>CM017323.1:10706531-10775380 GCA_006937295.1 Carpinus fangiana
AAAAAAAAAAAATTATTAATCCACCGAACGAAAATCTTGACTCTGCGACTAGAAAAAAACCCATTACAAATTAAGTTGAACGTCCCTGTGAATTATTACATTATCAAAATTCCATTAATGATTGCGAGTGCAAGCAAGAACATTGCAGCATTCTAAGTAGGCAGCATATCCTGTAATCAATTTGTGGTTGTTTATTCTCGTTAATTAATTTACAGCCATAATGCATAAATAAACTCAATGTTTGACCAGTTTATTAGCATAAATATGTCCATCTAGCATCAAAATCCAAAGTCAACAAACCATTACTAGCCCCCATTACCATTTTTTCTCTCTTTATCCCGAGAAAGACTAATTTTAAAAGAGATCAGACAACAAATTAATTGTTATAAGCACACCAACAAAATTGTTATAGATTTTATATGCGACCATCTTTTTTAATTGAGATGGGATCTGAGATCCAAGTAAATTCGAATCTCATAATGGTAATCTTCATGTCTAATTAGTGTAAACAACTTTGATTTTCATTGATCCCCTTGTATCTTGTTTGGGTATTTTTGTTGTTAGTTTGATTGTATTGTTAAGTTAAGACTGCTTTGAATCGTTTGGTCGAATGTTAATTCTTGTTGTATTGATAGATTTGGTTGATTGTTTACTTGGAGACCTAGCTTTAGTTCTAGTGTGTGGTGTAATTTTGTTTTGTGTTAATGAAATAAAAAATAAATAAATAAATAAAGGAGGCCAAACTACTTGAAGTAACATATTATACTGGAATTTAGACCACTAAAATTTGATAAAGACAGAAGAAACGAAACCTACAATTTTTCCCTTAAGACCAAGGAGTACAAAATACTAAGGAGGTGAAGGAAAATATAGGCTAGATAGCACTTTTATTTTGAATGTGGCTTGCATGCATATATGCTTGTAATCATGGGAGAGTTGCATGTGGCAACTGGGCATTATTCCAAGGAAGGCATATATCATATTCTCTGGTGCGGTAGTTAAACTGACATGGACCATTAGGCCTAACCTTCCAAAAGCAATTACTGCAATGAGGATGGTCTCTTTTGAAGATGGAGATGTCAAACCACTTCAAATCACTACCATTCCACCGAAAACCACAGTAGTGCAGTCCCCAAAATATTTGGTTTAAAGTTTATTTCAAAGAAGCCATTTGGATACTTGATTACATGGACACCAAGGTCTACGTCTGCTGATTTACAGCGAACAGTAAGATCTAAGCCGTCACCTAAATCATTAAGGATTTTGACGTGTGCTCGTTTAAGGTCCCCGATAGACTGTCTTGCAACAATATTAAATCTTGTCATAGACAACATAAGCCACATTAGTAACAACATTACATTTTCAGTGAATGAGACCATGTTGTTAATTTGTTTGTAAACTCTATATGCTTAGTTTGTGAAAATTGGTGTTCCACATGCATGTCATTTTATAGGCAAGATTAGGAGCAGTCCCTGCGTATTCTTTGAATCTTTAGCATTAATTAATCTAGATACATCAACATTGCAAACTTTTAATTGATTTATATAGTTTTCTCTCTAGGTGCCTCAAACCTAGGGCAGAAGGAGTGTTTTCCCAATTATTTTCTGTGGACGTATTTAGTGTTCGTTTTTTATGATGAATGATTCGAAGATGGTGGATGATCTCAGCAGGCTATGGGGAAGTTTATCCCTTTCTAAGATGGAAGGGGTTGAAATGGTGATCCAAAACTAGGCATGAGAGGTAGGTGCCAACCGTGGGAAAACTTGTGTGGTGGGGAAACTAATTGCGGATCATATGGTGAGTAAGGAGACTATCCTAACCACACTAATCCGGGGTTGGAAACCGTCAGGGACTCCCAATTTCAAAGTGTTGGGGGATAACTTGTTTCTGGTGGATTTTTTGAAGGAGGAAGACAAGATTAGTGTCTTGGAGGGGAGGCTTTAGGTATTCGAAGGCAACCTTTTCGCTGTGGAGGACTATGATGGTTTAACGAAGCCATCAGAATACCCTTTTGACAAAGCGACGTTTTGGGTCCGGATGCGAAACCTCCCATTGGCATGTATGAATCTGCAAATTAACCATCAGATTGGATCGTCAATGGGGCAAGTGGAGGAGGTAGATGTTGATGAAGGAGGAATGGGTTGGGGGGAGGCTTTGAGGGTCAAGGTAATTCTTGATCTTCATAAACCTCTGATGAGGGGGAGAATGCTGAAAATTAATGGAGCCCCAATGTTGATTCCGTTCCAATATGAAAAACTCCCGAAATTTTGCTTCCATTGTGGTGTGATCAAACATGGGTGACTGGGTGTTCGGAGAGTAGCAATGCTCGGAAACAAAATGCAACTACTGAGTATGGTCCTTAGATCCGTGCACCATCTCCGAAGAAGGTTTTTGGCGGAAGGACTGGAAATATGCCAGAACAGAGGGAACCGAACCAGCGTGGGTTCGGGGATGGGTATGGACGACATGATCATGGTCGTAGAAATTCTTCAAACAGGTGGGAACACCGGAGTAGGAGCCCGGAGTTAGGCGGTGGCAAGTTTTTCGAAATGGCGGAGAGTGAGGAAGTCACGACGAATCATGTCGCTGGGACATCTATGGAAAGAAATAAAGACCAACCAAAATTCCCTCTCAAACGGTTCTCATCCGTATCTGCTGATGGCGTGAAGAGATGAAACAATGTACTGGAGAATCAGGAAGGAGCTGGTGGTGTGATGGAAGGGGATTTAGCGTCTGAAAATCAGCAAGGAGCTTTTAATGCAGAGCTGAAATTGCCAAGGATAGCTCATTCAAATTCTGGTGTGATGGGAGGGGATATGGCGCCTGAAAACCAGCAAGGAGTTTTTAATGCAGAATAAAAAATGCCAAGGTCAACTCATTCAAAATCTAGCGTGATTGGGGGAGAAAATCAGGGGGTTACTGCAGCTGTAAATGAAAAAAAGGAAGGGAGGGATAGTGCGGCTGAAAATGGAAAGAATGATAGTGGGAATCAAGTGGGCCTGGTGAGTGTGAATGACTTATTGGATGAGCTGGCACATAAAATAAAACAGCAAGCTGAGCAAGTGAAGGAAGGAGTTTTTTACGGAAATATTAATGAAGAGGGATGGCGTAGGGGCCAAAACGGTCAAGAGGCTCTGGCAATAATTTTTTTCACTTTGTCTGATGTGGAACAAAAGATGCAACGGGCGTTATCCAACGAAACTGGTAGTGGTAGATGGGCCAGTGATGACACATGGAGAAAAAAGGATCAGACAAAATCCATAAAGCTCAATAGTGGGGATAGTCGTGGAAAACGGAAAATGAGTGAGCCAAATGATAGGGGTGAGGATGCTTTGAAAAAGAATTCCATGAAGGGGGGACGTATAATGAAGCAAACAGGGATGGTGACTAAAAATGATAAAAATGGATCGGGAATGGCAGAGGTTGGCAATTAGGCCCACCGACCGCAATGAGTTTGTTAAGTTGGAACTGCCGAGGGCTTAGGAACCTTCGGACAGTTCGGGAGCTTTGCCGTCTGGTGAAGGCTAAGAACCCCAACATAGTTTTCTCAATGGAAACTAAGTTACTAAGGATAAGATGGAAAGGGTGCGGGTTCAATTGGGGTTTGAGTATATGTTTGTAGTTGATAGTGTGGGTAAGAGTGGCGGGTTGGCTCTACTTTGGACGGTCAATGTGGGGGTGGAAATTTAAAATTATTGTTGTCGACATATCAATGCAAAGGTGTGCTCTTCCCCAAATAAACCACTATGGAAATTGACTGGGTTCTATGGGCATCCGGATCCCACTAAGAGACCGGAATCTTGGAGCTTGCTACGTTATATTGCCCGGATGGACCCAATCCCATGGGTTTGTCTAGGTGATTTCAATGAAATTCTAAGTGCCGATGAGAAATACGGTGGAAGCCGAAGACAAAGGGGCTTAATGGAAAACTTTCAAAACACTTTGGAGGTATGTGGTTTGTCGGACTTGGGGTTTTTGGGGCCTAAATATACGTGGAACAACGGAAGAGAGGGTGCTGATTTTACAAAGGAGAGATTAGATAGAATGGTGGCTAATGGGGAATGGTGTGAATTGCATCACGGGGAGGAAATGGTGGTTGGGGTGTCTCTATGCTCAGACCATTTACGTATTTTTGTGACAATGAAGGGCCAATTTTTCAAGCTAAAATATCCACGGAATTTCCGTTATGAAGCAGGCTAGGATTTACATGCAAAGTGTCGTGAATTAGTGGCTAACTCGTGGGAGCTTGTTCAACGAAATGGTGCGGACTCGTGGCATCAATTGGGGGGCAAGATGGATGAGTGTAGAAGGGTATTGACTCGTTGGCAGCAAGAGGAATTAGAAGGACCACATCAGCACTTTGTTGAGCAAAGTAAACAGCTGGCTCTTTTACATGATGCAGAGAATGAGTTGGATGTGGAGAGGGCTGTAGGACTTCAAAAAGATTTAAAAATCTTTTTGGAGCAAGAGGATCTAAAATGGAGGCAAAGAGCAAAGTTGGATTGGCTTAAACATGGGGACTGTAATTCAAAGTTTTTTCATGCTTGTGCGAGCCAACGTCGGAAGATTAATAAAATAGAGCAGATCCGTGATGAGAATGGTGAGGTATGGATGAATCAAGAAGGCATTGGGGGAGCTTTTGAAAATTATTTTTCTATTTTGTTCAAGGCCGGTGGGAATTCTAATTATGATGAATGCTTGGAAGGACTAGATGTACGAATTTCTGAAGCAATGAACGAGTCGTTGATGCGGCCATTCACGGCGGACAAAGTTCAAAGTGCCTTGTTTCAAATGGCTCCCCTAAAAGCACCCGGACTGGACGGCTTCAACGCAGGTTTTTTTCAAAAGCATTGGGATATTGTGGGACTTGAGGTTTGCAAAGTTATCCTCTACTTTCTTAATAATGCTACCATTGATAATGATTTAAATTCAACTTTTATTGCACTTATACCTAAGTTGAATAGCCCTGTTTGTGTTACGGATTTTCGACCAATTAGCTTATGTAATGTCATGTATAAGATTATCTCAAAAGTACTTGCTGACCGGTTGAGGTGATACTACCCCACATAATCTCTCCCTATCAGAGTGCGTTTATTCCAGGTCGACTGATCACTGATAACATTTTGGCGGCCTATGAGACCCTATATACGATGCACACACGGATGAAAGGTAAAAAGGGTTATATAGCGGTCAAAATTGACATGAGTAAGGTCTATGACAGGGTCGAGTGGGGTTTTTTGGAGTCGGTGATGGGGATTTAATCCCAATTTGATAAAACTTATTATGATGTGCGTAACATCGGCTCACTATTCTATTTTGGTGAATGGGGTACCGACGGGTAAAATATTTCCTACATGGGAAATTCGACAAGGGGACCCAATATCACCGTAGTTATTCCTGATTTGTGCAGAAGTGCTGAGTTCATCTTTGGTAAAGGCGGATAAAGAAGGTGATTTGGAGGGGGTTCCTACTTCAAAAAGGGGTCCTTGCTTGAATCACCTGTTTTTTGCTGATGACAGCTTACTCTTTTGCAGAGCAGATATGGACCATTGGAGTCGTTTGTCCAATTTATTGAAGAGATACAAACTTGCATCGGGTCAAAAATTAAATACTTTGAAGACTGCAATTTTCTTCAGCCGCAATACCCCATAGGCAACTCGGGAAAAAAATCTTGATGAGTCTAAAATTCCGAGTTTATAAAGATATGATACGTATTTGGGATTGCCGGCGTTGGTGGGAAAATCCCGAACAAAAGAATTCAAAGGCATCATTGATAGAGTTTGGAAGCGTTTGCAAGATTGGGAACTGAGACTACTTTCCCAGGCAGGGCGAGAAATTCTATTAAAACCGGTGATACAAGCCATCCTGACATATTGTATGAGTGTCTTCATGCTACCCAAAACTCTGTGCTCCAAGATCAATTCACTTATGCAACAATTCTGGTAGGGTTCTTCAAGCATACATTGGATGAGATGGAGCAAATTGGGGGTCCCAAAATCAAAAGGAGGTATGGGTTTCCGAGATTTTAATTTTTTTAATAAGGTGCTTCTTGCAAAGCAATGTTGAAGGCTTTGGAGGTCGCCGGACAGCCTTGTATCTCAGATTTTGAGGGCGAAGTATTATGTAAAAATCTCCATTTGAGAGGCGAAAATTGGCACTAATCCATCGTATGCGTGGCAAAGTTTATTGGGGGCAAGTGATATTCTCAAGGAAGGGCTTTCTGTGAAATTGGCAATGGGGAATCTACAAGAATTTGAGGTGATGGATGGGTTCCTATACCAACAACGTTTTCAATCCATTCAAGGCGAAGGGGTTTAGATGGTGCGACTAAGGTGGCGGAACTAATTGATAGGAACCGGCATGCATGGGACAAAGAAAAGCTGGAGCAATTGTTCTCCGCCGAAGAAGTAAATGCCATATTAAAATTTCCTCTTGACCTTTAAAGAGAAGATGTGGTCATTTGGAAGGATACGCCTAATGGCTTGTTCACAGTAAAAACTGCGTACCATGGGGCCATGCGACGTGCCAGGCAAGTGCAAGCCAAGAGTTCATCACAGGGGGGCTGGGACGACGTGTGGGGCCGGTTATGGAAATTATCCATCCCTAATGCGGAGAAAAGTTTTTTATGGCGGGCATGTCACGACATTCTTCCTACTAAAGAGTGTCTATATAGGAGGAAGGTAACTACGGATGCATTATGCCCTATTTGTGCTCTTGAGGAGGAGACGAGTTTTCACATCTTGTGGAGTTGCTCCTCAGCGAGAGACGTATGGAGTGGGAGTATCAAAAAATTCCACAAGAGCTTGCTTGATGGCCCAAATTTTCGTGGATTTGTGGAGGAGATGTTTTAGATGTGTAATGAAGATGAACTATGCCTATTTGTGAGTATAGCACGACAGGTTTGGTTCCGGAGGAATGAGGTTGTTCATGGGGGTCTCTTCACTCACCTGACTGTCTTGATCCAACAAGCTACGAATGCTGTTTTGGAATTTTCTGCTGCCAATGCTTGACATGCTTTTTAGTTTTCTTGCTCAAAAAACCTAAGGGGGGCAGCAACTTGGGTAGCCTTTGAGTTGAGTTGAGCTTACTTCGTTTAATATTCATATCAATTTTTATGTTTACAAAACACCTTATTTAATAATTGAGTCGAACACAGAGCAACCTTATATAAGTCGAGCCCGAGCAAGCTCGCGAAATTTGGCTAAGTTAACACATTTGTTTTGAAAAGTTTGTCGGTCTAATTACATCTGAAAATCTGTTGGCTGATATTTAGAAAGCGTTTTGAGCGTTTGAGGGTTAAAGGACTTTTGTGAAAGTTTACGAAACAGGGCGGCCCTAACTATATACAACTTTGTTGAACAATTTTGGGAGAGTGAAGCAGACGAAGCGCTACTAGCGACCCAAATCCCAGGAAGGAGAATGCCGTTGTTTTCTCTTACCTTCTCCCCTCAGTCCTATTTCTCAACTTCACCACTTCAGGATTTTCCTGCGAAAGTTAACAACTTTCCATTCCCAAGCACTTCAGCTCCGGTTTCTACTCTGAACTTCTCCCCATTTTCTAACAGATTGTTGGGAAATGGGATTTGGGTTTCTCAGAGAAACAAGTTTCATGCAAAATCTGCTGACGCAGAACCCAATACCAGCGAGCCATCCACCCAATCTTCCCAGGGAAATGTTACAGTTTCCAGTAGTGGTGGCAACTCATCTACCAGTTTTTTGTCTCTTCTTTGCCCCCTGCTCAAGCTCTTCTCTGTAAGTACACGGCTTAAATTTGAAACCTTTATGTACCTTATCTTGGAAACCCATGTAGTATTTGTCGTATTAGTTGACATAGAAAGAAGCATTACTGTCGGAGGATGTTGTTCATAGAGATGGAAGTCTTTATGTGTCCATTGGTCCAAGAAAATTTGTAGCTGGAACTAGTATTTATCGTAAAATGGATTCGAGTATTGGCAACATCAAACATGTTCAATGAAATGTATTAATGGGTATCCTTTCAAAATTTTCGGAGTCCGGGTTTGCAATCAATTTTGTCCTCCAAAGTGGGAAGTTATATGCAGAGAAACTTCAGTGTTTGTCAATTTTACATGATGCATGCGCACTTAAATTTACAGATATCATAGAATATCGATCGTAATGTCAGCTTTATCTCATTGTATGACTAAGCTGAAGAAATAAAGCTCCCATAAAAGAACAAATAAGATGAAGTGGTGCTTATCAAATGTCATGTTATTGCCGATTCGCATAAAGTAGATCAGATGGATTAATTTTTTTTAAGATCAGTACAACTAGGCATGTAAGCATAGAAAGGTACAACCACTGAAATGCACATGTACAAATTGGGATGTAAGGAGCCTATGCAGCTTGAATTGCCTGATGGGTTATGTAATATGCTAAAGGTTGCAAAGCTAACGAGAGTATCAAGAACCATGTATTTAGCTTAACGTGTTGTATCAAATCCCTAATTAATCCTAATTCCCGTGAAAACTTTGATGCATGCATGATTTTATATTTTGTATCTTTGACTGTACAATCTTTTGTTGTAGCACCCCATTGCCTACTTATTCTATGGTATCCAAGTTCTGTTGTCTGGTTTGTCATTTTAATTTACTATTATATTTGTCTTCTTTCTTGCAGGGAGGAGATCCTTCTCAAGAACGGAATTATAGTTTGGAGGTAATCTCGTTTGTCTTATTTTCAAAATTCAGATTCAATATTGTGTTCTATGGAATTTTCTCTCTTTATTCTCCTTTTTGCCTTTTCACTATTTTTAATTCTTGGTTATGCTTCTTCTTTTGTCTTCTCATAGAACAGATGTGGAAAATGAAATTAATGAAAAGATATAGTTGATAATATAATTTATAAAAATACTATATGCTTTGTGAGGCAAAACTTAGTTTGTGTAACTGCTCCTGGTGGGTAGAAGAGAATACTTAAAAACCTAGTTGGATTACCATCTTTACAGTTCAATAAGAATAACATGTATTTCACTTTGCATCTCTTTTCTTGTGTCCCTGCATATGCATGTCTTTGTGTTATATGTGCACGTATCCTGCATACATTTGTGTAGTAATATGAATTTTGCACTAGGTAGGTCCAATTTCTGAACAGTTTTACGTTCTCGCTAACTCAGACACCTCTGCATTTGTTTCTGAATGTAGGTAGCAACATCTTTAATGTCCAGCTTGGCAAGACTTCCGTGGGGATCAAATGCACTATCTGAGAGTTCGCACAGCCAAGAGATCCTCACTTCAGATCCTCCTATGAATTTGCAACTCTTTGAATTTGGCAAGATTCTCCCTGGTTATACAATCAGCTATTCATTGATAAAGTCATAATCGATGTTTGTTGCACGCTGAAAAAGTACATTTTGTTTCAAGTGGCTTTTAAGTTATGAGCATCAAAACTATTTTCGGAACATGATTTACACTGTTTGAATTTTCCATATGATTGAATATGGGCTAATGAAGAAGCAAGTCATCTATTGGTTAAGAGAATCATGATAGTTTTTAAGATAAGGATTCTTCAACTAAGTTTGCATACCATGTGCTGCAGATTGTTGTAAATGTTTATTCAACATTTTAAGTTGTTTTGAGGGACTGCGACTTTTTCTGTAAGTTTAATGTTTCAAATATAATTTGTCAATAGAGGCATGCCCCTTTTGCCGGAGGGTTCGAGAGGCCATGACTGAGCTAGATCTTTCTGTAGAGGTGAGAAATGAGTTCTTTAGATACAATCACCAACTCCTTAATTATTTCAATCTCTCATGATTTACTGGTTGCTGTCCTATTGTTAGATTAAGAACACACATTTTCTTTGCTATCTCATGGATTCTACACCATTCTATTTTTACACTTTAGGCATAGCCCTTCATCGTAAGATTCATTAAAAAAGGGAAAGAACAGATGGTTTGGGCCCATGCTTAAGCTGAGACTTATGGACTTAATTCTAGTCCAGCTTGCATCTATTATAAAATAAAACGAAAATAAATAAATAAATAGAGGAAAGGTTTTCAGATGTTGCGTGGGAAAAGGTTGGAGTAGCTCTGTTATATTGTTATTTCATGAATTCTTTTTCAATACCCTAACTTTGCATAAGTCGCTAAATGCCTATCATTCAATGCTTTTCAATTAATTTTGCTTGGAGTTTTCAATTTCAATTACCAACCCTCTGTGCGTGTTCAAATCTGAACTGCTTCATAACCAAAAGTGCATTAGTAAGTACCTTCACATGTTATGACTTAATAAGCTTATGTCTTTGGAAATAATGGGAAGATCAGGCCAGTGACGCCGGGCAGAACTAAGAATGTTCTGACAGCGTATATTCGCAGCAGAAGCTAAGAATTGAAGATAGAAAAGGGAATTCAGGAAGAGAGAAAATAACAAGTAGGGAAGAGAAAATCCCTAATTGCCCCAAATAAGCAAACAGAGAAATAACTCTGAAAGACTTAAATTTAATTGATAATATAAACTGAGTTGAAAAATAACAAAGACTAGATGCCTTTATATAGGCTAGGTATCTCCTAGAATAACAAGGAAAAGGAAAAAACAAATCTAATTGGAAAAGGAAAACAATTCCTAATAGGAAAAGGAAAACAATTCCTAATAGGAAAGGAAAAACCTATTCCTTATTGAAAAGGGAAAACTAAAGCATAAATAATTTATTATTATTATTCTCCTGCATCAGTCTCCCCGGGTTGGAAAGAACTCGCCCTCGAGTTCATGTTGCCTTTGTCCACATCAACAAAACATGGAGTCAAATGCTTCACATTAAACACGTCTGAGATCTTTAAATGACTTGGAAGACGTAGCCGGTATGCATTGTCATTTATCTTCTGTAGAATCTCACAAGGCCCAATCTTCCTCTCTCGTAGCTTGTTATACTCACTGGCAGGAAAACGATCACGTGTGAGTACAGCCCAAACTAAATCACCAACCTCAAAAGTTACCTTGCGTCTATGGCTGTCGGATTGGGCTTTGTACTTGACATTGCTATCTTCTATCGCTTTCTTGACCTGGTCGTGAACTCCTCGGAGATAATCCGTCATCTCATCAGCCTTAATACTCAATCGACCAATACGGGGAATAGGTGCTAGGTCAAGCACTCCCGATGGGTTTTGCCCATACACGATCTCAAAAGGGCTCAACTGAGTCGTTCTATTCTTGGACCGATTGTAAGCAAACTCTGCCTGTGACAAAGCCATATCCCACTGCTTTGGCTTATTTCCAGCTAAACTCCTTAAAAGATTTCCCAAGCTTCGGTTTACCACCTCAGTTTGACCATCTGTTTGAGGGTGGTAGGCACTGCTAAAATTAAGCTTGGTCCCCATCTTTTCCCACAGACTCTTCCAAAAATAGCTCATGAATTTTGTATCTCGATCTGATGTAATAGATCTTGGAACTCCGTGCAAGCGAACAATCTCCCTAAAATACAAGTGAGCAATTCGGGCGGCATCCATCGTCTTCCGGCAAGCTACAAAATAGGCCATCTTGGAAAATCGATCAACCACCACAAGAATAGAATCCATGCTCCTTTGAGTGCGAGGTAACCCCAAAACAAAATCCATGCTGACGTCAAGCCATGGGCCATCAGGCACTGGTAATGGGGTGTGTAGACCCGCATTTGTGAGGGTCCCCTTAGACCTTTGACAAATAAAACATCGTTCCACGTAACGTGTCACATCACTAGTGAGCTTGGGCCAATAATAGTTTGATGAGACCAAGGCCAAGGTTTTGTCTCGCCCAAAGTGACCTTCTCCATGCAACTCTCGTATTATTTGCTCCCTCAACGAACTATCTGGAATGCATAGTTGTAAACCCCAAAATAGATAACCATTAAGAATAACATAATCATTGCGCTTACCTCCAGAAACCTCAGCAAATATCTTCCCGAATGAAGGATCTTCCGTATATAATTCTCGAAAAGTGTCAAAACCCACAACTTTGGTATGCATAGTAGTAAGGAGTGCAACCCTCCTACTTAGAGCATCAGCAACTCGATTCAAATTCCCGAATTGGTGCCGTAAAGAAAAAGTGAACTCCTGAAGGTAAGCAACCCATTTGGCATGTCTACGACTGAGCTTCTGTTGGCCATTGATATACTTGAGGGCTTCATGATCAGTTATAAGGATGAACTCCTTTTGCACCAGGTAATGACACCAATGTTTCAAAGATTGTATAATGGCATAAAACTCCAAGTCATAGGTGGAATAGTTCTTCTTGGACCCCGACAAATTTTCACTGAAAAAGGCAATCGGACGTCCTTCTTGGCTTAGGACACCACCAATGCCAACGCCAGATGCATCACAATTAACTTCAAAAATCTTCTCGAAGTCTGGAAGAGCGAGAACAGGTGCTTCTGTCATTTTTTCTTTCACCAAGTGAAAGCTTGCATCGGCTTCTTCTGTCCACTGGAAAGCCCGACCCTTTAAGCACTCCGTGATTGGTGCAATCAACGTACTAAAATTTTGGATGAACCGTCGATAGAATGATGCCAATCCATGGAAACTCCGGACATCATGTAGACTCTTGGGTGTTGGCCATTCTAGAATTGCTGTCACCTTAGACTGATCTGCATGAACACCATCAACAGACACAACATATCCGAGGAAAGTGACAGTGGTAGTAAGAAATGAACACTTCTTTCGATTGACATATAGGCATTCTTTTCGTAATGTATCAAGAACCTCCCTAAGGTGTTTTAGGTGTGTCTCCTGTGAGGAGCTGTAGATGAGAATATCGTCAAAGTACACTACAACGAACTTCCCCATGTAAGGTTGCAACACCTGATGCATGAATCTCATAAATGTACTAGGAGCGTTGGATAACCCAAATGGCATAACCATCCATTCATACAACCCATGATGTGTTTTGAATGCCGTTTTCCATTCATCTCCAGGCCTAATTCTGATTTGGTGATACCCGCTTCTAAGGTCAATTTTGGAAAAAACTTTAGAACCTGCTAACTGATCTAGCATGTCATCTAAGCGAGGAATCGGGAATCTATACTTCACCGTGATTCGATTGATGGCTCGGCTGTCGACACACATACGCCACGACCCATCATTCTTCGGAATTAGGAGAGCAGGAACTGCACATGGACTCATGCTCTCTCGGATGTAACCTCTTTCTAGCAACTCTGTCACTTGGCGTTGCAATTCTTCAGATTCCTTCGGGCTGAGGCGATAAGCTGGTCGATTTGGCAAGCTTGACCCTGGCACGAGGTCAATATGATGTTGTATATCTCTCATGGGTGGTAAACCAAGGGGTAGATTCTCTGGCATTAAATTAGCAAACTCTGTAAGCACCTCTTGTAACTCTACTGACACTTCATCCTCTATGCTGGCTCCTTCTTCACATGGCATCAAGGCGTATACAACTCCCTCTTCTTCTGCTTCCTCTAGGAATTGAGACATTGATAGGAGATTAGTGCCCTTTTCAATCACTGGTGCATGAGTGACTACTTCTCGTTGAGGTGCTAACACCACCTTCTTTCCCTTGATGCTCAAGGTATAGGTATTCTGTCGCCCATCATAGATAACACTTCGATCATACTGCCAAGGCCTGCCTAATAATAAATGACATGCATCCATAGACACTACATCGCACCATGCATTATCAAAATATTTTTTTCCAATTGAAAAAGAGACTAAACACCTTTTATCTACTGTTACCTCACTCCCTTTTTTCAACCATGACAATTTGTATGGTTTTGGATGGCGATCAATCTTCAGCTAAAGCTTCTTAATGGCTTCCTCTGACACTACATTCTCACAACTGCCATTGTCAATAATAAGCTTACAAACCTGCTCTGCGATTGTGCATGTGGTATGAAAAATATTGGATCTTAACCAGTCTTCTTCAGAATCACCTTTTGGAGTAAGCAAGCTTTTTCTGACAACAAGAGTCTCATTCCCATCTCCATACAAAATATCCCCATCATTACCTTCATCAAAAACAGGATCTCCAATGTCGACTTGCTCTTCTATTGTCTCATCCTCAATCAAGAGATTCTTACCAGTTTTGCTCGCTGATTTTCGGCAATCTGTTGATCGATGACCGAGCTCCCCACATCTGAAACAACGAATGTTAGAATTGGAACTCTGACCTTGTGTAAATTGAGGATTAGGATGAGGCTCTCGAGGACGGGTTCCTCGTGTATTTTGATCTCCTCTTGGTGTAGATCTGGTATTATTCCTGGCCTGCTGCTTTTCTACAGTCAAGGCACGCTGGTAGGCTTCAGAAACCGTCCAAATTGAGTGGAGACTAAGGACATCTTGTAGGGACTGTCGCAAACCGGTCAGGTACCGCGCCACCAACTGCTCCTCAGTCTCTGACAAGTCGTTCCTAGCAACCAACTGATAGAACTCTTCAATGTAATCATCAACAGATCTTGCACTTTGTCTCAATGTATGAAGCCGCTGAAATCATGTCTGCGTGTATCCGAAGGGTAAAAAGTGTCCTTTCATCTTTTTCTTCATCTTCTCCCAATCACAAATCTTTGGCTTGCCTTGTCTATCTCGCGATCGTTTTAGCTGCTCCCACCAAGCAGATGCGCGACCCTTTAGTTTGATGGCAACAAGCTTCACCTTCATACGATCTGAAACCTCCTTATATTCAAAGATCCTCTCTACCTCATGTAGCCAATCAATGAAGCCTTCGGCTTGTAAAGTGCCTGAAAATTCTGGAAGCTCAACTTTGAAGCCTAAGTCTCCATGCCGCCAATCCCGAACACGCTGTTCCCGACCCAGAACAGGATTGTGATACGGGTTCTCAAAATTGGATTCTGAATCGCGATCATCCATCTCGCGATCTCTCTCCAAGTTTTGCACCTCTAGACGCTGGGTTAACTCTGCAACCTGCCTCTCCAAATCTTCAATCGTCACGTCTCGTACATTGCGTTCATGGTAAGGGACTTCCTCATTCGGAACCTGCCCACGCCGACCACGACCACAACCACCAGCCATTAAAAACTGATGAAAAATTCACCCCAAGAAGACGCTTGCTCTGATACCAACTGACGCCGGGCAGAACTAAGAATGTTCTGACAGCGTATATTCGCAGCAGAAGCTAAGAATCGAAGATAGAAAAGGGAATTCAGGAAGAGAGAAAATAACAAGTAGGGAAGAGAAAATCCCTAACTGCCCCAAATAAGCAAACAGAGAAATACTCTGAAAGACTTAAATTTAATTGATAATATAAACTGAGTTGAAAAATAACAAAGACTAGATGCCTTTATATAGGCTAGGTATCTCCTAGAATAACAAGGAAAAGGAAAAAAACAAATCTAATTGGAAAAGGAAAACAATTCCTAATAGGAAAAGGAAAACAATTCCTAATAGGAAAGGAAAAACCTATTCCTTATTGAAAAGGGAAAACTAAAGCATAAATAATTTATTATTATTATTATTCTCCTGCATCAGCCAGCAACTTCTTTGTTAATTTGTTCTTCTTTTTCTCCTCATCTTTGATGATCTCATGCTGTCAAGAAATTATCTTTAGTGTTTTCTCTATCAAAGTTGCATCAGTATGCCATGCTATAAAAAGCTTATCTTTTTGAGTTGCATGTTCCACAGTTTGAGATCCTCTAGCTAACTGCATTCATAACAACATGCTCAATAATAGTGGTACAATAAGTCAATACTGAGCAATTCTTGGATCAGGTTGCCCAATCCGAATCATGGCAATTTTAGCTTATAAAAGCTAGATATAGTAAAAGTTTCATTACACTTCATTTCTCTTTTTTTTTGCTTGTCAGATAAGTACTTAAACCTTGATATAAACTAAGTTTTTGGAAAAATGGGTTGACATTCATAACTCATCAGGTGACCAAATCTGATCCAATTATCTGGATTTAGCTAATATTACATTGTTCCCATCAGGTTGTAGATCCATCATGTCATAAATGGAATTCAGATGTAGCATGACCAAGCCAATAATTTTCCTACATAGCTATTTTAATTCCTTGTTCAAACTCATTCAAATGGATGTTGATAATTTGGTAAAACAAGCTCCTTTAGCTGATTGTGAATTTTTTCAAAGAAGATATGTCTTGCATATTTATGAATAAACTATTTGATGTCCGGTGTTTTTCAGCTTTGTTTGTATATTTGGAATGTATTTTTCTTATGGTGCTCCTTTGTCATTTAGTTTCCTAACTGAACTCAATGCATGTATGCATAGGTCTATCCCTGTCCAAAAGGCTCTGTTAGACATAGAGAGATGGTTAGAACATCCGGCGGCAAAGAGCAGTATGTAATTCTTTCTGCCAGGTTTTATTATATCAAGCTGTTGTTTTGTTTGACTTGTGGAATTTCTTTGAGTTAGACTCAAACTCCAGTATCAATATGATCAGTTGTCATGCATATCAGGTCACCATAGATGTTAATGAGAACATAAATGACCGGATATGCCAATAATTATGACACATCTACTATGGTCAAGTATGAACTTCCGATGGTTTTGATATCCTTAATGTATTTGGGACATGCATTCTTTGAGCAAAAAGATAACGTGTAATCCATATTTTGCTTCTTTACCTTTCACAAACTTTGAACAGTTATGGAATTTCCATGCAGGTTTCCTTTCCTCATTGATGGTTTTGATATCCTTAATGTATTTGGGACATGCATTCTTTGAGCAAAAAGATAACGTGTCATCCATATTTTGCTTCTTCTTTACCTTTCACAAACTTTGAACAGTTATGGAATTTCCATGCAGGTTTCCTTTTCTCATTGATGTGAATACTGGTATTTCATTGTATGAAAGCGGTAAGCATGAAGCTTAATTTCACAAGCATGGATGTGGTTACTTGTAATTTTCTTTAGATAGATCTGATTTTCTTGGGACCAAATTTGTTAATTATGGATGCCTCAACTATGTATTCTCATTTACTGGATTTGATAATAATTGTAAAGGTGATTTTTTATTATCTCTTTAAAATTATTTGTGTGATCCATCAATCCAATCAGTCCCAATCGATATCCAATCCTTTGCTACAATGTAGCCATGAGCTGCAAGATTCTTACAGTGCCAGTAGATATTTGTATAGTAGCATGCTTCTTTGTAACTTATTATGAATTGCAGCACAGAACTTACTAGATGTATAAACATCGTAACACCTCTTGATATATTTAGTGTACTATAGATAAAACCTAATAAGGAAAATCACAGGAGATTATCTTGTAGGATGTGGGAAACTGTGTTATAGTTTCACATTAAAATTGGAATATATAAAATGTTGACCACATTTGAGAACATCATGAGCCCTTTTTTCTTTCTTTTTTTTTTTAGCTGCCCTGTAGTTTTTCAGCTGTGGGTGGCTCGTTTCATTTTAAACAACTCTAAACGAAACGCTCATTGTAACAGACAATTTATCAACTGCTGACTAGTTAGATAGTACCTTTCTTACTTAGTTTTTAGAATTTTCATGAGATTAGAGAGAGGGGTCAACTGGGTTGAGTAGTGGTGGCAGCAAAAATATAAGCAAGATGGATCTACGACTCCCTGAATTGACCCAAAAACTTTAGTGAGGCACTTTTAAGCCAGAAGACCCAATGGTTCTTCCAATTCATGAAGGGCTTTGAAGGGTCCAGTTATTAGACTGCCAGTTAGTGAAACTTCTTAACATAAGGGAGAATATAATTTTCCTAAGGACATAAAAGAGGCTGTTAGATGGCCTAGACAACTTGAGCACCTGATCTGGTTGGGCAATGTATACACATAGGATAAAGAGAGTTGAGCCCGAAAACTTCCTGAAAAGATGAAGATATGATTTTCTGGATAAATTGGATCCCTTGGTGCCATTTCCTGAACTGTCATGGTACTTAAGATGATGCTGATCATGTCATTTTGTAATTTTGTTTTGAAAAGAAAGTGAAATATTGTAAAACTCAGTAGACAGGACTGATTGATGAAAGTCATTCTCAGGATTTGAGATATAAATTGAATTTATTGATTATGCGATGCACATTTGAAGGGATTGTTTTGCACTTCTTTCAGTAGTCTCTTACACAAATTTTAGAATCAAAATTATACATCTAACTTGTAAATTTTAGCTCATAATTTAATTCATATTGTGTCTCATTGCTTTCTGGACCTAGCTTCATCATGTTCAATTGTTCTTTAACATGCATTGTAACTTTTGCTGATAGGTGACATTGTGAATTACCTTTTTCAGCAATATGGTAAAGGGAGAAGTCCATCAACAGGACTTTTGGAAAGGTATTGGATATCAGAAAATACCGATACGGTCAAGAATTTCATATTCTGTATGATAGCAGCTTGGAGATTTGAGATGAAGTTATTAATTGCCGTTAGATTCAATGTCTTCTTATTTTATTTCATGATCATCAAGTATAGATTGTTTAATGTATATAAACTAAACTTTATAACTCCTGCCATGCAGCACATTTTTCACAGGATGGATGCCAACAATTCTCAGAGCAGGTAGAGGAATGACATTGTGGGAAAAGGCTAGACAAGACCCACCACCCAAAAAGTTGGAACTTTTCTCATATGAAAACAATCCGGTAAGATAATGTTTTCTGCTCCCTTTTTGGTCTAGATTATTGTGTTATATATTTTAAATGGTTTCTGATTTCACTTCTATGCCACATTACAGGGCTGACACCTTAGAATGTTGGAAAAGATAGTGTTTTTGTTTCTTTCTTTTTCTCCTTCCTTTTTGACCAAGTACGCTGGAAAAACAGAGGTCTCTTGGAGTCCCTAGTGGAAAATAAAGTGCAGGCTCTCGATACCTGCTTATGTTTTGACTTATGGGCTTCAACTGGCCAAACTGAGGCCTGTTTGGGATAGCAACATCCTTGAGTTGTCAACTAAAGAAACCTGAAAAGAAAAATAAAACTCGACAGTATGCTAGATTATTAAATCAGATGTATAAAATAAGTCAGAATATTAGGATAATTTTTAGTACATCAAATCATTTTCTAGACCTGCCATGCTTGTTATACTTTCTTCAAGTATCTTCTAGCAGTTCAAAATATTTTGTGTTATATGTAATGTATTCCACTTCCATTCTCCTCACATTTTCCTTCTTTCCAGTATGCACGAATTGTGCGTGAGGCACTATGTGAGTTGGAGCTTCCTTATGTCCTCCAAAATGTTGGAGAAGGTTCTCGGCGGGCAAAGATACTTCTTGATGTATCTGGATCCAAAGAGGTTAGTCTTCCATAGTTCTATCAACTAGTGTGCTTTAGTTGAGATGAATTTAGTTTCCCCAGTATTGTCTGAACATACTAGTCATTGTGCTTTCTATTGGGCTTAGTGTTTCTGCGGTATCTCTGCTGCCATCATGAGGTAGTGATACTTGCAATCTACATTTACCTCAAGTAGGCAGCAAAACACTCTGACAGCTATTGAATCTGTTTTTGCGTGTCTGTCTTTCCTATGGCCTGGGCCTTGCATAAGCTCATCGTAATAGGGAGAAGACACACATACAAGGTTCACAGTATTTCGAAGACATTTTGCTTACCTGCATGCTAATTTTCAGCTATTGAGAACTTTAAGCATGACTGGGGAAAGTTTATCTTACAGGTTCCTTACTTTATTGATCCTAACACTGGTGCTCGATTTGGTGACTACAAGAAGATCTTGTCTTATTTGTTCCAAACATATTCAGCAGCCACTGTGTAGTTACAACTTCTGGTGCTAAATTCTCTGTGTATATAGCCTTCTTTGTTTGTTTGGGGTATGCCCCTGCCCCTGTATTCTTTTTTTCAGGGTAATGTATAAATTCTTCCCCCAAAAATAAAAATAAAAAGAAAAATAAAATTTATCGATTTGGGGAATACTGATGGAGTTAAATTCAATTCTGAATATGCTGTAAAAGAAAAACTCCAAGATGGTGATGATAAGTAATCTCTAAACCCTGGCTGCAGATGTCCACATAGATTGCTAACAAACTCTAAAAAAAAAAAATTCTAGTCATTTCATTTCTTCAATTCCCTATTTTAAACAATTTGGGCTAACAATTATTTTATATGTTGTGTTTCTTTGAATGAAGAAGATTTTAAGATAAATTTCATGTCATTTTGGAGTTAAATTGGGGGAGTTATAATTTTTATAATCTCAATAGGTCAAACAATCAAAACAGAAATTCAAGAAATTTTTTTTATAGGGTTAATGAGTTTACATTACAATGCTTTTGGATATGTTATAGCTTTGTGTTAGGATTATGATGGTATAAGCCTTGCATGGGACGAGAAATATCTTGCATTAAAAATCCAAAGATAGACGATAATGGTACATGATGTTTTAGAATTTCTTTTTGAAGTGAAGGTATAAATTTAAATTGTTATCCGAATGAAATCATGTCAATACTCAAGGATTTTTAATTCTCGGTGAGTTTTTAAAATCTCAAGAATCAATATAATTCTCGCGATTTTCAACGTTCTCAACCAAACAAGCCCTAAATAATGTAGTTGAACTAATACACTCTCATAAAGACTTCACAAATTGCAACTCATGCTTGGGCAGCAGCAGCAGCAGCAGCCACAGCGAACCGATCACGCCTACCCTCAATGAACTGTTGCCGAAACTGCTCAAAGTTTCCTGATTTAACTGCTTCTCTTATTGCACGGAAGAAGCCAAGATAATGGTGAGTATTATGTCTGCAACATGAAGAACAGGATTATGATTATTGCTCCAAAAATAGTAATACTTTTGACATTGTCATCGCCAGCAATTAGTTCTCTTACATTTCTAGCAGAATCTGAGCCAGCATTTCATGAACATTGAGCAGGTGATTAATGTATGCTTTTGTGTGGTTTTGGCATGTATAGCAGCTACAGCTTTTGACGATTGGTGATGCATCTTTCCTGAATAAGAAAAAGAATCCAATATCGATGACAGACAAAATTGTCATTCTAAGTATTCGTTAAATCTCCAAATTACCATGGAAAGAAACACAAAAAGTACATGAAACTTGAGAAAAAGATGATGCATAAATAGTTTTCCATGTCCTATGCTTAATGTCTTAAGTAAATACCATTCCATACTTGAGAACCATTGGCATAAAGAAATCTCAACATGGGCATTTAACAAATTTCTGTAAGCTGGAAGTAATATAAAGTATCAGCGAATTAAAATGAAAAACTATAATCAGAGTTGATGGAAAAAAGGACTTAATAGTACTCCAAGAAAGGCCATTTTAATCGTACACGAGAAAGAAATTAGTCTATATGTAACAAATAAATTTAATTGAATTTTCAAAATAATTTAGATAAAACATAAGAAACAGAACGGATAAAATGTTTTAACCCTCCATATATAATACTGAAATTAGGCTCGTACGATGATCAAAATTCTCACTCCTGCTACCAAAGAGCAACAAATTCTACTGTATCAAGTGGTAATGCTGTAAGTAGAAAAAGATTCTTATCAGTTACCTGTAACTTGTTGCCCTTAAATTAATCTTTGTCTGGTCACTTCCGAAATCACTCTGCTGGAAGTCAGATTCATTTACATCAAATTCATCCAGTGGAAAGGTAAGTGCAAAGCCTCCAAGGGTAAGGTGATAGATATACCTGCCAAACGTAACATAAATTATTCATATATTGGTGAAATTAACATAAGAGAACCTCGGAAGACAATAAATAGTGAAATAAGTTACGTACACCGAGTCAAAAAGATCAATGCCTGCAGCAACACCCTGCAAGACCTCCTCTGTGAGATTAATAACACATTTTATTTGCTGACAGATTATGAATCCACAATGAAATGTTTAAACAAAAATACTTTTCAGTACGGGAAACATGTTTCTAATATGAAACAGTCCTAATGATAAACAAGTGCAGATAAGCAAGTATAGCAACTTGCAAGTCAGAAACAACTACATATGCCCAAAGGACCTGAGTCAACATTCAAGATTAGAGATCAAGCATTGGATCCTCAATTAACACAAACGCTAATCTGAAATTCACTTTTTTAATGGGCTGCATGCAACATAGGCAATGAAATATATATATATATATATATATAATAGTAATAACAGTAAACCTGATACCTGGAAGTCCAAGCCCACATATCAGGCGCGGCTTTTCCTCTGCTAAAATATCCTGCGCATTTGGCAGCAGCATTAGATTTCAGAAATATGTAAGGAAATAATCAGTTTAAATATAAAAAAGCCCTTTCAGTAGAGGATTCATTTGGTATGTGGCTACTATTAACACAGTAAAATTTCTTTGTATGACTTCCAGCAACCCTATTCTATACTGCCCCCTTCAGTAAATTGGCTGAGTCAAATGGAGATTGGCCTTAACCATCAGAGTCTTTGTTTAACGGCATATGGCTTGAGTTTTACAAATTATAAGAGCCTTAAATGATGCCATAGATACAATTATACTAAACATGGTGCATACATAACTGGTCACAACTATAATGAATACCATAACTTAGAAAATATGTAAAATATTAAGATCAATGTGCATTGTTGGCAGATTTTATGATTATGGGTTCATTTGATCTTCAGACGGTACTGCTGTGATGTTCAACAGAAAACTGTATACTAAATTTAATTGTTTCGGAGACAACTAACTAAGATGATGTAGGACAAACAATGATCTCAAAAATCACACAGCAAAAGTAGGGCAAAGCAAGGAGAAAGGAGATAAAGGAGAGAGAAAAGCTAAGGGAAAGAGAGAGAAAGGAGGGAGAGAGAGAGAGAGAGAGAGAGAGAGAGTCATATTAATTTTATTCTATCAAAGTCCGCCTCCATTGGAATACAAAAGACACTTAAATAGACACTTAGGGCAACACCCATTTATTAAATTATCTAATATAATTTAAGGCAACGCTCATTTAGTATATCATTACCATTTGTAAAGAAAATATTTATATACAAAATTTGTTCTCATTCAAGCATTTCTTTACTCAGCGAATTTTATTTCAAAATTTTATCCAAGGAAAATAAACCAATTATCAGTGTGGAGTCTCAGGATACTCAATTTCAAAATCGTCAATTTGTGGTAAGTCACAATGATAGTTGTTCATGTATCAAGGGAATGTCAATGTATCGCGCTACCAAACTCAACTTGGTGGACAAACACAATCATATAATAATCATTTATCTAGCTGTTTTTGGAACAAGTGATAAATTTATAGACAAAACCATAAGAGGATTTCTTGAGCTTTCAGTACTCAGAGAATTGAGTGTCATACAGTAACAGCATTAAGGAGAGCAGGGCGCTCATCCATGCTCTCTCCTAGCCCAAAGCCTCCAATCCAATAACCTGCATAAGATATCTTGTGGTCAAGTTCAAAGAAAAATAGATGACAAAAAATAATTCCAAAGTGAAGCCAATCTCCTATAATAATCGATTAAAACAGGCCAATATCCTAAAATAATCACTTAATACCACTAAAACTATGCATAGACCAAAAAAAAAAAAAATTCAAATGATTCTAGGCAATGGATATTTGAAAGGAGGATGGGTTTTATTTCCTACTTCTCGCACAAAGGTATGTGTTTTTTTTTTCAGTTTAGAAACAACGACGTTCATTAAATACAACAAAAACATCTCAACAAGGAAATATAAGAATAATGCTTAGATGACCATGTTGGTGGCCTATACAGTAAACACTGTCAACATGGAAAGATATAAGTGAGGAGTTGGAGAGATTATGTTGGCATCATCAACAGTAACTTCCCCAAGCAATGACAGAATCTTCTTCACAAATAAGTTAAGTTAATCAAAAAGATGGAGAAACCTGATACATTTCGACCAGCTACCTCTTGTGCACATCGCTGGCGTTCTTCTATACTAGACCCTCCAACAATGGCTCCAAAAACAGCTCCACCTGCCTATATTTTATGGATTAATTCATGCCCATGAACAACCAAACTACACAACAAGGAGTATATCGCATAGATCTACAGCATGTCACTAATGAGCTCACAATTTATTAGTTGCCACTGACAAAATTGAATGATCAAAAAGAAAACCCACAACATATGAGACCAATCAGCTTGAAATTCATGAAAACCTTTTGTTGATCCCACTTTATATTCACATTTCTTCATCATAAATAAAGGTATCAAAACAGAGAGGCAAATGTGTTTCATGTCCATGAGTATGCAACAACACATTAATAGGGAGATGTCCCACATATCATTTTTTTTTTTTTTATCGGTAAACATCAATTTAGGAGATGTCCCACATATCATAGCTCCTAAAGATTTTAAAATTGCTGAACTAGCAATTATCATAAAATTGCATCATCAAATTTCATGCAAAATATCAATTAATGAATTATGACTAACAATAAAAGTCAGAAACATTCTAACACAGTAACTCACAATGTCCAAATATTTTTTTGATAAACTCAGAGTGTCCAAATATTGGTTTCAGATTATGACAGAAATTAAGACTAGAAAGAGGGGGGAAAGCACACACACATCATAGCTCCTAAAGATTTTAAAATTGCTTAACTAGCAAATAGCATGCCATTGCTTAATCAAGTTTCATTTAAAATCTCCAACAATGCATTATGACTAACACGTAAAGTCAGAAACATCCTAACACAGTAGCTCACAATGTCCAAATATTGGCTTCAGATTATGATAGAAATTAAGACCAGAAAGACGGGGGAAACACACACACACACATCTGAACACATTAACTCACAATATCCAAATATTGGTTTCAGATTATGATAGAAATTAAGACCAGAAAGACGGGGAAAACACACACACACATATAGTTCTTACTGGGCTTAATGCAATGCATTCATCAAGCCATCTTATAGTTCGATCCACCGAGGTCTTGTTTCTCTTTTCAGATACCCAAGTAGGCACTTCATCAGCCAAAGTGGCCCATAGATTTGGCCTCAATGAAGAAATCAATTCCATGTATTCTACAGGTTTAATCTGAAAGCACACAATAAATTTAGAAATATTTACAGGTTGATCATTAGAAAATTACTGAGTAAAAGTTACTCTGATCAAGAAGCTATATGGGCCAATTACCAAAAGACGACCGCAAGGAGTCTCAAATGATGCTCCAATTTTGTTTGTGCTGTTACACTCTGGAAGGCATTGAATAGAGTCCCTTCCTACAGCTGCAAGTCCATAGTCATGCAGACCAAGCATTTGATGAAGTCCTCCAATATTTGATATCGTTTTGGGTGAAAGGCCTTCCAAACTGCAGAATTAAATAATGTCACGTAGCTTGCTCAATGAATAATTAGATTATACACAAGCAAACTATATTTATTCTCTCCCGGAAGTGTTTCTGTTGGTAATTTGTATGCTTCAAAGTTTCTTGAAATATTACGCTTTACACAGTCCTAAATCTATTAGGTACTAGTTCCAACCTCTCTTTGGAGCATTAATGAATATTTAAGGTACTAGCCATTGGAGCATTAGTAACTCTTCACACTCCTTGTAACCAATCCTCAATGTCTTCTTTACAAGGCTTTGTCTAAGGAATCCAATACAAAATTCAGAATCTCTCTACTTCCCCATTAGTTTTGCACTGTCCAAAAAATTATCCTTAGTTCTTCCATTCTAACAGGGTTGCTTAGATAGATAGGTCCACCAATCAACCTGATATTGAGAATCCACCCTTCCAAGCTTTCTCTAGCAGTTGCCAAATCCTGGATACCGACTCCCACCACCCTGCTGCATCAGACTACAGTCTCGAGGGACAAAATTGGTTCCCTCAACTATGCCAATCCAATAAGCATTATTCCATGTTTATTTTCATCTCCATTGTTATCAGACATATATTGTAAGCAACTTTTTTGAATAATAAAACTACTTGAAGTTCAGTTTTATATTATCTGGCACTCATTCATCCAAAACCAAGTACAAATTTTTTTTTCCCAAAACCATTAGCAAACGTTTCAACCCAATTCACAAACACCTTTAATGCACTAACTATAATAATTAAAACAAACTAAAAAATAATAGAATAATAAAAAGGGAAAGTGCAGGGGGTGGAGTGGAAAATACTTACAAGTGAAAGGGGCAGACTTGGAGTAGATGGGAATCAGGGGAAGGAAGAGAGGGAAGGAAGTCAGGGGGGATAAAAAAGGGCAGCCCTTTACGTGTAGAAAGGAGTAGAGAAGGTGTTTCTATTAGGCTCGGGCAGCCGCCCAGCTGTAGCACCCCTGAACGTGCCCTTCCGTTGCTCCATGCCTTTACTGCGAACTTCATGCTCTGTCTTTCTTGCTTCGTTAACTATGTCCGCCTCGCTGCAAGAAACCTTGGATTTTGCTAAAACCTTATGGTATTGGCCCCTATTAGGTGGGATGAACCCAGCCCAGCCCAATTTTGTTTTTATAAAACAATCATTTTCCCCTCTCCTGCGTTGAAAAAAATAAAAAATAATTGGTACCATTTGCAATTAAATCGACTTACTACAAGCAAACAAGTGTACGATTTCACCAATTAAATTAACAGTAGAATTTTAACAGAAAGGTAGGCTTTCCGGATTGAAATCTAGCTAGTAATTTATGTCTATCTATGTAAGTGGTTGGGCAATCCAAAATAAATTGTCTTAGGTGCATATGCTGGAGTTTTTTATAACATCCAAGTCAAAATTAGCCAAAAAAGAATTACTATTGAGGAGTCTGACCCGTTTAATTTAATGGATCGGCTTAGCGTTAACCTATATAATCTTATACTTATTATACATTGATATGATCTGAACCTAACATGCCAACACGAATTACCAGATTGAGATCTCTTAGAATTCACTTTAAATTTGAAAATCTCAAATTCATAAATCTCAACCATTCATTTCATCTAAATATCAAAAATAAGTCATGTTTCAACATTTAATGAGAAAGTTACCCTCGAGGAATTTAATAAGTCATGTTTCATCATTGTTGAAATATGGCTTATTTTGGATACTTAGATTAAATGAATGGTTGATATTTATAAATTTAAAAATATCAAATTTAAAAAGAGTTGTAAATTGCCACCACACCCATTACTAATGATTTATACAACAAATTACTAGAGATTCCCATCCTTAAAAAAAACAAAACATATATTGACTAGTTTATAGGTGTCTTTTGGGAACTCCACCTACCATCAAAATTCAAAACATTATCAATTAGTTTACTTCATAATCAATATAAGTTGTGTAAATATTATTTTGAGAAAGGTGGAGGAATTTCCTGAAGGGAATTAAGGAGAGCAAATTGGGTTAAAATGCTGGCATGTTATGAAATTCTAGATGAAAAAAGTCGAGTTAAATTAATGTAAATTAGTTAAAGAAATCAAATAATTTATTGCTAATAATCAAACTTTTCACTACACAGTAGCCCGTTGAGTATTGGCATTGCAATGAGTAAGAGAGAAAAGTGATATTTGGTCACCATAAACGTATAATTCCATCCATAGCCCGTCGTCCAGATTGTGAGTAATTTAGACAATAAATTTTAGAAAGTTTTGATGAACCCATTTGTTCAAGCAAATTTTAGACAGTCCATCTTTGTGTTCGAACAAGTAAACCTTATACAATCTCTCTCACATGTTTTACTTGAATTACTTATAATCTGAATAAAAAATTGTTGGGATCTAAATCCAAACAAATGGTGTTCTACATGATTCAAACAACAAGAAAACTATNTGATATTTGGTCACCATAAACGTATAATTCCATCCATAGCCCGTCGTCCAGATTATGAGTAATTTAGACAATAAATTTTAGAAAGTTTTGATGAACCCATTTGTTCAAACAAATTTTAGACAGTCCATCTTTGTGTTCGAACAAGTAAACCTTATACAATCTCTCTCACATGTTTTACTTGAATTACTTATAATCTGAATAAAAAATTGTTGGGATCTAAATCCAAACAAATGGTGTTCTACATGATTCAAACAACAAGAAAACTATGAGGCATGCTTGTTCGAACGAGTCTCGGACCGTCCGAAATCATCTGTCTTTTGTTCGGCCGAATAGGTCTTATAGAGAATATGTCACATTTTCTACCCCAAATTGGTGATATCAATATCACAGCAAACGGTGCTCTATTGGATTACTCAAAAGCAAAAATTCAAGCCATTATAATTAGGTCGGAAAGCTTTTCAATAATGAAAGACAAAAAAGTTATACCTACTCTATTATGCCTTTTCAACCCCTAAACTTGGACCTTTTCTCCCCAGAGCCAGCACACCAAGCCCTTGGAAAGGCATTATTTTATCGTCCTATCTTCTACCCCCCCAACATCATTAGAAAAACCCCTTCAACTACATCAAAATCTCCATATAAGAAAAAGAAAAAAGGAAAAATTTGTTACAATAATTCAAAAAGCTCTTGCAGATCTACCAACCTGCACCAACAGCTACCTTAGTGGCTTTCATGTCTACATCATGCTAACTTCTTTGCTTCATCTCTAATTAAAATTAGACAATCAAAAGGAAACCACAGACGATCATTGCTATTGACTCTCCTCCAACCACAGACAATCATTGCTCTTGACTCTCCTCCCTTCCCTTTAAAGTCTTCCAATGTCATATGTTCATGGCTCCATCACCAAAAAAATTTTGCTGAATCACAACCTTAAGGCTTAAAGTCCTCATCACCTTACACAAAGACAATTTCAGGTGCTGATATTTTCATCTACCTCTCATGCTTTCTCCAATAAAAACAGAACCAAATAGATCCCGTCTCCTCCCCTTCATCAAGCTCCCCTGTTTTTTTCCCTTCAATTAAGACTAAAGTATAGGGTAGTGTCATATACCTAAAACTTGAACCCCATTATATATACTCTCTGTGTCTTTCTTTTTCTCCAAAACAAAACTCAAGGCCATCAAGAACCATGAAGTCCAAAACCCAATTCTCCATCAACCTCAAGCTCATCCTCCTCTGCTCTTTCTTTCTCATCCTCCTCCTCCTCCTAGTAAGATCAAGCTTAACATCTTCCCAGCTTGAGCCACCCATCTCAGAAACCCACCTATCAAACTCAACAGACCCCATTCGAGAACCACAATCAACAACACCAGAATGCTCATCCCTCCTCTTGAAACCAACATGCACCAAAACCCCACCTTCCCTAGCCAATGCCCTCATCCACTACGTCACAACCAACATCACCCCACAACAGACCCTCAAAGAAATCTCAGTGTCAGCAAGAATTCTAGCAAAGAAATCGCCATGCAACTTCCTAGTCTTTGGCCTCGGCCACGACAGCCTCATGTGGACCTCCCTCAACCACGGCGGCCGCACAGTTTTCCTCGAAGAAGACAAGGCCTGGATCGAGCAAATCCTGGAGCGTTTACCCACATTAGAGTCCTACCATGTTTCATACGACACCAAAGTTCACCAGGCCGAAGAGCTGATGAAGATTGGAATGGGAGAAGACTGCAAATTTGTGAGCGATCCCAGACTCTCAAAATGCCAGCTTTCCCTCAAGGGCTTTCCCAGTGAAGTCTACGACATAGAATGGGACTTGATTATGGTGGATGCGCCAACTGGGTATCACGATGATGCGCCGGGGAGGATGAGCGCCATATACACAGCCGGGCTAATGGCAAGGAACAGAGAGGAAGGCGAGACAGATGTGTTTGTTCATGATGTTGATAGAGTTGTGGAGGACAAGTTCTCCAAGGCGTTTCTCTGTGAAGGGTACCTGATGGAACAAGAGGGGAGAATAAGGCATTTCAATATTCCAAGCCATAGGACTCGCCAGGGGAGACCCTTCTGCCCGTAGAGCTTTCATTCTCTCTTCGTCCTTCTTCCTGCGGTCCCTTTAAATATTCTTATATAAATCCATGGCCTCTCATAGAGATATTTTACTTGAGGGAATTCGAGCTGTGGGATTGTCGTTTTATGTATGATGTATATCTTCAGTTGTCGTTGATTTTTCCGCTGGATGATTTATATATGATTGAGATTTTTAGGTGGTGGGTTTATTTTTCCAGAACTTTGGAGAAGACCAGAGAAGCGGTACCGAGTCAATAAATGCAGGTGACTCTCTTTGATCCTTTTCCACTGCCGTTCTGTGTGAAAAATAGGTTTGAGCCCAAGAGAGTTTAAATCTAATTATGCATTTATTTGGGAATCATCTCTTTTTTGCAATGAAGTTAGAAAGTAAATCTTATATAATATATATTTTTATTTTATAATTATTGCATAATAATGTGATAGTTTTTAACTAGTTACTTAAATATATATATTTTTTTAACAATGACGGCTCAAAAGGTTTTATTAAAATTGCTATATCAATATTATAGGATACTCGTGGAAAAAAAAATTGTGATGTATATCATTACTATAATCAATTCATCATTGTATTTATGAATAATGCTATAAAAAAATTATATTTTTATTTAAAAATTCTGATGTAATAGTTTCAACTAACTATTGAATCAATCATTATTCATTATTAAAAAAATCATTCAAATGATTGTGCGAAATACAAACATTGAGAAATGATTATAAAATAAAAATATAATAAAAGCATTACTTATAATATATTATAGATGTGAAACTTCAAAAGATGCGAGTTGATGTAGTGGGATCCCAAATTCAAATTAGGAAAAAAATACATTTTATTTCTAAATTATCCATTAATTTGTACTTTTAACTCCATTATTTAAAAAGTGATATTTTACCCTTCCTAAAGTATTTGACATTAACACTTGACCTCCTAAAGTATTTTGAATTGACACTTTACCCTTAAAACTCTCGAAGTAACTAAGTTTTAAGGGTAAAGTGTCAATTTAAAACACTTCAGGGAGTAAAATACATTTTATGGGAGTCAAGTGTCAATGTCAAATACTTTAGGGGATAAAGTCACTTTTTAAACATTGTGGTTAAAAGTACAAATGAATGGAGAGTTCAAGAGATAATTGTATTTTTCCCTTCAAATTAAGTAATGCTATACATCCTCACCTTTTTACACTAATTTTTCCATATTTATAGATAGCTCTTATAAGTACCATTAAATTAAAATTTAAAAGAATTCATCACAAATTTAGTGACAATTTTAAAAGCGACTAAAAATGTAGAAAAATAAGTATGAGAAAATAAGACTTTACCTAACACATTACACAAATTGAAAAGATGTCCCAAAATATACAAGCGCAACAAAGCATGCCTCAATTATTAAGGTGGTACAATTAGATTTGCTTGTCGCTTGTATAAAGATGAGTCTTCGGTTGGTTATAGTGGAAAAATATTTTTATTTTTTTAAAAGTACAAAAATTAAAAAAATTCCCTATCACGATCCGAAAGCGTATAACACGGTTCATGTGATCAATTGTCAAATCATGTCTAATGTTTTGACATTGATAATGACGGACCAACTACCATTATGCATTATATATTGGACAGGGGAAAATGACCGACCAACTACCATTATGCATTATATCTTTGGACGGGGGAAAATTATTCACCATAACATCATCATCACGGGTATTAAAAAAAAATCACTAAGGACAATCATAAAGAAAAAGAAAAAGGAAAAGAAAAAGAAAAAGAAAAAAAAAAGTATCTTTTTGATGCTATCGATTAATTTTTGAATTTTTTTTATATGATTAACTCAAAATTTCGATTTAACAATGCGAGATGGTTAAAACAGTCAGCAATCATGATCACATTAATAATGCAAAAAGTTTAAGAAAATTCTTTCAACACAATTTAAAAATAAAAAAAAAAAAATTATATTAGCAACGCCCAACAAAATTATACGTGCTTAATCTTTCTTACTGCAAGTTTTGTTCGCTTGGAGTACGATGTCCAAGCAATGTCTAATTGTTCATGTTTTATTCCCCTCAACCTGGTTAGCAAAGCTTCAGCCATCAAGGTAAATTGTTCTAATATATTTCTAAAGGACCATTTATTGTAAAAACGATTTTTTTTTATTTTTTTTTAAGTTGTAAAAATGATTTAAATTCACTTCTTTGTGGAATAGGATCCTTTTCGGTCCAAAATGAACTAGAGAATATCCAATTCGTGGCTAGGATTTATTCTTAAAAATTTTAGAACTACAAATGAGACGCATGTCCCACTAACAAAAAAATAATAATAAAATATTTTTAAAAAAATAAATTAATAAAAAATAAATAAAGGGTGGTTGCCACCCCAAGGGCCATGGGGCGGTCTGGACACCCCTGGCCGGCCATTGGGAGTGGCTCTCAAGCCGGAAAATGCTAGGGGTTCTCCCCATAAGTTCTCATGGCGTTCTCTCAATCTTACGTAAAACATGATTTAAGAAAAAATAAAATTGCAGTGGCCTCCACCACCGATTTTTTTAGGCATTAGCACCAAATTTGTGATGCATTAGCACCAAATTTGAGGCATTAGCATCAAATTTAGGATGATCAAATTCATTTTGGGTGATACCATCCCTAAAGGGTTAACCTTCCACCCTTAGGTTTTAGTTTTGAATCAAAAAACAAGTTTTAAAGCATTAGAACCTAACTATTAACTCATAAAAATTAATCTCTTAACAAAAAAATGGTATTACAATTTTATTTTTTCTTAAATCATGTTGTATGTAAGCCTGGGAGAACGCTAGGAGAACACTACTGGGAGAACCCCTAGCAAACCCCCTCTCAAGCCACCTCAACTAAAATGGGGTTGTCCAGCCATCTCCTATAACCAAGATGGGGTGGTCAGCCACCCTTTATTTTTTTTATTATTATTATTTTAATCTTAAATAATATTTTATTTACGAGCTTGAAACTCGTTCAATGCACATGTTTGTTTCTAAAAATGACAGAAGAAAATTCTACTTAACCCCCTCAAACTACCATCTCAATGACAATTTATCTCCAAACTATCAATTGCGATAATTTATCCCCCAAACTACCAACACAATAACAACATACCCCAAATTTTTTTAAAAAAATGACAAAATTACCCTTACTAAAATAAAAACAAAAATACTAAAATTTAACTTTTTTTTTTCAAAATTTTTAGGGTATTTTTGTCTTATTGAAAATTATATCGGGGTAATTCCGTTATTTTGCTAGCATTGGGGGGGTACATTGTCATTGTTATAGTAGTTTAGTGTGTAAATTGTCGCAATTGATAGTTTAAGAGATAGATTGTCATTAGGGTGGTAGTTTGAGAGAATTAAGTGGACTTTACCCAAGAAAAAATAATAATAATAATTAGTAGAGGGATGAAGAAAGAAAAAAGAAAGCAAGTAGGAAGCAACAAAAATAAATAAATAAAAAGGTGTTCTATAAAGCTTTAAAGAAAAAGAAAAGCATTAAGAGACCATTTACAACAACACAAATGCTCTAGTTGTATTTTTTCTAATTAATAAAAGGAAAAAATGCTCAAATTGTATTACATATGAAAAATATAGCATATTGAAACTTTCAAAGAAAGAGATTGTGAAAACCAATTACGCTAATTGACTTAACGCTTGAATACCAACTGTTATATGTATCTTCAATTTCTACCAAATATAAAAGAATTTATATATTTTAAAAAAATAAAAAAGAATCACATGTTGAAACTAATAATCAAATTAAAAGGTGTGCAAAAAACTGTTATAATACAATACTAACAAAAAGATCATGATTTGATTTTGTCCATGCCCTCATCTTTGGCTTTCCAAAATAATTTTATTTAAGATACTTTCAAAGAGAGAAAACTTTATTCCTAAATCATGCCTAAACAAAAGACAAATATCATTTTATACTTTGTTTGAAAAATTTAGCATTTTTTGTTTTAACTTCTTACTTCTTAGAAAAATACTAATAATTTCAATTAAAATTCCTTTCTCTCTACAACACTTTTTTCTTATGCCAAAAATACGTACGTTAAAAAAGCGATTGGTTTATGGTCATGGGGAATGAATAAGTAGAGACAATTTTATTTATTTATTTATTCTAATTAATAGGAAGAGAGAAATGTTATCAAACAAAATGGAAAGTAGACCTTGAATTTAGAAATGTATACAATTATATATTTTTGATAATATATAAAAACTTATGTGCATCCATAAATGATAAAAATCATTATTTTGATTATCTTTTAACCATCTACGTATAGTGAATTAGTAAATCTATCATTGAATTTTTATGGGACCCACATGATTCTACAAATCCAATAATATATTTTTGTGAAAAGTATAAAATGGCCTCCCAAACTACCAGCATTTTGTAATTTAGCCCCTCAAAGTTTCAATTAGTATAAAGTAGCCCATAAATTACCAACCCCTTATAAAATGGCCTCCTCCGTTAGTTAAAACCGTGAAAATGGATGAAAAATCCAAAACAACGTTGTTTTGGGATGCAAAATTACTAAAATGCCATTGCATTTCGACTACGATTCTCATGTCGCTGGAGTATCTTATTTTCTTTGAGAAGAGCCACGTTCTTCGTTTCTCTTTGTACCTCGACACTCTTGCTTCTCTCCCTCCGTCACCCATTGTCAGGTTTCCCCCACTTCCTCCATATTCTCCATATGGATGATAAACTCCACTCCCCTAAAAGAGTCACACAAGTATATATATATATATATATATATATATATACTTGTTAATTACCAGTTCAGATTATCTAATTTAATAGGGACTTGTTAATTATTCTTATTTCAAAAATTGAAAATTCTGAGTTAAAGGAAGAATACCTTAAAAAACTCATGAAAACAATGATTAAAGATGCTAACAAAACTCCTAAGTCCAAGATCTATTTTGAAGAAACTTTGGAAAGATTTTCCAAACAAAAATCCAAAGTTGTTACTATCTCAGATTTGCAGTATGAGATTAGTAATATCAATAAAGATATTGTTGATTTAAAGAAAGATTTGCATGATTTAAGAATTGATAATAAAAATTTGGAACAAGGATTTTTAATTTCAAAACTTAAAGACTATTTTCAAGAACACAATTCTGATAATGAAGATAACAAGTTTGAGCATTCCAATGAAGAAGAATCCAACAATATTTTGTCTCCCAATGATGTTAAGATTATCACCCTAATCAACAGAGTTGTTCCCCCTAAATGGTATGCTAAAGTTCATATTGTTATTGCTCAAGATTATGCTTTTGATGCTATTGCTTTGATTGATTCTGGTGTTGATCTGAATTGCATTCAAGAAGAGCTTATCCCAAGCAAATATTTTGAAAAATCTACTCAAAAATTGAATTCAGCCACTGGAACCAAATTGCAAATTAATTATGAATTGAATAATGTTCATGTTTGCCAAGATAATATTTATTTTCATATTCCTTCTGTGCTTGTTAAGAATATGACTGATAAGGTTATCCTTGGAATACCTTTGATTTTTATGCTTTACCCATTCAATGCCAAGTTAGATGAAGTTTCTACAGTTAAGATGAGTGTCCCTGTTAAATTCCGTTTTGCCTCAAGATTCGAAATTGATGTTTCCCAGTTATCCATGAATTTAATTTCGACTAAGACCCATAGAATGTCACCTTATTTAGATATTCCTTCTAACAATATTTTTGAGACCAATGCCTCTAAATTGGCTTTAGGGGTATTCCGAAACAACTTGTTTCACCAGGATCTCCTGAACATATTGTTCGATTTCATTTTGGATCCTGGAATTATGCGCAATTTTATATATTACAAAAATTTTCTGAAAAATACATATTGAAAAAAGATGTTGAAAATATTGCATCTAAATAGATTTTTGCCCAATGACAATTAATTTTGAGTGCTTTTAATATAGAATATATTAAAAGTTTTGATAATTTAATTCTTGATTTCCTTATTCCTAAATTTTGCAGTGCCGCCCATGGCAAGTAAAAAGGATAAAGGAAAGATTGATTCAAAGGCTTTGGTTTTGAAATCAGAGTCAACTATTGCTACTTCTTCTCCGATTTCTTCAATCGAATTGGCTAATAGGTTTTCACCTTTTAGTCCAGAATTACTAGTTTCTTATTCCAGTACTTTGATTTCTCCTTTTGATCCATTTGTGGATTTCCCTCAGAAATCCAGAATTCCATTCATTGATTACAAAAAACCCTCGGCCTACATGGCTATCCCCTATTTCCAACATTTGTTTACCATTGAAATGAATCGTGCCTCCATCAAATCCCCCAATGAATTAGCCTTCTCTTATTTTCTCCATAATTTCCATTGGATTCCTGAGCATCCCAAGAAAACCCTTTCTTATTATACCAGCATTTTGAAGCAGACCAAATCCCTTCATTTTAAGCCAATTTATTGCTAGTCNTAGCATATTGAAACTTTCAAAGAAAGAGATTGTGAAAACCAATTACGCTAATTGACTTAACGCTTGAATACCAACTGTTATATGTATCTTCAATTTCTACCAAATATAAAAGAATTTATATATTTTAAAAAAATAAAAAAGAATCACATGTTGAAACTAATAATCAAATTAAAAGGTGTGCAAAAAACTGTTATAATACAATACTAACAAAAAGATCATGATTTGATTTTGTCCATGCCCTCATCTTTGGCTTTCCAAAATAATTTTATTTAAGATACTTTCAAAGAGAGAAAACTTTATTCCTAAATCATGCCTAAACAAAAGACAAATATCATTTTATACTTTGTTTGAAAAATTTAGCATTTTTTGTTTTAACTTCTTACTTCTTAGAAAAATACTAATAATTTCAATTAAAATTCCTTTCTCTCTACAACACTTTTTTCTTATGCCAAAAATACGTACGTTAAAAAAGCGATTGGTTTATGGTCATGGGGAATGAATAAGTAGAGACAATTTTATTTATTTATTTATTCTAATTAATAGGAAGAGAGAAATGTTATCAAACAAAATGGAAAGTAGACCTTGAATTTAGAAATGTATACAATTATATATTTTTGATAATATATAAAAACTTATGTGCATCCATAAATGATAAAAATCATTATTTTGATTATCTTTTAACCATCTACGTATAGTGAATTAGTAAATCTATCATTGAATTTTTATGGGACCCACATGATTCTACAAATCCAATAATATATTTTTGTGAAAAGTATAAAATGGCCTCCCAAACTACCAGCATTTTGTAATTTAGCCCCTCAAAGTTTCAATTAGTATAAAGTAGCCCATAAATTACCAACCCCTTATAAAATGGCCTCCTCCGTTAGTTAAAACCGTGAAAATGGATGAAAAATCCAAAACAACGTTGTTTTGGGATGCAAAATTACTAAAATGCCATTGCATTTCGACTACGATTCTCATGTCGCTGGAGTATCTTATTTTCTTTGAGAAGAGCCACGTTCTTCGTTTCTCTTTGTACCTCGACACTCTTGCTTCTCTCCCTCCGTCACCCATTGTCAGGTTTCCCCCACTTCCTCCATATTCTCCATATGGATGATAAACTCCACTCCCCTAAAAGAGTCACACAAGTATATATATATATATATATATATATATATACTTGTTAATTACCAGTTCAGATTATCTAATTTAATAGGGACTTGTTAATTATTCTTATTTCAAAAATTGAAAATTCTGAGTTAAAGGAAGAATACCTTAAAAAACTCATGAAAACAATGATTAAAGATGCTAACAAAACTCCTAAGTCCAAGATCTATTTTGAAGAAACTTTGGAAAGATTTTCCAAACAAAAATCCAAAGTTGTTACTATCTCAGATTTGCAGTATGAGATTAGTAATATCAATAAAGATATTGTTGATTTAAAGAAAGATTTGCATGATTTAAGAATTGATAATAAAAATTTGGAACAAGGATTTTTAATTTCAAAACTTAAAGACTGTTTTCAATAACACAATTCTGATAATGAAGATAACAAGTTTGAGCATTCCAATGAAGAAGAATCCAACAATATTTTGTCTCCCAATGATGTTAAGATTATCACCCTAATCAACAGAGTTGTTCCCCCTAGATGGTATGCTAAAGTTCATATTGTTATTGCTCAAGATTATGCTTTTGATGCTATTGCTTTGATTGATTCTGGTGTTGATCTGAATTGCATTCAAGAAGAGCTTATCCCAAGCAAATATTTTGAAAAATCTACTCAAAAATTGAATTCAGCCACTGGAACCAAATTGCAAATTAATTATGAATTGAATAATGTTCATGTTTGCCAAGATAATGTTTATTTTCATATTCCTTCTGTGCTTGTTAAGAATATGACTGATAAGGTTATCCTTGGAATACCTTTGATTTTTATGCTTTACCCATTCAATGCCGAGTTAGATGGAGTTTCTACAGTTAAGATGAGTGTTCCTGTTAAAGTCCATTTTGCCTCAAGATTCGAAATTGATGTTTCCCAGTTATCCATGAATTTAATTTCGACTAAGACTCATAGAATGTCACCTTATTTAGAAATTCCTTCTACAATATTTTTGAGACCAATGCCTCTGAAATTGGCTTTAGGGGTATTCCGAAACAACTTGTTTCACCAGGATCTCCTGAACATATTGTTCGATTTCATTTTGGATCATGGAATTATGCGCAATTTTATACAAAAATTTTCTGAAAAATACATATTGAAAAAAGATGTTGAAAATATTGCATCTAAACAGATTTTTGCCCATTGACAATTAATTTTGAGTGCTTTTAATATAGAATATATTAAAAGTTTTGATAATTTAATTCCTGATTTCCTTATTCCTGAATTTTGCAGTGCCGCCCATGGCAAGTAAAAAGGATAAAGGAAAGATTGATTCAAAGGCTTTGGTTTTGAAACCAGAGTCAACTATTGTTACTTCTTCTCCGATTTCTCCAATCGAATTGGCTAATAGGTTTTCACCTTTTAGTCCAGAATTACCAGTTTCTTATTCCAGTACTTTGATTTCTCCTTTTGATCCATTTGTGGATTTCCCTCAGAAATCCAGAATTCCATTCATTGATTACAAAAAACCCTCGGCCTACATGGCTATCCCCTATTTCCAACATTTGTTTACCATTGAAATGAATCGTGCCTCCATCAAATCCCCCAATGAATTAGCCCTCTCTTATTTTCCCTATAATTTCCATTGGATTCCTTAGCATCCCAAGAAAACCCTTTCTTATTATACCAGCATTTTGAAGCAAACCAAATCCCTTCATTTTAAGCCAATTTATTGCCAGTCTGATCCCAAAAAAATAATTTTCCACAATGCTTATATTGACAGAATTATTTCTGAAAAAGATTGGGATGATCTGTAACACCCCGGTCCCATATTGGGAAGATGAGAAGAAGCCCACATAGAGTGGGTAGTTTATAAAGATAGTCATGAGTGCTAAGTCTCACATTGCCTAATTACTAGGTGAGACTGGACTTTATAATGATTTCTAGGGAAGCTCCAAATTGACTAGTCATTTTAGGGTGATAGCGCAGATGTGGCTAGCGCTTTTTTTTAGGTCGTTACAAATGGTATCAGAGCCACCTAGTAACGCCAGGTTATTTGGTACTGGAGCACTGCATGGCGTGGCCCTGACGAGGACGTCAGGAATTTAAGAGGGGGAGTTTGTAACACCCCGGTCCCATATTGGGAAGATGAGAAAAAGCCCACATAGAGTGGGTAGTTTATAAAGATAGTCATGAGTGCTAAGTCCCACATTGCTTAATTACTAGGTGAAACTAGACTTTATAATGATTTCTAGGGAAGCTCCAAATTGATTAGTCCTTTTGGGGTGATAGCGCATATGTGGCTAGCGCTTTTTCCTGGGTCGTTACATGATCACCCGACCTCTTCCAGACTTCTTAATGATAAATCTCCTTACAATTATTATGATTACATTGATGCTTGGTTTAAATTTTTCCTTTACCAAACTCCCAATTTTGACCATTCATGGTTTGTTACTTTTGATCGTGAACATTTTGGTAGAATTCTTCCCCTTTGGTTTTCTAGGTGGTGGACTCATTTTGGTCTTATCCCTGATATTCTTCCCCTTAAGCTTGTTGAAAGTTTCACTATTTTTAAAGACCATTTTAAGACTGATAATTATGGTTCCAAATTCCCCTCATTCTTCATTTTGTCAAAAAATATAAGATTCCTTGGATTCTAAAATGGCAATATATCGTTGTTGAAGACAAGCTTGAAAGACACTGGTATATTAAGTGGTGGGACAAATTTTCCATTGATAACATTGTCAAAAATGTTAAAGAATTGGCTCATGCTCCCAAAACCCTTAATTTACCTTCCAATACTACCCAGAATTTGCTTTCTAATGATCCCTCTACTCTTTTGACCCCTGATGTTTTTATTCCCCCAGTTAAGGAAGCCTCTCCTGCTCCTAAAGTTTCCCCACTTGCTTTTTCTTCCTCCTCAAAAAAGAAGAATTCCTTAAGTAAAAAGAAAAAGAAAGCCTTAATGAAAGCATTTTTGGAATCTCTTGATGCTGGTTCTGATGAAGAAGAATTTGATGCATCTTCCAAAGCTACCATCAACTTGCATAGAGAAATGTTTGGCAACTCTGGATTTGATACTCAATAGTATTTTCCTGGACTTGAAGATTTATGAAGATTTACCCAAGATTTTGATTCCAGCTTAAGACTTGTCCTATTTGAAGATTTATCTAAGATTTTGCTCAGCACCACTGCTGAAGATTTGTCCTATTTGAATATTTCAAGATTTTCCTGTTGAAGATTTCCCTCAAGATTTACAAGATTTTGCCCAGGATTTTTCAAGATTCCAAACTATTTTGAAGACCTAAATGAAGACATTTTCGTTCGACAAAGATTCAAGAATTTTCAGAAATTACTATTCACTGTCACTATTCACGACTACTGTTCATGCGTGAAAAATTTGTACTTTTATTCCTGCAATTTCTGAAGCTCTTCTATATATAAAGCTTTTCCCCCTCAATGTAAGGCAGAGGTTTTTTGAGAGGTATTCCTACCCGAAACCTTCTAATCATTTCTCCTTCCTCTGATTTCCTCTTTGTAATTTCCATCTAGTTTTCTACTTCCATATTTCCATATTTCCTTTTCTTCTTCTACTTTTGTAAGTGTGTTTCTAGCACTTCAATAATATTTCCAGTTCAAATTATCTAATTTATTCAGTTTATTTTCAGTATTTATTTTCAGTTACTTGCATACCTCCAGATTGGACGGTTCTACTACTTTCAGCTAATTTTGAGTGTTTTTAATATAGAATATATTAAAAGTTTTGATAATTTAATTCATGATTTCCTTATTCCTGAATTTTGCAGTGCCGCCCATGGCAAGTAAAAAGGATAAAGAAAAGATTGATTCAAAGGCTTTGGTTTTGAAACCATAGTCAACTATTGCTACTTCTTCTCCGATTTCTTCAATCGAATTGGCTAATAGGTTTTTACCTTTTAGTCCAGAATTACCAGTTTCTTATTCCAGTACTTTGATTTCTCCTTTTGATCCATTTGTGGATTTCCCTCCGAAATCCAGAATTTCATTCATTGATTACAAAAAAACCTCTGCCTTACATTGATGGGGAAAAGCTCTATATATAGAAGAGCTTCAGAAATTGCAGGAATAAAAGTACAAAATAAAGTACAATTTTTTTACGCATGAACAGTGGTCGTGAATAGTGACAGTGAATAGTAATTTCTGAAAATTCTTGAATCTTTGTCTGACGAAAATGTCTTTATTTAGGTCTTCAAAATAGTCTGAAATATTGAAAAATATTGGGCAAAATCTTGTAAATCTTGAGGAAAATATTCAATAGGAAAATATTGAAATCTTCAAATAGGACAAATCTTCAGCAGTGGTGCTGAGCAAAATCTTAGGTAAATCTTCAAATAGGACAAGTCTGAAGCTGGAATCAAAATCTTGGGTAAATCTTCATAAATCTTCAAGTCCAAGAAAATACAAATCTAGGGTAAATCTTCATAAATCTTCAAGTACAGGGAAATACTCTTGAGTATCAAATCCAAAGTTGCCAAACATTTCTCTATGCGGGTTGATGATAGCTTCGGAAGATGCATCAGATTCTTCTTCTTCTTTTTCATCAGAACCAACATCAAGAGATTCCAAAAATGCTTTCATTAAGGCTTTCTTTTTCTTTTTACTTAAGGAAGTCTTCTTTTTTGAGGAGGAAGAAGAAGCAGGAGGGAAACTTTAGGAGCAGGAGAGGCTTCCTTAACTGGGGGAATAAAAACATCAGGGGTCAAAAGAGTAGGGGGATCATTAGAAAGCAAATTTTGGGTAGTATTGGAAGGTAAATTAAGGGTTTTGGGAGCATGAGCCAATTCTTTAACATTTTTGACAATGTTATCAATGGAAAATTTGTCCCACCACTTAATATACCAGTGTCTTTCAAGCTTGTCTTCAACAACGACATATTGCCATTTTAGAATCCAATGAATCTTATATTTTTTGACAAAATGGAGAATGAGGGGGGGGGGGGGGGGNGGGGGGGAATTTGGAACCATAATTATCAGTCTTAAAATGGTCTTTAAAAAGAGTGAAACTTTCAACAAGCTTAAAGGGAAGAATATCAGGGATAAGACCAAAATGAGTCCACCACCTAGAAAACCAAAGGGGAAGAATTCCACCAGAATGTTCACGGTCAAAAGTAACAAACCATGAATGGTCAAAATTGGGAGTTTGGTAAAGGAAAAATTTAGACCAAGCATCAATGTAATCATAATAATTGTAAGGAGATTTATCATTAAGAAGTCTGGAAGAGGCCAGGTGATCACCCCAATCTTTTTCAGAAAGAATTTTGTCAATATAAGCATTGTGGAAAATTATTTTCTTGGGATCAAACTGGCAATAAATTGGCTTAAAATGAAGGGATTTGGTCTGCTTCAAAATGCTGGTATAATAAGAAAGGGTTTTCTTGGGATGCTCAGGAATCCAATGGAATTATGGGGAAAATAAGAGAGGGCTAATTCATTGGGGGATTTGATGGAGGCACTATTCATTTCATTGGGGAATTACCAGTTTCTACAGTTAAGATGAGTGTCCCTGTTAAATTCCATTTTGCCTCAAGATTCGAAATTGATGTTTCCCAGTTATCCATGAATTTAATTTCGAGTAAGACCCATAGAATGTCACCTTATTTAGATATTCCTTCTAACAATATTTTTGAGACCAATGCCTCTGAAATTGGCTTTAAGGGTATTCTGAAACAACTTGTTTCACCACGATCTCCTGAACAAATTGTTCGATTTCATTTTCGATCCTAGAATTATGCGCAATTTTATATATTACAAAAATTTTCTGAAAAATACATATTGAAAAAAAATGTTGAAAATATTGCATCTAAACAGATTTTTGCCCAATGGCAATTAATTTTGAGTGCTTTTAATATAAAATATATTAAAATTTTTGATAATTTAATTCCTGATTTCCTTATTCCTGAATTTTGCAGTGCTGCCCATGGCAAGTAAAAAGGATAAATGAAAGATTGATTCAAAGGCTTTGGTTTTGAAACCAGAGTCAACTATTGCTACTTCTTCTCCGATTTCTTCAATCGAATTGGCTAATAGGTTTTCACCTTTTAGTCCAGAATTACCAGTTTCTTATTCCAGTACTTTGATTTCTCCTTTTGATCCATTTGTGGATTTCCCTCAGAAATCCAGAATTCCATTCATTGATTACAAAAAACCCTCGGCCTACATGGCTATCCCCTATTTCCAACATTTGTTTACTATTGAAATGAATCGTGCCTCCATCAAATCCCCCAATGAATTAGCCCTCTCTTATTTTCCCCATAATTTCCATTGGATTCCTGACCATCCCAAGAAAACCCTTTCTTATTATACCAGCATTTTGAAGCAGACCAAATCCCTTCATTTTAAGCCAATTTATTGCCAGTCTGATCCCAAGAAAATAATTTTTCACAATGCTTATATTGACAAAATTCTTTCTAAAAAAGATTGGGGTGATCACTCGGCCTCTTCCAGACTTCTTAATGATAAATCTCCTTACAATTATTATGCTTACATTGATGCTTGGTCTAAATTTTTCCTTTACCAAACTCCCAATTTTGACCATTCATGGTTTGTTACTTTTGACCGTAAACATTTTGGTGGAATTCTTCCCCTTTGGTTTTCTATGTGGTGGACTCATTTTGGTCTTATCCCTGATATTCTTCCCCTTAAGCTTGTTGAAAGTTTCACTCTTTTTAAGGACCATTTTAAGACTGATAATTATGGTTCCAAATTCCCCCCATTCTCCATTTTGTCAAAAAATATAAGATTCCTTGGATTCTAAAATGGCAATATGTCGTTGTTGAAGACAAGCTTGAAAGACACTGGTATATTAAGTGATGGGACAAATTTTCCATTGATAACATTGTCAAAAATGTTAAAGAATTGGCTCATGCTCCCAAAACCCTTAATTTACCTTCCAATACTACCCAGAATTTGCTTTCTAATGATCCCCCTACTCTTTTGACTCCTGATGTTTTTATTCCCCCAGTTAAGGAAGCCTCTCCTACTCCTAAAGTTTCCCCACCTGCTTCTTCTTCCTCCTCAAAAAAGAAGACTTCCTTGTGTAAAAAGAAAAAGAAAGCTTTAATGAAAGTATTTTTGGAATCTCTTAATGTTGGTTCTGATGAAGAAGAAGAAGAAGAAGAATCTAATGCATCTTCCGAAGCTACCATCAACCCGCATAGAGAAATGTTTGGCAACTCTGGATTTGATACTCAAGAGTATTTTCCTGGACTTAAAGATTTATGAAGATTTACCCTAGATTTGTATTCTTCTGGACTTGAAGATTTATGAAGATTTACCCAAGATTTTGATTCCGATTTACCCAAGATTTTGATTTCAGCTTCAGACTTGTCCTATTTGAAGATTTACCTAAGATTTTGCTCAGCACCACTGCTGAAGATTTGTCCTATTTGAAGATTTGAAGATTTTCCTTTTGAAGATTTCCCTCAAGATTTACAAGATTTTTCAAGATTTTAGACTATTTTGAAGACCTAAATGAAAGACATTTTCGTCCGACAAAGATTCAAGAATTTTCAGAAATTACTATTCACTGTCACTATTCATGACTACTGTTCATGCGTGAAAAATTTGTACTTATTTTGTACTTTTATTCCTGCAATTTTTGAAGCTCTTCTATATATAGAGCTTTTCCCCCTCAATGTAAGGCATAGGTTTTTTGAGAGGTATTCCTACCCGAAACCTTTTGATCATTTCTCATTCCTCTGATTTCCTCTTTGTAATTTCCATCAAGTTTCATACTTCCATATTTCCCTTTATTCTTCTACTTTTGTAAGTATGTTTCTAGTACTTCAATAATATTTTCAGTTCAGATTATCTAATTTTATTTCCAGTTCAGATTATCTAATTTATTCAGTTTATTTTCAGTATTTATTTTCAGTTACTTGCATACCGCCATATTGGACGGTTCTACTGCTTTTATATTTAACTGCTTTTCATTACTGCATACCGCCAGATTGGACGGTTCTATTGCTTTCTTTACATTATTGCAATTTATGTTCTGCAATACCGTCAGATTAGACAGTTCTACTGCTTTCAGCTATTTTCAGTAATGCATTACTTTCATTACTGCATTATTTTATATATATATATATATATCCACTTAACTTAATTATTCCAAAAATCAATGCCAAATGTTTAATTGAATTCCAAATTTATGACTTACACTAACAGAAAGAGAAAATGGAAAATTTAATTGTTTCCTAGCTTTTCATGATTGATTGCCATTAATGTATAATTTTCATGGGGAAATTATGAATATATAAATATACGTGTATCGGCATGAAGAGAAAACGTACCAGGCAGTCTGGCCAACATTCATCAGGGTCAAAATTCGGACGGTCACCAGAGGCACAAGGGGACCCTTGGCTGGCCCATGCCGTGATGACCACCTCATAATCCAGATTCAACAATATTTTCTTCTTCTTCTTCTTCTTCTTTGTCAGCTGCTGCAAGTGAAAGTACCCCGCCATTTTGCTTAGCCCCCACCTTCTCATCTTCCTCCGTGCACGTGGCAGGAGAATCGTAGTCGAAGTTTAATTCAGAGGGTTCCCTCATCATATCAATTTGATCAATTCAAATGGACCATTTCCTGATGCGTCCATTTCGAACAGCGAGGACGGAAAAGACAGGGGCTTCCCTTCGACGCTCATTCCGGTGAGTCCGATATAGTAGAACGTGCTCATTTTGCTGTTTTTCAGTAAAGCAGTCGTGACCGAGTTGTCAGGTGGTGCCAAGTTGAACTCCAGCGTCGAGGACTTGCCTGAGTTGTGGTCAACCAGGCAGTAAGAAAACGAAGACGCTTTGACCTGAGAGGTAAGTGAGAGTGGGCCACTTCCGAGCCCGAGTACTCTGGCGTTGACAAACAGAACACCGGGGGGTGGGGAGAAGGTTTATGTTGAGGGAAAGCAAAACGACCCCGTTTTATGGGATGTTTTTTTTAAAAAAATTATTTTTTATTTTAACAAGGGCATTTTTTTAATTCTGTATCTCAAAACGACGTCGTTTTGGATTTTCCATCAATTTTTATGGTTTTAACTAACGAAGGGGGCCATTTTATAAGGAATTGGTAGTTTAAGAGGCTATTTTGTACCAATTGAAACTTTGGAGGGCTCAATTACAAAAGACTCGTATTTTAGGGGACCATTTTATACTTTTTCCTATATTTTTTTAATAAAAAATTTAAAATTTCATTTAAAAAAAATCGTTTCTTTTTTAATTTTATTTTTTAAAATTCCTTCAAAAAATAAAAAATTTAAAGAATCATTTTGTTTTTTAATTAAAATTTTCGTTTTTAAATAAAAAATTTAAGTATGTGTATAATTTGATTAGTTTGTCTTTTCCAATACTTGACAGGTAAAAAAAGAAGAATCAAAATAACAGAAGAAAAGAAAAACCTGCCGTCGTTAGTGACTATATATATAACTCCTAACAAACAAACTAACCCACTAAGAGCATTCACAATGGATGAGCTAAATGACACTTTTATATAAAATAGCTCCTTAAATTGATAAAATACCCTCTACATTGGATAAGCTAAAAAAAATGTAGAATAGATATTTTATTGAATGAGCTAAAAAAAAAAGCTACATGTAGCGGTACTATTCAAAGAGCTATTTTCCTAAATTTTCTTCCCACGTCTTTTTTTCTCCCACTATCTCTCCCAAAAAAATTTTTCCATATTTTTTTTTATTGTTTCTCTCACCTGTTTTCTCTTTTTTTCAAAATTTTCTCCCACTATTTCTCTTTCACATCTCATTTTTTCCAAAATTTTCTCATATTATTTCTCTCTCCATATCATTTTTTTCTCAAAAGTTGAAAAATAAGATATTTAAGAAAAATACAATCATATTAAAAAATAAAAACAAATAAAAATTAGATGATATAGATAAAAATATAACTAATCGGATGTAGGAGGCCCTTGAAAACTCATTAGCTAAACTAGATAAATTGAGTTTTGAGGAGTTATTTTACATAAAAAATTAGCTCTTCCATTGTGAATGCAAACAAACTAACCCACTAACAACACAATCTATAATGGACTCAACAATTGTAGGGATAGTGGGGTTGAATTTTAGACTCAACAGTTCCAAGAATTTTGTAGAAACATTTAGCCTTTTTTCACACCTATGAATGAAACATGGCAAAAATAATAATGAAATGGGCTTTTTATTTTTATTATGTCACGATCTTGGTTTGAAAATTTTCAAGGCGATCCAAACAATAAAAAGTGGGACTAAAGATATTATATCTTAAAACGTTTATTAGTTATAGTTCAAAATTTGGCCTTCAAACCCAAATGTAGAAAAAGCAGAACGTAGAAATAACTTATAGAAAAGAAATTGGGAAATAACTCCACCACTTAATCATATCCATTTTTTTATCTGGGGTTTGTAGGGGAATTTTTGAACTATAACCAATGAAACGTATTTTCAAATAGACTCATCAAAAATAATAACAGCAAATCGAACAATAACAATAAATGACAGTGTTAACATAAACAATAACGTTGAACAAAAACAATTTGTAAACATAATAAAAACAATTGAAATTTTAATAATGAGGATTTTGTTTAAATAAACTTAGAAGGAATATAATAAACTTACTAAGTCTAGAGGGAATAATGGAGTAGAAACTGTTTGAGAGGGTGTTTGTACATTGTTGAATGAGGTAGAAACTGTTTTAATGGTTTTGTTTTGTTTTGTAGAAACGGTTTGTTTTCATTTGTAGAAATCGTTTGTTTTATTTTAAATGCACAGTTTAATTGAAAGTAAACATTTGTCAAATAAATAGGACGTCACTTGTCAAGCTATTAAACCCTCCTATTTAAAACTTAAAAATTGACATTTGTCAGATAAATAAGATGTCACGTGTCATAATATTAGGCACTCCTACTTAACATTCTCCTATTATATATACGAGCCTTGAACCCGTGCAATGCACGGGTTTGTTTCTAAAAATGACAGAAGAAAAAGAATGGTAAAATTCACTTAATTCCCTTAAACTACCATCCCAATGACAATTGTCGTAGTTGATAGTTTGGGGGGGTAGATTATCATTAGAGTGGTAATTTGAGGAGGTTAAGTAGACTTTCTTCAAGAAAAAAAAAAATAATAATTAGTAAATGCANTTGGTTTCAATGAAATTCACATGTATAGAAAAAAGTCTTGTCAAATAGAGATTTTTTTGTTTGAACATTTTCTCAAATCTCAATATATAATAATAAATGGAACTACTTTTAGAACAGAAGTTAAAAAATAATATAAAAGTTAGTACAAAAAATAAAGAGAAAAAATAATACATAACGGCAAAAAATAAAGAAACAAATAGTTTATTTATCATTCTCTTTTAACACGGCTTGCAAATGTAAAGTAGCCTACATTTAACAAACAAAATACTTCCTCATTAATCTCTATTGATCAGGGAAAGAAATTGAAAATTCCTTGAAGTCAAAGGTGAAACAGAGATATTTGAGAGTTCAAAGTGAAACTTACATTTAAAATGTAAATCTGATATTTAGTTTAAAACTTACGTTTAATGAGAGGGGAATTGGTGTTTAAGTAAAAGTGTGAAACATGGTGTTTTAAACCAAATCCAAAACTGAGTTTTGGGAATAGAATAAATGTGTCAGTTTCGAATATGAAAATAGTGATTTTCTTAACCAAATTGGCACCAACAACTAAATATACATCATAAATGAAGAACAGGAAAAAAAAAATAATAATCCAAATTTCTATACGTGAAAAAGAGGGGAAGTGGCATTTGAGTGAAAGTGTGAACTTGGACTTGGTATTTTAAACCAAGTCCAAATCTGACAAATTTGAAAAGAGTAATTTTATTAATCAAATTGACACAAACAACTACTGAAATATACATAATTTCTATACGTGAAAAAAAAAAGGGAAGTGGTGTTGAGTAAAAGTGTGAAACATGGTGTTTTAAACCAAGTCCAAAACTGACGAATTTGAAAAGAGCGATTTTCTTAATCAAATTGGCACCAACAGCCCACAAAATATCAGTTTTTACCTTTAATCATACGTGAAACACTTTCACATAATTATAGTGCAGTCTGCTAAGTATGCTGAAATTTTTGTTTTGTGGAGGATTCAAACCAACAGAGAAAGTAGTTCAAATGACCCTGGCGATCAAGTTGAGTACATTTGCCGATGGCTCGTGGTGGCCGGCCAACGGTGAGAATGCAGAGAAAGTGGTGCCGGAGTTTGAAGGCTTGGAAGAGTTTGGTGGTGATGTTGTCATGTATGCTTGTGACTACAAATCCGGTGAGAATTATAGGGGGAAGCATGTATTAGTTGTTGGTTGTAGGAATTTAGGCATGGAGGTACCCATGCGTCATGTAGAGCATCCCGAAGCCATCTTCATCTCCATAGTTGTCCCTGAGATGCTTTGGAATAACAGCATGTCATAGATGTTTGGGAGAAGGAAGTGAGGAGAGAGGTATGGAAAAGAGGTTTGATTTACTATTTATTGGATATGCTGTTTTATTAGAAATGTTGTTTTGAAAAAATAACTGAAGGCACAACGTTTCACCAAAGCCTTGTTTTGGTTTCAAAAAAAAAAAAAAAAACTCCCAGATATTAGAGATTTGATATTAGATTATATTAGATATTAGATAACGTGGGAATAAACCCCTATTAGATAAGATATTAGAGATTTGATATTCGATTATATTAGATATTAGATAAGGGGGATAAATAATGGTTGATGGCAGTTGAGATTGAGAAAGAGGGTAGTTTGAAAAAAAGGCTTATGTTTTGATTTTAAATGGAATGCCACATGTCATGATATTAGCCTATTTTGCTTAAAATTTTAAAAAACTCAAACACACAGTTTCAATTAATATATTGATTTGTCAAATAAATAGAATGCCACGTGTCAAACTATTAGACTCTCCTATCTTTTATTCTCCTATTATATATTATATTGGATTAGATTAGATTAAATTAGATATTAGAGTAGTGGGATAGGTGTCCCATTGTGGCTCTAAAATTTCTAAGAAAAATTCTTAGAAATTTTTGCCTGAGGTCCTATAGACGTTTAAATGACAAAAAATAAAAAAAAAATAAAAATGCTAAACTTGGTTCACGGAAATCCTGCCCCCAAACAGAGCATATAAAACCCACGTAGCCAAACAGAAACCTTATCGCCTGCAAACAAGTCTCTCCCTCCGTCTCTCTGTAATTGAGTATTAGCAATGGCGAAGGCGAAGAAGCGGTTGATGTCGTCGGCGCCATGGAGGGGCGAAGAGGAGGCTGCCGAGGAGTTTCGTGACGCGAAGCTCAAAGTTACGAAGCAGCCTGGAGCCGAACCTGTAATGCACGTCCCTCGCAAAACCAAGGAAAAGTCCAAGCGCCATGGCCACCGTGATGACGATGATGATGATTCCCTCGAGATTGACCCCCAGCTCCGCTACAGCTTTCAGCGCAACTATCAGGTCTCTCTCTCTCTCTCTCTGGTTGGTAGTTGATTTTGTATTGGGGTTTATTAATGAATTTTGCTTTTTGTGTGTGTGTGTGTGTGTGTGTTAAAAGGATTGCGTTTCTCTGCTTACCCAATTGAGAGAATTCTTGATTGCTTGCTTGAAAATTGTGTATCTGTGGTTACCCAATTCGTGGTTTCTCGATTACTTGCTTGCGGTTGTCTCGTGACCATTAGTTAGACCCCTTTGCAGAGTTGGTTGTTCATAGCTATTTCTTAGTTGTTTAAATAGATTTGATTTATCTGTTGTTTCATTTTTTTAGTGATGATTCTGTAAGTTTCCACATATAACAAAGTCCTATATTCTACCAGTTGGGTCAAGGAACTTATAAAAATCTTACTATTGCCACACTAAACCAAACAGAATATAGTGTTTCAAGTGATGGACCATGGCAAGACTCATGCTATTTTAAACATTTTCCTTTCCTGCGTAGTAGCTAATTGGCGACACAATGATTTGTGTTCCCCTGTCTATACTATTTTAGGAGTTGCCATCTCCAACGTCCTTTGTCTGGATCAAAGCATGACACTTTTGTCTATGTCCCCAAGATTTTGTTGATAAGTAATAAAAATTCATTAAAAGAGCAAAGGGGCGCAACTCTAATACACATGAAGTATACAAGAGTGCCCCAAAAGTAAAGAAAATGACAGAACAAAATTCCATAACGTTTGAAATATTAGAAACGGGCAAAAGCTACTCCATGCTACTCTCCATGTATAAAGGGATTGTAACTCATCTTCTTCAGCTCATCCATCACAATCTCATGATCTTCAAAGCTCCTTGCATCCCGCATTCTTCAAAGATACCACATTAAACACAAAGGAGCCAACCTCCATATTTTTAAAAGACAAAGATGACTTACAAAATTTGGGCTTCCAAAATCTCTAGCATAAATGAGGGAGACATCATTTGAGTGCTAGAGCAATTTTGTTACTGTCTCTCCTTTTCTGATTGGTGAGTTGTACAGGCGCCTGCTGGGATTTAAACTTATGACCTCACCCTCCATCCCATTTTCATAGAGGAATCATATGCAATTTGAGGAACAGATTTTTGGCAACTTTGTCTTTCTATAAACTTGTGGTAAATAACTACTAAACATGGGAAATGATTGCTAGAAGTAACTCTGAACTCCTGCTATTCAGACAGATCGGTTATTTTATCTGACTGCTAAAATTTACCCGACCCATAGAGCTTTGCTTGTCTTCTTTTAGTGTGGTAGCCTTTATTGTGCTTTACACAGAGCATTACCAATCTGAATCTTTTAGGGTGGAATGCATGTAAGTGCATATTGCCATAACAGTCCTTCATCAGCAATGAGTGGGACCAGGTTTACTTTCAAGACATGGCCTTATCATATTCTGGATTATAAAATGCTTTATTCTATTCAATTTGATTTTGGAAATAACTTCTCTACCAACAGTTTTTATTTTTTATTTTTGAAATTGACACTCTAGATGGGTAACTCTTGATATATTGAAGCATGAGGTGAGGTTTATGTAATGCTGTGTCTTCCATGATTGTAGATTACCGAATTTGATTGGGATCTTGATTTGTGAAAGCAATCAACATTCTCATTGCTATTAAAGAGTAAAGGCATGTTGGCGTGTATCATATAATGTTTAAACATACTATAGCTTTTCAGTCACTCACTGCTTGAAAGAAACGCAGATTTACATTTTTGTTTTAGTTGTTTCTCAACAAATGTTTTACTCCATATCTATTCCACCTTCTTCCTTTAAAGACGTTTGCATCTTGATTTGTTCTTACTTAAATTTGAGATATAATATGTTTTTGTATATGCAGTTTCTTCAACGAGTATTCAGCACTGACACCCTTGTGAAACCTCTTCCACCTGCCATGGCCTATAATGTTTCCCGCAACTTGAACTTTTTCACACGCATTTTCACCCAATTCTTTGGTAAGTTGATTTCCTTGTGCCTTTTTTTTGGCGGTGGAGAATATGGAAATGATACAAATTGTGTAGTACAATCCAACAATTTGAAACTAAAAGGTTCTAAGGATTTCTATTTGTATCTCTCCTTTTCAGCGACTACGGTTTAGGACTTCCCCCCTCCACACACACACGCATAATCTTTTTCTTTCGCTGAAGCTCGACTAGGGGTATTTCTGCATCATAATAAGTATGCTTGCGGAGCTTCTGAACCTTTTTTAATGCATTTGGGCCATCAGATCTATACTTTCACTGGAACTAATATTTTTAATGGCTTGACTCCTACATGTTTTCCGAAGATTAAAAAAATATAAATTTAGGGAGAAAGTTATGCGTCTCTATCTCTTTGAAATAAACACATTGTAAACATATTAGTAACATATTAGTAATAAGAATGAGAAGTCTTAGATTGAAAGAGATTCTCAATGTCCATAAAGGTACTTTCCCTCCTTGCCCTCTCACTTGTATTGCTTAGAAAAATTACAAAGGTGCTTTGTCTCACCAAACTTTTAAGCTTAGTTGGTTGAAATTACGCCTGAAGCTGAATCTCGTTTTTTTATCCTTTCCAAGAATAAGCTAATTAATCTTGGTCTTATGATTGCACTCAAGCTCATTGGAAGTCGAAGGATTAGGTCATGTGATCAAGCCTTTGACATTCTTCCTTCCATTATTGTAAATTATAAGAATGCTCAAATTTATGATTGCAAGCACAGGCTACCTAATTCTCATGTCTAATATAATTTTTATGATTGATTGCATTGCAGATCCTGAAGGTATTGCAAATGCCCAGAAATCGCTTGGGATAGGACAGGAAGAGAAAGATCGTCGCGTTCGATGAAACAGGAGGGGATCTAGTAATGCAGTTGAAGACATTATCAGAGATTTTAGTTGAACTCATTTTGTTTTTGACATTGTCAAGAACTTTTTTACATAGTTTGTAATATCTGAAGATTAAAAAAGCAATCTTTAAATTCAGCAGAATCCCTACTGGGTCATCAAAATTTATTACCATAGGACTTGCAATCTCGACGAAGATTCATTGAGTTCACTTTACTGCCATTTTTTGATCATTTTCCCACCAAAACAACGCTTCTTTCCAATTGTAAGTGCCTTAAGAGGGGCCAAAACATTGGTATAATTGTATCTTTCTTTTTACATTCAATTTTTTCAGTAACAAAACCTTTTCCAACAATCTTCTGGTACACAAAAACTACAAGTTGAAACTTAAAACAGCTCGGGGGCTGAACAAATGTAATGAATTTGAAATTTACTCCTATATCCTAGCATTATAATTTACATTATAGCTAAAACCTGTACAATTGAAAAAGAAATGAAGAATAAACACAAACAAGAAGAGATTCATCATCTCATGCTACTGCTCTTAGGGATTCCATAGTTTATTCAGGAGAACCTCCACGCCATTAACCTCATTCAGTCATTCCACATTCTGATAGAAATTTCTGGTAATCCTGTTCAAGCTTGCTGTAAGCCTGTGACACCTCTTCGAAAGAAGCTTGAGATTGATCATCTGAATCGCTCTGCAAACCAAAATTAATAAATTTCCGTTTAGCGATGCAAAAGCTGGTACTTCAACGTGAGAGCCATGAATTATATTATCTATAAAAACAATTAACTTCCATTTGCTTCTGAAATTCCGAAATCAGAATTGAAAGATAAAATTCCTATAACCCAGAACAAAGCAGTAGTATTAAGCTTTTCAGAGAGAATGTTTGGGCTCTAGATGAGCACCAGTATGCTTCAGGCCATTAACGAGTCAATGAAGCCTAAATATAATCCATAAATTTAAAAACATGAAGCCATTAACAAGTCAAAAAACTTTCAACAAGTTAAGTACGGCGAGAATTTCCCTCGACCCTTCCACAAACAAGCAAAATTTCAATCTCTAGCATAGAATCTTCTAAAGCAGTAATTTATTATAATGCTAAGATTTAGTCTATCAACTAATCCTCCAACATAGTCACTAGAATGTTGAGATTTTCAACCACAATATTCCAAATGCTTACATAGGACCGTGGACTTGACTCAGCATCCAAATTATCTGTTTCCCTTATGTCACTCAGGGCAGATTTCCACCGCACACTTCTACACCCAGGCTGTCGTCCCTCTGATTCACTTACAACCTGAGACCTCAACTCTCCAGCAGCTCTAGTGTGAAAGGCAGCAATTATGCATCTAATGCAAAATGCTATAAGTGGAACCAGAACTAGAAAATAACCGGTGGTTTTAGCCTGATAATAAAATGCACAAGCATGCTGATGTCACTAGTATTCATCAACTTGTTAAGCAAAAGTCATTAGAACATAACTGATAACAGTATAAACCTACCAAAGAAAGAAAAAACCAATTATAGTAAGTAGGCTGCAAATTATAAAAGATGCACTTACATGTGGGAAAGAGTGGGAGGATAGTGCAATGAAATTCTTGTGCTCTAGAAGCCCATCCAAGATATTCAAAGAACCTAGATGATTTTGCAGCAATTTAAAGGCCTGTAAACAATTCATCTCAGTCTGACACTGATCAGAACATAAAGGACTCGCAGTTCTATAAGCTAACAACGTCAAAGCTCAAAACTATTTGGAATATCTACCACCAAGTTAAAGAGGGTTTACAAATCAACAATTGATATAAATATATTACACATTTCAGGAGTGCTCAATACATAGTTACTCGAGCATTTGATATCAGAGAGGCACGTCAAGAGTTAGAAGTTAATAGGAGTGGGTTAAGAACAACGCCTCATAGCTCAGTTTCCTAGAGTTAAAGTTTCCATGATGCAGACAACATACAGAAGGCTGACTTTGTAGGCATTTGCTATTAACATCAGAACTGAGATTCATTGCTGAATAACAATTGTGTGTCAAAATTATATATCCCCAACTTATATGTATTTCCCATCTTTATATGTATAATATATATATTACCCACTATATTTGCAGTTCATGTCAATATTATAATAATAGATGATATCACATGAGGATTAAGCATCATCTTGAGGCATGCACATCAAACAGGTTCAGATCTGAACAGCTTAAAGTTACATCTTTGTTACACTTAAAGTGTAGCACACAACTCGCATTTCTCTATCAGATTACTTGAAAATATATAACATCCCCCATAAAAAAACATCATAAACCATACTTAGTAAATTCATTAAAAAAAAATATCAGGAACATATTGTAAATTAGAGCAGCTCCATGACTTGCGCTTCCACTGAAAGAGGAAGCTGGGAAGGGGAGGAGGGATAAGACGGAAGCTTCAGTAGGGGAAAGATTCTATTGCATTGGAAAAAAATAGAGGACACGATGTACATAACTCAGTCATAAACCATAGAAAAAATTATACCATAATTATGATAATAAACAAACAGTCAGAGTAGCTTTATAATGATCCGATAGTATTGCTCACCACTTGAGAATCCCTTGTAGCAGAAGGAATGTTAATGCTCTGCCCCTTAAAGACAAGATCAATATCCAGTATATTCTTATTAGCAGCGGCAATTGCATATATTGAAATCCCATACTGCTTTGAAATTGAAGACAAAGTTTCACCCCTGCCAATCACATTATTTAAGTGAAACTAATTATGATCCCAAGCAGTGCTATATTAGTTCAAAATTTTGAAATTGCTTTTCAGTTCTTGACTTTGTTCAAATTGTCAATTTTATGCAGCCATCCAACTTCCAACATATTAATTAGTTTGCCTCAAAATTTTGACATTCTTAGCCAATATAACCAAAACATTGAAACCCAAAAAAATTCCCAACCTTTCTATCATTTTCAATTCCATTTATTACCAACCAATTCAAATCATATAGCCATACGTTTCACTGCATTTGAAATATATGTATAAAACTAATTAAACAATGACCTTCAATTTTTTGAGTTATTTGATAAAGTTCTTATATTTTGCTGCCAAAGTAAACTTCAGAAAAATTCAAGTGTGGCATGCATTCTAAAATCTGAAATCATCTACCTATTTCGCTCTACTAGTCAGCAAGATTTATCACCAAGATAAAAACCCACAAACAGAGAGCATTAATTCTGTACAAAACCCAAAATGGGCATGTCTCAAACGCAGCCAAAAACCCAAATTAGACCCTGAAATGGGCATGTTTCAAATGCAAATGAGATTGGTTTGCAGCAAGAAAACAAAGTAAAATTCACAATCTTTGCCATTACTCTTTGACAACATGAACGAAGTATTGCTCGGTAGGGTGTTCAACCTTCAACATCTCCTGAATCCGAAACCTCCATTTCTAACAGCACAAAATACATAGCTTGGTATAAACAAATTTGCCACCGTGTATGGTCAGCGAGAAAAAAAGAAAGAAGAAAACTTTGAGAAACAAAAGGAAAGAGAGCAATATAGATTGTACCGAAGCAAGGCCTCTAAAGCGCTTGTGAATGGAACTCTTACTGTTAAGGATAGAAAAGCAATGAGATGGGAGAGTTGGTTTTGGAAGGAGTTTCGGAAGAAGAAGAAGGTCTCTTCTTTGGCTTAGCTTCACTTCCATCACACAAAGTGTTACGAAGAATTTCGTTCGCTTGCGTCTATCAACCTTTTTTTTGTTTGGGGAGCGTCTATCAACCTTCAATTAACAACATTTATTTATGAGAGCTGCTGCTATTCGGAGCTTGCAGAAAACAGGGGTTTTCTGTCAACCTCTCATCAGCTGACACATCAGCAAATTAAGAAAATTGTAAAAAATCAAAATGAGAACAAAATACACTATTATTCCTCTCAAATTTGAACACCGGCCAGCCTTCACCATATTCGCCACCGGAACTGCCGCCGGAAGCTGTTTCTCTCCCTGTCAGCCACGTGGGGTGGCGCGCGACCACTCCAGCCACCCATGGGGTGGCCGGCGAGCCACCCCCAAACTGCGCTGGTCACCCCTAGGCCAAGGGATGGCCGGCTGGCCACCCTAGATGTGGCCGGCGAGCTCCCCACCCACCACGNAATTATTATTATTATTATTATTTTCTAATCAAAGCGGGAGAGGGGAAAAAAATTAACAACAATTAACTTATGCTATAAGAAGACTCATATACTCTTTTTATTCTTTAAAATTGACGTGATTTTTAAAATCAAAATTCAGTTTAGACTTTGAAATGGATAATAAAAGAAATATTCGATCACATCTAACTTTTCTAAATAAACATTCAAATTTTTAAGGTGATGACTTAGAAAGTCTCCAACAACTTCTTTAAAACCCTCATATTAGTTAAATATAACTAATACGAGGCATTTTTCACCTCCAACATAATTTATCTTCTCATTATGTAAAAAATTCGTATTGCTAAAGTAGTTATCAATCGATAGAGAATTACAATAGCAACACCCCATCTGGTCAGATGGGGGTGGCCAAGCCATCCCCAAGGTGCCAAGGGGGTGATCGAGCCACCCCTTGGTGCCCAAGGGGGTGGCTACGGCCACCCCCAATTTTTTTTTTTTGTCTTTTTTTTTTGAAAAAATATATATATTTTTTGAAAAAAAAATTAAAAATTTAATTAGGTGGCCATGTCATCACTAATAACATGGCCACTTGTGCTAAGTGTCAAATTTTCATTCGTCCATGTGCCAGTTCATTAAGTCAACTAACAGAGTGACCAATTTGGTTATTTTTCAAAATCATAAGGACTAATTTGGTCACTTTTCAAACCTTAGGTGGGAAAAAATTAAGTTTTAATTAGGTATTTATTAATTTAGAGTAAAGCTTTTCAGTAGACACGGTTCATCCCCTCGTCTGCCAAAAATGCTTATTAAAATAAAATAAAATAAAAAAACTCTCTCTCTTCTCCGAAACCGCTCCCACCTTTCTATCAACAAAAATTACAAAAATTAGTATCAATAAAAGTATATAAATTAAAACCGATATAGCATTTTGAGACATTAACATCAAATTTAGGATAACCGAATCCCTTTAAGGTGATACTATCCCTAAATGGTTAATCTTACATCCATCGGTTTTAGTTTTGAATTTAGAAACGAATTTTGAGGCATTAACACCAAATTTATGATGACCGAATCCATTTAGGGTGATACCATCCCCAAATGGTTAACCTTTCACCCTTAGGTTTTAATTTTGAATCCATAAATGAGTTTTGAGGTATTAGAACTCAACTATTAGTTCATGAAAATTTAACTAATATAATTCAAATATCTCAAAATACAAACCAAAAAACTTCTTCTTTCTCATGGAAATTTCATCAAACATATAGAATGCAAAAACATAAACATAAACATCAATGACAAAAATAAAAAAATAAAAAAATAAAATTGATCACGCTGGGCTGCCAAAAAGAAAAAGAAAAAGAAATTTGGCCGGCGCATAGCAGCACTCTTTAATTTAAGGGCCTGTATTTCAAAATTGTTACCCCGGCAATTTTTAAACATCTTCGGGGATCCGAATCTGAAAATGAGACCCCCACATAAATGCATATGTCTGCTCCTTTTAAAGAGAAAATTCACCCATTTCCTTGGCCCATGCAAGCTTGCTTTTCAAGTGCACAAAATTGGCTCCCCTCCTTTAGACACAAAAACTGGGGGTACTTCTCTTCATCACCAGCCATTCTTCAAAGAAAACAACTGTTCACGTGTAGCTGCTTTGGGTTTTTTTTTTTTCTTGCAAACATTACCCTTTGACAACAAGAAACAACGTGATTGGTGAGGTGTTTAACGTTTGGCATGCATCTCCTGATCAATCCGAAACCTCCATGTTTGACAGCATATACAAAATACAGGTGCATGTAAACAAGTGATCTCAACTAGAAAGATTGAACGAAACAAGATCAAGAAACTGTGAGGAAAAATAGCCCAATCTAGATTAATGCTTGTGAATGGAATTCATGCTGTAAATTAATTGGATAAAAAAATTAAAAAAAAAAAACAGTGAGAATGTGAGATGGGAAGGTGAAGGTGACTATATGTATATATATGCCTACGCCTAAAGAAAAGAAAAAAGTGGTCGTTAAAGTCAAAAGAGCATGTCAAACAAAAATTGAATAAACATACCACGCGCAGTAAAGGAAGGCCAATTGGTCCCGGCGGGGCTCGAACCCGCGACCTTCGGCTCATAAGACCAACGCTCTAACCAACTGAGCTACGGGACCAGTTGTTGCGAAAGATTGAAAATATTTCTATATATTAATTTTTTTTATCTGCTCAAATATTCTATCACGATGCCTTTCACTATACAAAATAACTCGTGTGCAAATCCTAGGATTATAACCTAGTCTTTATGTATGTCTCTTGGTCCCTTGGATCTGTGTTTATATACAGTAACTGGTGTGGCGTAGGTTGAAGTAACTGGTGTGGCGTAGGTTGAAAGACCATTTCAAAAAATAAAATCTATTATTTTCATTCTGCTCACGTCGCATTATGGTATAAAGTGAGTAATAAAATAACTGTGAAGTGTAATATTATCATATATATATAATGCTAAATTTTATTTATATGTTCTTCTTGTGTCCCCTTAAAATTGGCGTTGTTAGAACAATTTTCGGACATGATGAACTGCATATTCTTCGATGCTTTCTTGATGTTTGTTCTTCAATCTCCGATACAATCCACATCTTCACAATCTTTGCAAAACAACTGACCTTTAAGAGAACTCGCCAGGGCTATCAGCGGGTCTCTCTCCGATGCCTAAGTCGATATTTCTAAGACAATATATATATGTGTAATGCACTATAATTGAGTATAGGGTTTACACCTAGCTTGGTATATGGGCTATTTACAATCTAAGATGTAGAGTCATACATGGAATAGATCTTCTACTTCGATTTGGACTATGAATCTTCATAGGATTCGGATTTTGATTTTCTATCCCAATTCGGCTTGGAGTAGGATCCTAATCCAGATTTCATGGAATAAGATTAAAACTAAAAAATCTAAGGATTGAATTTGAAACCTAGCTATACCCTTCCATAAATATCTTGGACTTCTTCCGTGATTGGACCATAGTCAAAGTTCCCGAGACTTACTTGTCCCGAGCCTTTAACTGGTAAAGGTGGATTTGGGTCCCAAGTAGCATCTATTCATAGGACTTGCTCCACTACACTATTCGCCGTACATTTTTGGGACTAGCCTGCCCTGGGAACAACCTTGTTTGGGCTTCTATCTCCCAAGTTAGGCCCATCTCAGAAGTCTTGCTTCTCAACTGGTTTGGAGTCCGCAATTAATCCTGGGCCGGTTCTAGCCTTGAGGCCCACGATTCTTCTGATGGGCGCCCTGTGTGAGTGGGATTATTCCCGAGATACGTAATTTTTAAAATCGTTATTAGATCAAAATTTATTAAGTATCTATTACAAATTTATCGGTAATTATGGACGGTCTGAAGTGAGTATATATATATATCTTGCTCACCTATACTCGTACTTGAATGATTAAACTATATATTTTAGGGTTAGTTATGATATTTGCAATAGATTAATGCTACGTATCCATGTAAAATCTAGAATTCATTATATATCTAAAGATAAATGCTTCTTTGCATTAGGGCGTTCATCTCTATTGAATTGGTATGTTTCATCCACCTTTTAAGAATAAAAGTTGATAAGAGTAAATTAACTAAGGAAAGATCTGTTTTGGTACCTATTCAAATTTTGTCAACTTTAACATTTAAATACAGACATTCTATTCTTCTCTCATTCATCTATAACTTATCTTCTTTCCAAATTCATTATCAGATAATCTGCATATTCTATATATGGGTCTTACAAATCCAATAGTAAATTTGAAAACAATAAATATTAATTAATTAAAATATAAAAATTTTCAAATCTAATCATAATTGTAAAAGCTAATTTACATTTAATGACAAGGGGTAGTCCAAAGTGAATTCAGATCCCCTCGAATTCTTAAACGAGGGGATCCGTATCCTAAATACGGGCGTGTTTCTTGCAATTGCCATATTATAGAATAATTGGAGTAGATCTCAAGCATTAATATATTGTTATTGTCATAGTTATTACGTACGCTATCTTTAGATAGCTGTCACTCCATAATTCGTCGCTTAGACGCATATATATATATATATATAGTATGCTCTCGTCCATATATGTACGCAGCATTCCACAAATACGTGTACAAAGAAAAAGAGAGAAAGAAAGAAATTAAGACGATGAAGAAGGCAGTGTTTCTCGTGGTACTTGTTCTCCTCTCAAGCCTGCTCACCCTTTCCCAAGGACAAGGTAATTAAACCTATATATATATATATATATGAGAAATTCTACAATGCAATCAAAAGACCACATTTTCACCATCAAAGTCTACGTGGCAATAATATTAAAATGAAAAAAAATTCATTTCTCTCTCCACTGTCGGTTTCCTATGAGAAGAAACCCAGGCTGATCAACACCTGGGTTGATCAGCTTTTTTATTAAAAAACAAAAAAAGTGAGGGAAAGATAATCACAAAGAGAGAGAGAGGGACGAAGGGTGGCGTCGTGGGGCTGTGTGGAGAGTCTGATTTTAGCCCGTTCCGGCAGTGACCGGAATTGCAGCGATTTAATTTAATTTAATTTTTTTTGGAGAATCTGAGAAACAGGTTTATCAGCCTTTTTATTAGAGAATCAGAGAGAGGGACGAAGAGATGAGAGATTGAATTTTTTGGAGGGACAATGAGATTCAGAGAAGATGGGCTGAGCTCCGATTTTTTTTTTTTTTTGAGAAGCCACCCCCGCCCATTGGGGTTGGCGCGAGGCCACCCAATGGGTGGCTAGGGTTGCCGCAAGTCCACTTCCTCCTTGCGGCCAACCCAGTGGGCGGGGGTGGCGGCTCGACGCCCATGACGCCGCCCCTCGCCCCTCTCCCTCTCTTTGTGATTATCTTTCCCTCACTTTTTTGTTTTTTAATAAAAAGGCTGATCAACCCAGGTTGGGTTAATTAACCAGCCTGCGTTTCTTCTCATAGGAAACCGATAGAGGAGAGAGGGAATTTTTTTCATTTTAATATTATTGCCACGTAGACTTTGATGCTGAAAATTTGGTATTTTGATTGCATTGTAGCATTTCTATATATATATATATATATATATCTTTGTCAAGTTTCTGTATGTTTATTTATTTATTCTAATTAAAAGGATTAAACACGTACACTCCAATGATTTGCAAATATATATAGGGAAAATCAAGTTTTGCCCCGGACAGTTGACCGCGCCGGGCAAATGCGGAGCCCGTGCCGGGTTTGAGTGCGCTCTCGAATTCTTGAATCAGAGAGGAGCGAGTTCAATGCCCCAGCATTGCAAGTGCCAGCCTGCTTCTAAGCCTAATACTCGCCTTTGCAGATGCGCCGTCGTTTGTCAGCAATAAAACACCCCTATAACATGCCAAAAAATTAAAAAATTAAAACACCCCTATAAACTAATTGGCCTCTTTAACTTGGTGGTCAATTACTTATTAATTAATTAATATTACAATATTGTTGTCCCTGGTCCCCATGCATAGCTAAATGGGTCATCATGATCTTGTTTAGCCGAGTACGGATTTATGTTATTGTTGTAATAAAAAAAAAAATACACATGCTATTTTCATATATGCATGTGATTTATTTGACTCATTAATTAGCTCATGAGTATGAAAAGAGCTAGCTAGCACTATATATAATTATATATATATATATATATGGATTTGGTCATTCAATGAAAGCAACATAATCCCTATTCCATTTCAATAGAAAATCAAGCAAGGCTATCATAAATTGGTTCCAGCATAAAAAAATGTCTTTATTTAGGGACTTTCGACACGATTGGAGAAAACATCCTTAATTAATCTAATACCCTTCAATTACATATTGACACTTGTCAAAATTGTAATTCTATAAGTCACTCTTATATCACTCCAAGAGTGGAGTAGTTTTTAAAATAACCATTTGATCAAAATTCAGTAATGATCAATCATAAGCCCAATGGTAATTTTAGAAGACACATCATTTTTTGAGTGACTTTTAATATTATTCAACTCAACCTACTTTTCATTATTATGAGATTTTTCAATTTTTTCCTTGTATCGATGGATTGCATTAGTGATGAAATTTAATGTAGGATAATTATAGTCTCAAGGAATAGGATCCTCTCCATTTCAAATGAAATGGATAATATCCATTTAGTGTAAAATGAGGGATAATATTGTAAATTTAGTCATTCAACTTTAATGTTAAGACAATATTACCCCTCATTTTACACTAAATGGATATTATCCATTTCATTTGAAATGGAGAGGATCATGTTCCCTCAAAAACTTACTTCTCTCCAAAACTATAGGGAGACAAAATTTAAATTTGTTTAAACATAGTACATTAACTACCCATCAACCCGCAATCGGCCATATAGCCATATAGGTATTGCATGTGGTAACTAAAAAAAAAAATTCTATTATACAACATCATAAAAAAGTTCATATCTAGCTCTTGATTGTCAATTTGTCATAAACAATCGTATATAAACAATCTTTGAGGTTGTTCTAATCTACTAGCTAGCTCTTTTTTTCTTTTTTTTTTAATCAATCTAGCTAGCTCTTGATTGTGCAACTTTCCGACGTAAACCTCCAAACACCTTAGCATTAAAATTCTTCTTATTGCTTTAAGTTTGGCATATAATCTGAACATGGGTACTCCTTCCACCTTTAATTTGTCCGCCAACCCTTATCCACTTATGTCAAGAAACTATCATGTTCTGCCCAATTTTTTTTTTTTTTTTTTTATTTAAAAAGGAAAATTTCAGAAAACTCTCATGAACTTTCACTCGTTTCATACAACGCCTCAAAGTTGAACAATTCTCAATTAAGGGTATCTAACTTTCAATTTCTTTTAATTACCCTCATTCCGTTAATGATTTTTCGTTCATTTTTGTCTAAATTCTCAAAATACTTATTTTTTATTAAAAAAATTGCAAAGATTTTTTTTTTTTAATAAACATAAATGTCAGAATCTTTAAGATTTTTATTTTACTTTTTTTCTAATGAAAAGGGGTATTTTTGGATTTTTGACAAGAATTAAGGAACAACTATAATAGAATGGGGTAATTGAAAGAAATTAAAAGTTGATACCTTTAATCGAGAGTTTTTGAACTTCGAGAATGCTTTAAAATGTGAAAGCTTTGTGAAATTTTGCCTTTAAAAAAACTGAAAGGTTTTGGACTGAAGCTTTGAAGTCTCACTACAAATTACAGTTGGTGAATGAATATTAGAAATCCCTCCCACGCATAAAACCCACTATTGTCTGCCCATATTTTTCCATCCACTCTTCATTAAGAATTTAATGTGCCTTATAAATGTTTATCAACACATGGTACTATTTGGACAGAGTTTTCCTCCAAACTGGGTTGGAGGAATCTCATCTAACCTAATTTGTAAAAATGACATGTGTCCCTTGAACATATGCGATGCACATGTTTTTTTAATAATAGGGACACAGTTGGAATAAATAATATTAAAAACTCATGTGCATCTCAATGTTATTAAAAAAAGGGACACATGTCACTTTTACAGATTAGGTTGGAGGAATCCCAGTTTGGAGGAAAACTCTGTCCATACTATTCTAAATGGGTTGGAGGATATTTCCTCCAGACTGGTTTAGAGGAAATTTATGTCCTTATCCATAACTCGATCAAGCTTCTTAATCAGCCACAAACTCGTCACAATCAACAAATTCTGTTTCATAACAATTCAGCATGCCATTCCCCCACTTTTCTTTGGCCAACATGTCTAATCTAATAATTTGCCAAGTGTTCCTAACGCATGAGAGAAATACATGCTTTCTTATTAATGCTATTAATAAAAAAAGTGATTAAAAATAAACAATATTACAAAAAACACTTGTTTCTCACGCTTGCAGTATATTATAGAATAATTGGAGCTGATCTCAAGCATTGCTATTGCCGTAGTTAGTTAGTACGTTGCTGTCATTAGACAGCTGTTACTCCATAATTAGTCGTCTAGACGCATATCTATATATATATAATTGCTATGCTCATCCATATATGTACACAGCATTAATCCACAAATACGTGTATAAAGAAAAAGACAAAGACACAGACAGAGACAGAGACAGAGAAAGAAATTAAGACGATGAAGAAGGCAGTGTTTCTCGCGATCGTGGTTGTTCTTCTGTCAAGCCTGCTTAGCCTTTCCCAAGGACAAGGTAATTAAAGCTATATATATTTGTCAAGTTTGTGTTTTTTCTGTTAAATTATTTATTTTATTACTTGTAATTAAAAGGATAAACCCATGCACCATATCCAATGATTTTCAAAACTAATTACGTGTGTATATTATATTATATATGTATAGGGGAATTAGAATTTTGCCATGGACAGTTGACAACGGCGGGCAACTGCGGACCCAAAGGCGGTTTAGACTGCGCTCTTGAATTCTTGAATAAGCAAGGAGCGAGGTCAATGCCACAGAAGTGCAAATGCCACGCTACTTCAAAGCCTAATACTCGCCTTTGCAAATGCCTCGTCGTTTGCCAGGAATGAAACGTAACCGGCCTCCCTATAAAATAAACTATTATAATTGGCCTCTATCTATAATTTGGTGGTCAATTACTTAGTAATATTACATTAATATTCTTGTCCCCATGCCTAGTTTATAAGTAATGTTACAAGTCTCTTTTATGTTTCTCTAAGAATGATGTTAGAATGATGTGACTATTAAAATTACCATTGGACTTATGATTGATCATTATTAAATTTTAATTAAATTATAATTTTAATAATCATTTTATACTTGAATGAACTCGAAAGGAACTTTTAGAATTACTCGCGTTATATATATATCATGTGTACGGGATGAATGTTATTGTTGTAATAAACTACATATTCAAGCAATTAAGGCTGTCATAAATTGGTTCAAGCATGAAAATGTCCTTTTTAGGGACTTTTGACACGTACGTGTCAATATATGATTGGAGAAAAAAGTTATTAGCATTTAACATCCTTTAATGCCCTCCAATCACATATTGACAGCGACACCTGTCAAAATTGTAAAAGAATTATATGTACACGCATCTAGCATTTTCCCTTTCTTTTTACAATTTTTTTTTGGAAAATTGTACTTTACCCCCTAAGTATCTGCTGATTTGTATTTTTACCTTCAAAATTTTAAATGTGACACTTTACCCCCCCAAACTTTCAAATTGTGACAATTCGACCATTTTGACATTTTCTTTCCCAAAATGACCATATCACATGTTTTATTTTATTTTTAAAAAAATCCAAAAAAAAAAAAAAACCAAAAAAAAAAGAAAGAAAGAGAAAAGAAATATGATGGGGGTGGTTTGGCCATCCCAGTATATTTCTTTTTTTTAAAAAAAAAATAAAAAAATAAAAAATGTGATGAAGACATTTTGGGAAAAAAAAGGTCAAAGTGATCGAATTGCCACAATTTGAAAGTTTGGGAGGGTAAAGTGTCACATTTAAAACTTTGGAGGTAAAAGTGCAAATCGATGAATACTTCAAGGGGGTAAAGTGTAATTTTCCCCCCTTTTTTTTTCTTCTCTTTTATGTCCACACAAGAGGGAGAGAGAAATTCGAATCTTTCTTTTTACAATTGGTTGCATTTATATAACATTAAAGCTTGAGTAATACAATTTGTACTACACTAATATCGCATTATACTTAGATAACACTATGGATCAATTAAGCATTATAAAAACGTCATTCTAGTGAGATAACAATAGAATATTAGCTTAATTGGTACATAGCATTACTCTTATAGTTATCATGATATGTGAATCTGCCATTCATAGATCGAGAAACTACATCATAATCATAATGATTGAGCCGTACGTCGAGGAAAATTATGAAGACAAAAAAAAAGTATAATAGCAGAGGAAAGGCTTAGAACCACCCGATCGATTCCAAAAAGCACAACTCAAAAAGCAAGTGCACTTCACATTATCCTATCATATATCTTAGTGTAAAGGTGTCCAGTATATCAGTATATGCTAGAAAGGATGTTAAGTTGTACGCAGATCACGAGAAGTCTCTTCTCACCACCGCTGCTAGCTGCAAATTGTAAAATAAGTGACATATGATCCACAACTAAAAGTTTCTTCCCACTAATTAACTCTCACGGGGGTCCCTTCTCCTTTTGCTCATAGCCTTGAGATCGAAAGGAGTAGTATAAACGATGCAGCTGCGTGCATGGGTGCTTTCAGAATATTCAAGGGTACTGCTTAAAAATGAAGGGTCGTTTGTGGGAGTTGGTTTTGCCATTTAGTTTGGTTTTTCTGTGGTTAAGTGCTAAAAAAGCTTGCTCGCAGCCACAGCAGCAGCGCCAAGTGCCTTGTTTCTTCATCTTCGGTGACTCATTGGTCGATAATGGAAATAACAATGGGATTGCTACGCTTGCTAGGGCTAATTACAGGCCCTATGGAATTGATTTTCCACTGGGTTCCACTGGCCGCTTTACTAACGGTCAAACTTACGTAGATGCTTTAGGTACGTACGTAACATCCTTTGCAATTTTTGGATTTCTCATGATCATATATATATATATATCTTACCTAATTAAATTATTTGCCTTATAATTTCGAAGGTCAAAAGTGTGTTTTTAAACAAAATCGACACACATATCTTGTTTGGAAATATGTTTTTAATCATGACACCTTTTCAATTAATTGTATGCAATAAGATGTGTTTTTTAAACACGGCCAAGCCAGCCATAATTTTATCAAACACTTACGTACGTTTTTAAAATTTTGTTTTCAAATCGCACAGTTTGGAACCCCAAATTCAAACAAACCCTTAGTATCAAATGTCGAAATTCTGCATATATTATTACCTTAGTTATTATGTATTAATTTATCATATTCTTTTTTTCCTTATTCTACTTGTGATAGACATTATTGTACATTCTATCATGTAATTGGGATTAGATATGATTTGGTGCAATAGCCCTTCCCTATCAATGTATTGCAATAGAGCAGTGCATGTGAGAGCATGGATGTATACTATTGTATAGGCCCTACAGGAAAAATGGTCTTCACCGGCTCGGCCAGATGTCAAGACAGCTCGGGACATCGGGTTATCTTAGCACTTGCCCATGCAAGTGAAGCCCGCTCATGCTCTTACATGAAGCTACCCTACTGAAGTGCAATAAGTAGAACCCCAACCCC
>CM017323.1:10775394-10885500 GCA_006937295.1 Carpinus fangiana
AAAAAAAAAAAAAAATGGTAGCTAGAAATGATTTTATCCGCATTACATCAACTGGGGAACTTAATTATTCCTCTTTGTTCAATAATTTTGAAAATATATGCAGCTCAACTTCTAGGATTTCCAACTTATATTCCACCCTATGAAAGGACTCGGGGCGCTGCACTGCTGAGGGGAGTGAATTATGCATCAGGAGCGGCTGGCATCCGAGATGAAACAGGAAATAACCTGGTATATATATCGTTAGTTACTCCCTAAATAAACAATAATATATATATGATGGATATATAATCAATTTCTTACATGATTTGTGTGTGTTTGATCATATATAGGGCGATCATGTGGCGATGAACCAACAGGTAGCCAACTTTGGGAATACAGTGCAACAGATGAGAAGGTTCTTCAGAGGAGACATCAATGCATTGAATAGCTATCTAAGCAAGTGCATCGTATATTCTGGGATGGGAAGCAATGATTATCTTAACAACTATTTTATGCCTGACTTCTATTCTAGTAGCTCCGATTACACTCCTAAAGCCTTTGCTGCTCTACTTCTTCAGGACTACTCCCGCCAGCTTAGTGTAAGTTGCTCTTCTTTTTTTTTTTTCTTTTTTTCTTTTTTTTTTTTGAGCAAATAAGATTAAGGTACAAGGAATCAAAAAACCGAAAAAAAGTTGGGCTTCTCAACAACAAACCCAAAATAGTAATACAATGCAGAAAATACAAACAAATAGGAAATGAGCCAAAAAATGGCCCGATATTCTGGATCTTGGTCAACAGACCAGGAAATGGCACCATCAAAGTGGTGTCTGAAGCAAGCCAAAGAGTTGATCAGCTTTGAAACAACATCCTCCGAAAGGAGGCTGTTAAAAGAGAGGCACTAAATTCGGCCATCTGGATCCGTTGAAAGAGAGTAATTAACGATCTCCGGTTGATGAAACAATCTCTTAAAAAAAAATTATCAAACTAGAGTATAGATAAGGGAGATTAAAACCTAAAAAACAAAAAACAAAAAACAAAAAACAAAAAACAAAAAAAAAAGTAAGAGCAAAACAAAAATAAATACGAGACAGAAAACATAGCAAAATACAAGAAAGTAAGCAAAAAACCCTCAAAAGCAGTGGCATCGGAGGAGCCAGCTTCTGGGCTGGTGTATGTAGGCCACTCACCGGCACGTGATGACCACATGCCGCTAGTGGAGACCGGAGGACCAAAATGGAAATGGAGTTGTCTCAAAGCCAATTTCTACAGTTTTTATTTTTATTTTTGTTGTTAATCATGCAATTATTTACATACACATGGATCGTTGTTAATTAATTATGACATTCATGATGATCACTAGAGTCAAAACAAGAGGTTCAAATAGATATTTTCTAGCAGACTATATATATATATATAAAATTTCCTATCTCTCTCACTTGCTTTAATTAAAAGAATTTCGTTTGTTGTTGGATCAGCAATTATATACAGTGGGAGCACGCAAGGTGATTGTAACTGCAGTTGGCCAAATTGGTTGCATTCCATACCAGCTCGCGAGATATCGCGGAAACAACACCCGCTGCAACGATACAATCAACACGGTAATCTCTATTTTCAACTCAGGCCTCCGGAATCTTGTTGACCGTTTCAACGGAGGCCTCTTGCCCGGGGCAAAGTTTGTGTACGTCGACTCCTATAAGAGCACCGGCGATCTTTTAATCCACGGATCAAATTACGGTACGTACATTTCAAATTTGCATGGAAATAATTAAATGATATTAATGTTTTCTATTTTACTATGGTTTTTGAAATTTGGAAATATATATGAAACAGGATTTGAAGTGATGGACAAGGGATGCTGTGGGGTGGGGAAGAACAACGGGCAAATTACTTGTCTTCCTCTTCAGCAGCCATGCGAGGATCGAAGAAAGTACTTGTTCTGGGATGCTTTTCATCCCACCGAGGTGGCCAATATCTTGTTTGCCAAGAGTTCATTCAGTTCACAAACACAGTCGTATACGTATCCAATTAATATACAACAGTTGGCATTGCTCTAGAACATTTGAATTTCATCTTCATTATTAATTATTAATTATGCTTATTTAATATGTATTATTATTAATGCTGGGGGGTTCTTTATGCCTTTTGTAGTTATTTCATTTTCTGCGCGCTTTCCTTTTGTAGTATGAAATAAAGTCATGTAATTAAAACCTTTCTCGCTCTCATTAATGGAGTTACTTTATTTTATTTTTTTGAAAAATGGATATCTTATTTCCAAATCGTAAAAAACGATACAATCAAGAGAACAGATAAGTTCCTCTCTCTTTACAGTATCATGGATACACGGGAGAATTTCATTCCTCCACGTTGTGTCCATAACATGCATAATGGCCTCCTTAGCAAGCCCATGTGCTGCATAATTTCCTTCACGAGCTATATGAATGAAATTCGTTTTGTTAAAACTTCAGTGCGTCTTGGATGCCTTCCACTAAGTGGCCATATATGCAATTGCATGGCTCTTGTGCATTTGCCGCCTGGACTAGCTGATTTGCATCCCCTTCAAATATTAGAGGGTGTTTGTTAAACACCCTCACATTCCCCCACGTTCACGTTCCCCAACTCAACTTGCACTATTCATGGCAGAAGATCAAATTGTCAGGTGCAGTTCGGCAGGTTTGAAGTGTTTAATTTTATCATTTTCTAATTTTACCCCTTTAAACAACAGCATTCATTAGTTTCCATTCTGCCCCTACCCACATCAAAAAGATGGTTTTTTTGGTCATTTGACTCAAAAGCATGGCCTTAACACATTTTTGTCAGGTAGCCACGTGTTGTTTGGAGATGCTTCGCTACATTGCTTTGGGACTTTGGGGAGTGTGATGTTTTTTTGACAAACAAGGCCTTAAATTTGTTGCCCATATTTCCTGGCCAAGAAGAACTCCATACAAGGCTGCTACAGATTCTGCTGTTGTCGGATCTACATGTGTGAATTTAGTAATACTCCTCACCATAACCACCTGACCCCAGCAATCTCTCGCAATTATCCTTAGCCCGATCCTTCCAGTCTTCTTTGCCACAGCTGCTTCCCAATTTATCTTGATCATGTTCACTGGAGGTTGCTGCCATGGATTACGTGTTATCTCCCCCTTCTGTCTTGCTGGTTCCTCATCTGCATTATTTGCCTTCCAAAATTCATCCAATGCCACTACAGCTTTTTGAACCAACCTGTTAGGATGAATAAAAGAATTTTCGTGGACCACCAAGTTCCTTCTCAGCCAAATTCTTCGACAGCAAAAGTGTCCATCTCTTAACTATCACACTGAACGTGCAAGCCTTCAAAAATCTGTGTTCAAATCCCCTCCCACTTGCTTTTTGGAATTTATGAATACTTCCTCCCAGACATCCCTTGATGCTGTACAATCCCAAATAGCATGAAACATAGTCTCCTCCTCAACTCCACAAACGGGGCAGGAGCTCTCCTTCACCACTCCTCTTCTATATAAATTGTCTTTTGTCGGTAGAAGGTTATTAAGAGCCCTCCACAAGAACATCTTAACCACATTGGGTACCTTGCTCTTCCATACATTCTGCCACAGATTGTTATCTTGGTTAGGGCCAGAATCGCTGCTACTGGAAACCATGGACAGCTCCATCTCCATATGATAGGCACTCCGGACAGAATATTCACCGTTCTTGGTCCCCCGCCATATTCTTCTATCTTTAGCTTGTAGTGGGCTCAACGGAATATTGAGGATAGTTTGCGCCTCATCCTCCCAGAAAATTTCCTTCACCATCGTAATTTTCCAAGCTTTGGTGTCCATGTCTATGAAGTCCTTCACCTTTGCATCTGCTGGCAAAATATGGATGGGTGTTTGTATTGAGAACGTTAGTGGTACAGGGATCCATTTGTCCCCCCCACACCTGCACATCCTCCCCATTGCCAATCCTCCATATTGTGCACTTTTCTATAATCGATTTCACCGAAATGATGCTTTGCCACACATAGGATGGGCGACGACCTGTGTTAGCATCCATAATTATTCCATGGGGATAATATTTGGCCTTGAGAATTCTAGCAACTAGAGAATTAGGATTTTTGAGGACTCTCTATATTTGTTTTGCCAATAATGCTTTGTTGAAAATCATCAAATCACGAAAGCCTAACCTTCCCTCATTCTTCGTCCGCCCCATTCGTTCCCAACTCATCCAATGAATTTTAGATTGATTCTCTTTGTACCCCCACCAGAATCGTTGCATCATTCCATTTATTTCTTTGCAAAGGGCTCCGGGTAGTTTGAAGACACTCATGCAGTATGTGGGGATGGCTTGGGCCACTGATTTTAAGAGAATCTCCTTGTCTGCTTGAGATAAAAATTTTACCTTCCAATTGTGGATGCAATTCCATACCCTGTCTTTGATGCCTTTAAATGCTTAAACACGGGACTTACCAATTAGAGTTGGGAGACCCAGATATTTGTCATACCTTTGTGTGGCTTGTAAACCTGACATCTGGGTTATTTCTCTTCTTCTTTCCTTGCTAGTATTTCTGCTAAAGAAGATTGAGGTCTTCTCTTTGTTCAGTTTTTGTCCAGACGCCCCTTCATATTTATTTAGAATTCTTGTTAGTCTTCTCCATTCCACCAAATTTGTTTTGCAAAACAGCAAGCAGTCATTTGCAAAGAAAATGTGATTGATTCGAGGACCCTTTTTGGACGTTGGAACTCCCGTAACTACCCCATTACTCTTGGCCCTGCTTAACATGATACTCAAAGCTTCTGCACATAAGAGAACAAATAAGGTGAAAGTGGATCGCCTTGGCAAATTCCAAGAGAAGGAACAATATGTCCCGTCGAGCTACCATTTACCACCACTGCATATCTGATCGTTGTCACACATTCCATGATCAACGTTATCCATCTTGGGTCAAAACCCAATTTGTACATAACCGCTTCAAGAAAACTCCATTCGACACGATCATATGCCTTACTCATGTCCAGTTTAATTCCCATAAAACCAACCTTGCTCCACATGCTGGTATGCATAGTGTGAAGGGTCTCATACGCCACTAGAATATTATCTGAGATGAGCCGATCGGGTATGAAAGCACTTTGATTACAATAACTCCATTAAATGTCTTTCCTCACATTAATGGAATTATTGTTAAATCACTAATATATTTCAAAAGTTTAGTTGAAATATGTAAATTTAATCAATACTTTAATGCTCTTCATCATATACGCACACATGAGGTGTTTAATATAAATGGCATTTAGGTAAATGACAAAAACATGGTTCGAACTTAGGACATTTTTCTCTAATATAATATTAAATCATTATTTTTTTCAAAAGTTTAAGCTGATAATTAAAATGGGGTAAATAAATTATTTAATCGAATACTTTAACGGTCCCCTCACTTGTGGATTCAAACTCCTTTTAAATAGATGTGGCTCAACATATAAAATATTTTATTGAAATTTGGGGGGGGGGGAGGGTTGAACTCAATATTTTTGCTATGATATTATGTTAAATCACCACTTATCCCAAAATCTTAAACTGATAGATCTAAGTAAATTTAACAATTATGACCTCGTTGTCTATAAATTTCGGTCATAGATAGATATTGATTCCGAAGATATATATAATGATAATTGGGTTTGTTTACTATACTTTTTTATTTACAAAATACTTATAACTTCTTTCAACTTTATGTCAAATTGCAACTAAACAAAAAACACATTCTAAAAGCATTACTAAACGAGCAAAACAAAAAAAAAAATTGAATGTACTTCCCAAACATTTTGTGTTCAACATCCTTTAATCTTCCTCCTTGCCTGGGAAGGATTAATTAAAGGTAATTTTGATGTGGCGGTTAGGGATTCTTTTGCGGTAGCAATTGTTGTGGTTAGTGACTCTTCAGTTAGTGTTATTTTGGCAGCCACTCTTAAGCCGGTTGGTTCAGGCGTTCTTCAAAAAGAAGCTACATACTTATGCTTTTCTAGCTTCTAGGCTAGCAGTATCTACAGGTTTTGCCTCCTTTGATCTTGATCGAAGGAGATGCTCTCCTCTCCTAATCTTGCTGGCTATAAACTCTCCTGTTGTTTTTGCTTCTTTGGAATTTTGTTAGTATAGTTTCAAATATTAGCTTAGAATTATTCTCCTTTTGCAAAACTAGAATGTTTTGAAAGTGTCATGATCGATGTGCCAATTACCGAGTACATGTTTTAACTAAATAGGCCGCTTCTTATCATGTGTTTGAAAGTATTCCTATAAGATCTCTCATTCTCTTTTCCATTCTCATTCTCTTTTCCATTCGGATCAAGATTGAGAAAAATAATTTCTTGTACCATTTTTCCCCATTTGCTTGGAAAAGAAAAAAAAAAAAAAAAATTATTGGCATTAAAATTGAGTAATTAGACCACATAATATATGTGGAATTTGAGTTGATTAAATCAGTAAAACCCAAATCAAAGTAGCTGGAATTTCATAGCAGTAAGCCCACATACACTGTTCTTCGATTTGTTTTATACATATATATAGTTATACTACTCACAACGCTCAAATGGGAAACTATATAGACGACGCGCTTATGATTAAGAATTGCATGACGATGATGATGAGTAGTTGCAATCTTTCTCTAAACGTACGCTAATTAATTAATCTCAATAGCCAGATTTGCAAGCTGCTCTATGTTCATCGGAGAAATAAAGCTCTGGTCTCCACTAAATGCCTTCCTCGCCATTATGATGTTCACTTTTTCGGTCGGGTGGAAAGCGTCCCAGAAAATATACTCGTCTCGGTTCGTGCATGGCGTCTGGAACGGTAGACAGGTTATCTGCCCTCTGTTTCTCCCGATCCCACAGCATCCTCGGTTCACAACACTAAATCCTACGTACGACAAAAACATTCAAAAAATAATTAATTATTTGATATTCATATATAATTTCATGCATTTTAATTAATTAGAACAAAATGAAGTGATATATAGATACCGTAAGATCTAGCATTGGCGGCGATGTCTGAAAACATATGGGCAACGTCAACGTAAGTGAATGTGGAAGCCGGAAGATTGGCACTGAGGTTGTTCATCATCGTCTTCACGTTTGCATTGAAAGGTTGAACAAGAAGGTTGACTTCTTGTGAGCAAGCTCCGGTTGGGCTTTGGGCCAAGATGCTAGGAATGCAGCCCATTTGCCCAATCCCAGAAATAACAAATTTCCGAGCTCCAAGGTTGTAAAGTCTCTGCACATTATTATTATCAGTGAAGATTCTATAATTGGCCCATCACGGCCCAAGTTTGGAATAAATAAATGAAGTGAAAAAAATCTTACGGTGAGTTGCAGGGCGTAGCGTTGGACCAAGAGGGTAGCAAATTGTTCGCCGTTGTACTGACTCCGGGTCGGGTAATTGGGCATGAGGTAATTGTTTAGGTAGTCGTTGCTGCCCATCCCAACGAAAAATATGCACCGTCTGATCGCCCGGGACACTTCATCTGCGCTAAGATTGTTCGTTAGCTGATCCAGTGTGCTCTGGAAGTTTCTGATCTGCTGATCGAACGGTATGCGACCCACCTGGATGATCGCAAGGTCATTAGTTAAATGACTGTCACATCCATACAGAATATTGCTTAGTTTCCCAACAGTACTGAAATGGGCGTTTGGCGTTTAATTAAGGCCTCGTTTGGCTAGGCTTTAACTTTACGATTTTGTACGTTAAAAATGTTTATTTTAGGGAAAAATTTAGTTTTAACATGAAGTTTTAGTAATTTTTTAATTTTAACCTCAAAGTTTAAAAAGTGATAATGTACTCTTATGAAATTTTAAAAATTGATTATTTAAATCTTTTGTTAGTTTTTTTCTATCAAATTGGACAGAAAACTATAAAATGAAAAAACTACCCCAAGCTTTTTTATTATTTTTAATTTCCATCCATTTTAACGGAAAAAACTATCGGGATTAACATTACAAGTTTTTGAAACTTCAGGGGTGGATTGCAAATTTTTAAACTTTGAGATTAAAATTGAAAAACCACTAAAACTTCATGGGTTAAAACTAAATTTTTTTCTTTATTTCATATAGTGGTGCAGTGGTGCTGTGGAGATGGAAGAAGATGGTGGCATACAAAGTTTCTGCCGGTGATATCGAGGATTCCGGCGGCGGCTGAGGCATAGTTGACTCCGTGAAGAATTTGTTCACCTGAAGCTTCAGAGTATGCAGGAAGCAAAGGAAGTCCAAGCAGTTCAGCTGCAGATAAGAGAAAAAAAGAGTCAATTATTATATTTCTTAGACCATAGAAAAAAAAAAAGAAAAAAGAAGCTAATTAAATTAGTGGAGTGAGCTACTGAGCTAGTAGTAAACTAATTACCAATTTGATCAACCATGGTGTAGCCGTTGGAGAAACGGCCGGTAGGGCCGTCGCTGAAGTCAATGCCGTAAGGGAAATAGTTGGCCTTGGCAAAGGAAGGAAGGTCGTTGTTATTGCCATTGTCAATGAGAGAGTCTCCGAACACGAACATCGCAGGCACCATCTCTCTCGCCGGCCTTCCACCACCACCACCAACACCACCAGCTTCCTCTTGCCCTGAACCAAAACTCACCATGGCCACCATAAAAAACACAACCAACAACGACGTTAACCTACAACAACAACAACCCATCATCATCATCATCTTCATCTTCAATGGATGTTTCTGTGTTTCTGTGTGTGTTTGAGAGAAAGAGTTTTTCTTGTAAACCTCTGTGAAAGGCTGTGGAGGGTTTAATAGCCGCTGTAAAGGTGGTAGTTGACATGTAATAAATGAATTCATCCGTTCTCTCCATTGCACTAACTACATACGTGAAGGGATCTCTTCATTATTTACTTCTTCTTCGTCTTTTCTTTTTTTTTTTTTGGCTAAAAATTCAAGAAGTCCTTTAGATAAATGAGTTGTTAGAAGAGTCCATATAATATTAAATATTTTGTAAACCACCCAATATTTTAACTTCTTCTAATTAGTACAAGGCCAATAGGCCAATTAAATGTCTTTCTCACCTTCTGCTACTCTAATAATTAATATTAATTGTACCTTAAGACCAAGCACAACTTTTATTAATTACCAACTCAAATTCAAACATATATATATGAAAGCTGCAAGCTCTCACAATTGCTATGATAAATGTCATTTTTACTGACTCATGAGTATAGAGATATTGCAGTAAATGAGTCACTGCATGTATTAAATAAGCATGGTGGAGAGAGTTCAATGACAAACCTAATGTCATAAAGGACTTTTGCTCAACTTTTGCACTATACTTTTATCATTTCAAAGGGAACCTGAAACTGAAAGAAATTTTTTTTTTTTTAAAAAAATAATAATTAAAATTAAAATTGTCAGTGTACAATTGGATGCAGTAGTGGTCGGTTGCTTTAGTTTTTCAGTATATTAATTTCCTAAAATTCTTCTCACTTGTAAAAGAATGCCATGTTTTATGAGAAGCATCCATCATTTTTCATTTTCAATGCAGAAGTTAATGTCAAACAAATTAAGATATATGTAGTTGTTTGAGTTCAAGAAAACTACGAAAAATTCGGAAAATAAAAAAATTGAAGTTTTTATCTGCCTTGGAATTCTAAACAAGTGTTGGGTAAAAGAAAGTCAACACGGCAAAACTTTAATGAAGAATAGAATAGCTGAGCAAATGAAGTGCAGTGAGGGGGATGGCCAATACGCGATGGAGCCATTGACACAGATCAGAACGGTGTTTTAGCCCAAGACGAAAGATGAAGAAAGTGGAAGAAACTTATTGGTTTCTTCAGGGCTTTATTTACACGTAAGGCATTATATATACCTCATTAATTTCTTTCATGCAGTTGGACCTCCTATTATTGTTGTTCCCAAGAAAATTAGGCCTCCTTTTATCAGTTTTGTGGACAGGTTTTGACCCTATTTAATGGAGATATTCCGGGGGTTTTGGCCTGAGGAAGGCTCGATGCAGAAGGGCAGTTACTTAGTGATCCATAGGTGTCAACATGCATGACATGTGTAGGCAAAGGGAAATTAGCATTGATCATAGTAGTTTGGCTCTTTTACTCCGGCAAGTAAAATATCAAACAATAAATCAAAATTGCCTTTTTAAAAAAAATATATATATTTTTCTTCCTTTTTTATTCCAAATTTTTATTTTCAATGCAAGAACGGACGGGAACAAGATCATTTACAGTTCAAATGAATTGAATAATATCTAATTAGTTATTCTTAAGAAGTATTTTTATCTTTTCATTTTTTATGGGACAAAAATACTTCACCATTATAACTAACTGAACTAAACTGAAGAGGATCCTAATTTCGACGGAAGAGGAGAGATTGGTATAGGCCATGCTCCCTCCCCCCAATTCCTAAGGAAAAAAGAATTATAAGGTAAAAAAAAAAAAAAAAAAATCAGCCTACTCAACCCTAGCAACAAAATTTGATAGCCCCTGCCCTGCCCTGCCCCTACCCATGATAGTTTATGGCTTTTGAAAAATTGAAAATGGGAGCATATGGAAGTCATAAATTCGACGGTCAGCATTTATCATTGTATGGGCAACTGTTGCATAATGCATACCATACGGTTCCTTTATTGACATACTTGATAATTATTACATATTATCCATACGGTTCCTAATAAAAATCACATCCTACGGAATAAAATCCTAAATCAGATTATGCTAATAAATTGAAAATTTTAATGCATCCAAATTGAACAAAAAGTAAGACTAGCTACTTAATACTCGGTTTAATATTCAATAATTCCTCATGCTTTTGTGTTGATTATTATTATTATTATTTTAATTAGACTACTCTTAATAATAGTGGGCAGTTTATGATTTGACACGATCGCCATAAATAATGGAATTTATTTGATTCTTGTGTCTAAAGGATCACCCACTCAACTACTCTGTCAACATCTAAGCTTTCCCGCAGTTACAGTTGCCAATTACAGATGACTCTTGGTCTTTTGCAGTCAGCATCAAATGGAAAATTTCAAAAAAAAATAATATACATATGTATGTATGTATATATCAGACAGGAGGAAATCGAAGTTAATAATTTACAATTTAAGAGTACACTAGTAAAACCAAGATATAGGGAGAGATTCAAGGCTTCCATAATTTCATAGTGCAGTCTTCACCATACGTTGCCACAAGATTCCTGTGTGGATGATGAGTGACGCCAATTACATCCTTTTCATGGACCTGCAAGTGCCCCCAAATAACAAAATACCATATTCATATACAAAAGGCATTTATGATTTAATGCACCCAATGAAGAGCAATCTAATGCCCTGGCAGAAGCATACCTTCATTAGATGCTCTAGTTTACCAGATTGATAGCTGAAGCAGTACATATTCCTGCATACAATTCACAGATTTACATGGCTGATAATGAATAAATTCATAAGCAAATAAGAACAAGCATAATTAGCATCATTGATATACTATACAACATATGTTTTAACTTGGACTTCTACAGATACTCATATTGCACATGGTAAATAAGATCAAACTTCTAAATGAGAGCATCTCCAGCAGAGCTTGTAAACTAGCTTTTTAATTAAATTTAGCTATTTTCATTTTTTTTCTTTCTCCAGCAGAGCTTGTAAAGTAGAGGTTTTCCTCACTAGTGCTAAAGTGAACTTTCGTATTTGAAAGTTCACTATAGCACCTTGTAAGATTTGTTTACTATTTTTTCTCTCTCCTTGTGTGAGAGATGGGGAAGAAAAGGGAAAGAAAATAATAAAATAATATTTAATTAAAAGAGATGGTTAAAATAGATGTTCTGCTGGAGTGTGTAGTGAAAAAGCAGTAGGTAAACTAGTGAGTTATACTTTTTGAGTAGCTAAACTAGCAACCATTGCTGGAGATGCTCTGAGTCCATGGAAAAAGAGTGTAGAAAGTTTACCTGTCTTCACCAATACAGTAAATCCATTCCCCTTTTGGTGACAAACAGGCTGCAACAAAGTCTCCACCTTCTCTTTTACCAGATGAGAAGCTCTTCACAACCTACACCAAAATCATGCAGAAGAATCATAATCAACTAGAAGCATTACCACATGCCATGTGCACACTTCCTAGTTCCTACCTCACCTAGTTTCTTTATTTCTTCCACAAATGGTCATTTTCCACTTTACAGAATTCAGTGGGGAACAGATACTTCCCAGTTTTAAGAACCTGGTGGAGAATGGGTTCTGTGGATGTTTGCCTTAATTTGAATTAATGAAAATGGGATCGTAATATTTAAATTGCACAAAATAATATCCTTTTTAAGTATTGATTAATTAACTCGATCAAAATTTCCAGTTCAATAGAAAATTTGAGTCTGTATTCTATAGTATGTCTTGGATCTCTTACAGTTTTGACTTGGTACTGAACATAAACAGGAGAAAAAAAAAAATCCACATATCTGTCATTTAAGCAACCCATATCTGCACTGCAATCCATATATCAACACTATCTTCCTCAACTTACCTTATTCGACGCTAACCAATGAAAAAAAAAAAAAATCTAAGAGTTTTTCCCTTCAAGTGATAAATAATAGGGGACTTAATATGTGAAATTGGTTGTACCCTCTAATAAGTCTAGGAGAAAAGTTTCATTTTAACCTTTGGGTGGCTTAAAAAAAATCTAAGGACAAAGCACATTTACAGCACAGATGAAGTATGTCATACTTGTAAGGTATATCACTTTGATATTCGGCACTTTGGGACTCAGATGGTCACTAGAATACAAAAAGAATCTCCTACTATATACAAAAATAACAGAAGTAGGATACATATGAAGTAAGTCAAAATTTGCATCAGCCAAGAAAGCCTACGGATGTGAGAGTGCATGATTCATAATGACTGAGAAAGCTTCAGCTATAAGTCGATTCCAAGTCAGGAAATTATGCAACAACTCGTATTTCTTTGAAACATCCGAGTTATTTACAATCTTTACTATGCTGGTCCACATGCAATGTGATAACTGATAAGGCAAAGTTACAAAGACTCGTAATTTCTAGAACCAGAAAGCAATGGAAACAACTTTATGCTACATTTTTCATTAAGAATAAGTACCTGTCCTTGCAGTGTCATAATGTAGATCGATGATGTCTTATTACAAACAATAATATGATCAGTACTTTTGGGGAAAAGATGAACAGAATTCACAGAAGCATCACCTCCCTAATAGAGAAGAATAAATCAGCAGTTAGTTACAAGAACAGTAAAGCAAAATGAACTTTTCAAGCAGACAATATAACAAAATTGTTATAACAAATGAGAAAGACATATTTTGGTACCCGTAAAGGAGGTGGTGGCTTAAATGTTTGCAGACAGTCCGTAGTCTTCACATCCCAGACCTACACAACATAACCATGTTTATTTTATGCACTTAGGAGAACATATCCTGACCTAGTGGATATGTTCAGCTATAAATAAGTAAGCCAAATAACTTACCTTTACTGTGCAATCACTAGATGCAGTAATAACACGACTTCCATCAGCTGTAAAGATAGCATCATTCACGTAAGAAGAATGGCCACGGAATTCTTTCAACAACTTCCCAGATTTCAAGCCATGGATTCTGTATCAAAAATAACACAATTACAATTTTACTTTTTGATAAGATTAATAATAAGAAAGAAAGGAACAACTTAAGTATACAAATGTACACAAAAGGTCACACTAAACAAGTTATGATCTAAAAATTAGTTCAAAAAATCCTGAATGGAAAATAAGGGGTAATGACTAAAGTAATCACCAAATCCAAAAGCATTATGAGAGCAAGTTTTAGTTTATTCTGTGAGACTAGATAAAGCCGAGCCAGAGTTACTGATTCCCCACCCACCCTACTGAACAACTTAGGTATTATGAGATGGAAGTTTTAGTTTATTCTCCAAAACTAGATAAGGCTGAACCAGTGTTACTGGATTACTGCCCACCCTACTGAACTGAACCTGTACATCCAGGTTTGTGATGGTTCTAAGTCCCAATTCTTCAAAATTCACAATCCTAATGTACAATCTGTGGTCATCATTTTTTATAAGTAATTTTTGGTCATCATTACTGAACAAAGAAGGGATATTTGGCCAAAGCTTTATAAAAGAGAATTTATATATGCAGAAGATAATGAAGAAAATTTGTAGATAAAAACTTTTCATTGAATAATTCTTTCGATGATTAATTCAAATTTTATTAAAAGAGTAAGGAACCCCAAAGTACACAGACAATATACAACAAAAAACACCTAACTAGAGCAAGCAAAAGAAAAATCCAAACAACCCCACACCAAATATAACCCAACCAAAAAAAAAAAAACCCATAAAAAAAGTCCTCAAACCCGAAACCCCCAAACACCAAAAGCCCACACGAAGCACTCAACGCTAAAAAACGTGAGCCATGTTTACCACGCCTGTATTTTCATAGTTTATGGAGCATGCTAGGTTCAAAAGCTCCCTTCTACCTCTGGAATAGAGCACACTCTCTTAATCTCTCAAGGACTATCCTCATCAATGGCTGTTAGGAGAGCCGTTGTCTGATCCTCAACCCCCTCACACGAAACCCCCACCATAGGACAAACATTCTTAACACAGAATAGAGCCCAATCCAATGAAGTGATGGGGGGACAAAAATCCCCTTCCTCCCCATCATCCCTCACAACCAGCACTGACGATAAAGCAACAAACGGCACTTTCGGCAATGACTGAGAATTTGCCGGCTTATGCACACAACCCTAAGCCTTATTAGAGGGCCTCAGCCCAAGAAACCCCTGCCAAAGCAAACCCCTTGCTGAAGTGATTTCCGGACATCAACATTCACGGTCCCCGAGACATGGGCTACGATCTCAACAGATGCCTTCGGCAAAGCGACAGAAGGTGTAACTGGCAGGCTGACATCCATCTTTGAAAACCTACTATCCTTGGTCTTACAGTTACAGAACTTCAAGGGCTTAGTCACCCCACCGATATCAGGGGGTCCAAAACAACCGGCCCAATTCCTACCAGCACCGAAAAAGGCATAAGAGGCATATATATGTGTGTACAAAGAGGCATATACGTAACACATACAATAGAGTGTGTACATAGAGGCATCCATCTATGTGTGTAAACATATATGCATATTGTACGAAAAGGAATTTTTTTATTTTCAAGAAAAAAAGGGCATTTTGATGCAAAACACAAAACAACCAAGCCAGCCTACCCCCAATATACAGCAAACCAGGCATAGGAGCATACTGCATCCCTGTGGCCACACCATGAATCCAAACATACCATATTCCAGGTAAGTTTGAGCTGACAATATCAAAAGTCCAGCCATTCCTTTCTCACCATATGAACATCATTCAAAATAAAACTGAATTGAACTACTTCCATGCCTTCATACCTCCCTTTTCAGCACTCTAGCATCCCACAACTGTCGTGTGACATCACCAACCAGACTCCCAAAATGTGGAACACTAACAATAAAATATCCAGCGCAAATAGAGCAGTGTAGCAATAGATGGCAAATGTCTCACCACTATATTACATCAAAATTCATTATGATGTTCACTGATCATGAAAGAAGAGAGTGCAAGTACCATCACAATAAACTAACAAGAGGCTGAAAAATATTCCAACCACAGCTATGTCCTTCAATGAACACAACTTATGATTGCCTCTCATCATAGTTGAAGTCCACAAACAAGAAACTCGTCCATATTTCAACTAAAAACATGCCTCCAAAGATGAATCTATCCATATTAAGTCACAACCACTATCCTAGAAAAATTTGATAAAATTTTTTTTTTAAGAAGAAAACTAAGATTCTTTGCTCCCAAAACTCCTGATCGTACGGGAAAACAACTATCACCCAATATACCAGATAACTCATCTCAGATATCAGTCCACAAGAAATAGAAAGTAGACAGATAACAAGAGTAATTTTACGCCCTTCAGACAAATATAATTTTTTCTACCCAGCCAATCTCCAACCAGTCCTCTCAATAATTGCATCCATACTGTTTGAGTCTTAAAGAGGCCACAAGTAAGTATAGGGAACCCTCCTTGAAGCCCAAAAATTCTACAAGGCTACCATCTCCCTCAGCCCTCTAAACCACCCTACTAGGAATAGTTCACTCTCATTCGAGTTCATCCTAAAAGCACATTGAACTTCATAACAAATAACTTAACATTAAAAATCAAACAGTTTATAACCAGGACAACTTCACAGGGATGTGGTTAAAAATGAAAATTGAGGCATAAATTTTTTTTTTGATAAGTAATGAAAATTTATTAAAACGCGCAAAGGGGCGCAACCCTAAAATAAATGTACAAAAGAAACCCTACGAAATATACAAAGAACACTTAAGCAAGAAATCTTCCATAGTTTGTATCTCATTTCGGTAATGAGCCCTTGCCCACATATATAACATAGTAATCATATTCTCCCTCACCCCCACCACCAAACACTCTTTATCCTCAAAAATCCGTGCATTCCTCTCCTTCCATATGCACCAAATGACACACAATGGGACCATCCTCCAAATATCTCTAGTTAGCTCCCTCCCCCCCACCTGATTCCATGAAGCAAGCAAATCTAAGACCTTTTCCGGCATGACCCATTCCATACCAAACAAAGTGAGTACAGAATGCCATAAATAGGTTGCCACTTCACAATGGAGCAATAAATGATCTACTGATTCCCCATTCTTCTTACACAAACAAGGATAAATAAACAAGGATAATGCATATAGTTAGTATCACATTATACTACAACTACACATGCAACTATAGATGTGCCACACTAGAAAGCGTAAGCAACAAAAAGTGTTCATAAACCTTGCTGTACTGTCAAATGATGTACTTAGTAACTGGCTTCCATCTCGAGAGAAGACAAGACTTGTGACACCCTGAGAATGTGCACGTTCAAGACGGCGCAAGCATTGACCAGTTCTTATACGCCAAACCTGATATAACACAACAAATTAATGAAGTTAGAAAGTTCATAAATCAAACTTCTGATTCAATAAATGTGGGGAAAATATTTAAGATTTTAAACTTACTAGATCTGTATTATTCAAACTTCTTTGGCAATATTAAGAACCGCCATGATCCATAGGTTTTCTTTTTATATAAGTAAACCCAATTTCATTAAAATAGTGCAAAGGTACAATCCAAGTACATAGGAAGTATACAAGAGAAACACCTAACGAGATGAGAAAAAAAAAAAAGAAAGAAAGAAAGAGAGAGATCAAGTAAACATAAAAACTAGAAATATTAAAGTCAAAGGCAGCTGCCTAGTAGTAAAATGACTTGAATTCAGCACCGTCTGCTTGTGGTCTTCAAAACTCCAATAATTTTTTTCCCTCCAAAGACACCACAATTGGCAAGACAGAATTATCTTCCACACTCCAGCATTCTGAATACTACCCAATTGCCCTATCCAGCAAGTGGAAAGGTCGACGACTCTATTAAGCAAAACCCAAGCTAGCCCTACACGACTAAAAATAGAGCACTAGCAATCTAACAATGGAGTAAAAGGAGGTCCACCGACTCCACATTCCTCTTGCACATATAGCACCAATCCACCACTATGATATGTCGCTTCCTTAGGTCATTCATGTTGAAGATCTTCTCTAAAGCGACCCACCAAGCGAAGAGCGACACGCTCATGGGACCTTATTCTTCCAAATACTCCTCCAAGGGAAAAGAGTACTAACATGGAGAAGAACATTGTAGAAAAATATAACCCCACCCCATACGATGTATGAACCAGATTTGAACATCACCCACCCCATGAGCTACCACATTGAGAATCCACTACCACCCTCCACAAGGCCTCTCTCTTATACACATAGCACCATAACCACTTTCCCAATAGAACTTGATTGAACAGAAGTAAATTTGGACCCCCCAACACTCGTTCAGAGATCGAGAACAAACCTTAGAACAAATTGGAATTTCATCTCTTCACCAAACCCTCCCCATAAGAAATCTTGTTATAACTTTTCTATGCAATTGGCGACGCCAGCTAAGAGGGGAAAGAGAGATAGTAAATAGGAAAATTGGATAATGTGCTCTTATTCAAAGTTATCCTCCCACCCTTAGACAAGAACATCCTCTTCCAGTCAGCCAAACGACACTTAATCTTCTCAATAATGCCATAGCAGATAGATAAGGCCTTAAAAGAAGCTCCCAATGAAAGGCTAAGATACTTCAAAGGCAAAGAAGAAACCCACAACCAAGGATGCTAGCCAAACCATCAACATTATTGACATCTCCAACATAGACCAATTCAGATTTAGTCAAGCTAATTTTCAAACCATAAGAATAAGCCACGCAAGTACCAAAGATGATCTGAATTTTCTCCCACAAAATATCAAAGTGTCATACGCAAACAAAAGATGGGAGATGTGAACGCACCAAAATTCCTAGACCCCATAGAAAAACCAAATAGAAAGCCCCCATTCATTGTAATCGAGATCATTTTACTTAAAGCCTCCATGACAAGGAGACAAAGGATCTCTCTATCTCAGACCACAAGAGCTACTTAATGCCGCATTCATTGCTCTCATCCTCAAGAAATATAGGGCTGTTGATAGATAAGGATTTTCAACCTATCAGTCTAGTGGGTGGAGTTTACAAAATTGTTGCCAAGGTTCTAACTAATAGGTTGAAAATGATTGTGCAGAAGATCATCTCTAAGCACTAGAATGCGTTTATCAGGGATAGGCAAATCTCCTAGATTCAATTCTAATAGCTATTGAATGCCTAAATAGTTGGATTAGAGATAGAGAGTTGGTCAATGGATAGCTTTTCTTGCACATGCAACACCAGTCCATCACTATGACGTGCCTCTTCCTAAGGTTATCCAAAGTCACAATATTCCCTAACGCTGCTGTCCAAACAAAAAAAGCCACTCTCAAAGGGGCCTTGTTTTTCCAAATGCTCTTCCAAGGGAAAGAAAAGCCTGCGGGAGGGCTAAGTGCATGATTAAAGAGATCTGACCTCGAACGTCTACCTTTCGGAAGGAACCAAAAAATCCTATCCTCACCACCTTGACTCATCATGAATGGGTACAAAAGATTAAAAAACAAAGTGAAGATCTCCACCTCCCAATCAAATGATAAACCACAAGACTATCATAAGACTAACACTTGTATCCATTTGGAAGAAGTCAACATGGACATTAACGAAACAACCATCAAGATAAGATAAACATGTGATGCATTCTTACATTTGAGGATAGAAGAAAGGATCCATCCTGAAATTACGCATACACAACTAAAACTTACTTTAATCTTTCCATCTTGTGATCCAGATGCAAGCATCTCAGAATCTCTGCTAAAATCAACACAAAGCACAGGATCATCATGCATCATAAATGTTTCCTGCAAAAGATTATATGCGTCAGTAGCACAAGATGACATGGAAACCTCAAAGGAATTATTGAAAACTACATATCACTTTGAATGAATCCAAGGACAAGAAACTGCTATTCATCTCAATGTCCTTATTTTGCTACTGCCTGGCCTATATGGTCAAAACTCTTATCAGTTGTCTTTACATGTTAGCATAGTATTATCAAAACAAAAGAAAATATGTTTACAATCGCTACAAATACAAATAAAGAATCAATGTTAAGTTGCCATAAGAAGCATGCATATGACAAGAGAAGCGCCTGAGCAAACACACACCACCTAGGCAAACATGTGTGGCACCTAGGCACTCAAGGTTCACTCAGCAAGACCTTGCCAGATCCTTCCCAGGGGTAATATTGCCAAGATTTCATAAGAGATTTTATAAATGTAATACACCAATTTAAAAAAAAAAAAAAAAAATTGTTACAAAGATTATTTTTATTTATTTATATACAAGTAACAGAGATTAAATTACTATCATCTGTTCGGAGCATCACCACCTCTAACTCAATAATCCACTTGAAAGAAAACATGAAACATGATAAATCACAGTGGAAAGAAAGTAAATATTTCGAAAATAGATAGGCTATAAGAGATCAATGCCCGTTCAGCCCCCAATATCAGTGTTCCAGTGCAAATGTCAAAATATGAGCACAGGGATCACTATTTAAATTTAGGCACTCATACATCAATTATTATGTGGGGAAACTAGTGCTTCTACGGGCTCAAGACACTATTCAGTCTTGAGGCGCCAAGATCTCCTAGGGTCTAGGAATAAGGTGCAAACAAGGCAAATGCAAAAAGCAAAGGAAAGAGAGTAATGCTAGAAGTAAGATTTTTGTCCCCCAAAAAGGTGATGTGGCTTTAAAATTACCATTGGATCAAAATCGATATAATGGCATTGCTCGTCTAATGAACATAAGGACTGCAATGCTCAAATTTCTAAAATTAAAGATATGAAATTAGAGATTTTCAAATCCGGAGACCGAATTCGAAGTTTAAAAATCCATGGACCAAACTAAAAGCCTATACTTTCAAGGTCTAAAAATTTAGTTTAACCAAAAATCATGAAATATAAGAGATATGAAAGTTATCATGTTTTCAAGAATGCAACATGATAAAGAGTATGAACAGTTATTAAGAAGGATATATTGTATTGAATTAGTAAAAACTTTCAAAGGGTACATCTTTTTTTCTTCTTCTTGGCAAGTAGCATGACCACCTTTCATGTAGACATGCATTGCTGTTGCAACTACAGTTGTGCACCATGCTTCTTGCTTAAGAGCACCTAAAGGCACTCTTATAACATTGATGTGAATTACTCAAGCAACTCAAAAGATTACATCTTGTACATATGACACACAGATAGAGGGTCTGATTAGGCCTGTAAAGTACCTATCTCACTCCTGATACACATATTTGCTGCACACTCTAAATTGTAGCTTTCCTCGAGATAGTTCAATAAATTTTCATGGTAAAACAGAGTCCCAAATGTTCAAATCGCCCCAATTACACATTTATTTTCTATACGAAGTCATTGAATGGTTTTGTAACAGTTGAAAAATGAAAATCATGCAACAGTTCCTAGAACTTAAAGTACAGCTCCCAAAAATATCCAAGCATGAAGAAAGAAAATGGCAACATATATATGATAATGTATGTATGCACGTATACTCACATCAGCCTGGTATTGAAGATCCTTCTTGAGTTTCCCACTGATGTAATCCCAGACCTAATTGTGATGCAGAAATCAGAGCATTCCAATTTTATCAACTTTTAATGAAAAGAAAAGTATCATAATATAAACCTCAACAAATCCATCAACAGAACAAGAGACAAGAAACTGTCCATCTGGTGAGAATCGTGCACATTCTGCGTGACTTTTAGTCCCAAACTGCAAGAACGCACCAAGAGAGACATCATATCAAAAGTTGAAAACTACAACGTCAAATTTTTTTTTTTTTTTTTTGATAAGTAAAAATGTATATATCAAAAACCCATAAGGGGGCGCAATCTACAACGTCAAAATTATATAGATAAGAAGCAAATACAAAACAAAAATATACAAAGAATAAAGTAATTCACAACAAAGTAGAGCTTAAAAGTTTACAATTGAATATATATTACTCATTCCAAACAGAAGAATGCAATTATCTCTCTTTCTATAAAAAAAAACCAATTTTCTTTTGCAGGATCAAAATGATGTTTACCAACAGTAAAAATATTTGTCGGTGGCAGAATAAGTGGTGGAGATCATCTAGTTAGTTTATCAACTTTTATGAGTTCAAACGACCACTGGGATTTTACTTTGAACTCCAACAAAGATTGGAATTTAATACTCACACATTCAGCACATTTCCAGATCTCTTTTAGCACGACACATGTAGTCTAGTCCAATTATTTTGTGCAACAACAGTACCATTTTAATCAATAAAACAGAAGACACAATAGTAGGTACAAAGTAATAAGGAAAGAAACTCATAAAAATATGAAGTCGCAATACGAACAAAATGAGCCATTAACAAGAATTGAGAACAGCAACCTTGGGAACTTACTATCACAAAGGAGGCAAGCCAAAGAAAACATTTTTCTATTAAAGTAAATGGAAGCACATCATCACAGACAACTCTAGGGCTATGTCAGACTAAAAGAGTTGGAAACGAAGAAATATGACTGAATGTTTCCTTCACTCAGTGTAATGTTGTTCCTAGTTTAATAAACACCCGTACAGACTATTCACAGGAAAAACAAAGACAACATGGAGAAAAGTAGTGCACACACATAGAAATCATCCTAGCTTCAAAAAGTCAGGACTGAAACTAGAAACAGAAACCATCATCTACTATTCAAAGGCAATACAAAAATCAAAATTGAAAAATCTATCTCATTCAACTCTAAGTCTGAAATCATGTGCTAGTCACTGACACTTGATGCGTACATCAGTTCCACCAAATAGTCGAACACAAAAAATTTATGAAACAAAAGCCAAGATACACCCTCCAAAGTACCCAGCAGAAAATACAACAAATGATCAAATAAAATTGATTTGCATGATCCACTCAGTGAAGCCTCCATTCCTCACCAGCAAGAACACAACAAAAATAACATCACAAACAATAAATTAATAAAAATAAAAACACTTTCAACATAAGTAATAGATTAACAAGAGGGTACCTAAAATTGTGTACAACAAAAATATATACACCTCACCTTTATTGTGTGTGAAAGATTTGTTGGATACATGTCATCGACGTCTTGTTTCATAGCAGCGGTTCCTCGAAATAAGTCAAACTGCGTTCCTTGAGGAAGTAACCCTGAAAGAGCAATAAATCAAAAGATGCTTTGTCAAGATATAGGTTATGCATATCTTTGCTAACGTATTCGCCAAGTGTTTTCTGTTTTCAGTTTGAAAACACATTTTTCTTAAATACATTAACAAACAATGCGAAACACAAAATACTAATTATAAAACTTTTCACACCTTGTAGGAATATTTTGACAAAACAGGTGCTAAACTTTTGCAGAGATAGGAGCTAACTTATTATTGAAAAAAAAAAAAAAAATAGAGTAATTATGTAGCCACCTTGATCTGGTTGGGTTGGTCATGCGCCCACCACAATAGGCCAAGGTTGGCCACACGACCACCCCGACTAGAACAAGGGTGATCGTGTAGCCACCCCTCTCCTCCACTGAGGCTGGCGACATGGCCACTTTTTTAATTTTTCATTTTTTATAAATAAGGAATTAACTCTACATCTGTTTGGGTTTTCTCAAAATAAATAGATGTATTTTATGGAAAACATTTTCTCAAATGCAGATCTCACCATAAAACACTTCTCACATTTATGTCACATTAAAACACTTTATCAACCCAAAAACAAAAAACATTTATCCCAATACACTAAAAAACATATCCATAGCTTCTAAACATATATGTATAGATGGAAAAAGCAATTGTCCTCTCCAGACATTGCAAGGTAGGCATGATGAAGCATCAACAATAAATTTCACTTTTTTTTTAAAAAAAAAAAAAAGTAATCGTAAGTTCAATAAAAAGCGCAAAGGTGCAACCCAAGCATGCAGAGTGTATACAAGAGAAAAACCTAGCTAGAAGTAGAGATCTAAAAAACCATGATAGTTCAAAATACGAAAATCTAAGGCAACCACCCAGAGAAAACGAGTCTGCAAGAATAAACCCTTTGATTCTGCTAAGGTCCTCTCACGGTCCTCAAAGCTCTGATCTTTTTTCCCCTTCAAAGACACTACATAAGGTAAGGCAGTATCATCTTCCAAACTGCATCAAGCTGAAACCTACCCTCTAGTGCTCTCCAATAGGCAAAGTGATCTACCACACTCCTAGGCATAACCCAAGTCAATCCTACACCGTTGAAGATAGTATTCCAAAGACCACCTGCAATATCATAGTGGAGTAAAAGATGATCCACAAACTCCCCATTCTTCTTACACATGCAGCACCACTCAACCACAATGATATGTCATTTCTTTAGATTATCCCTAGTGAAAAATTTCCCTAAAGTGGCTGACCATGCAAATAAAGCCACTCTCAAGAGAACCTTATTCAGCAAAATACTCCACCCAAGGAAAATGAGTATTATCATGGGGAACAAGAACAAAACCCACCAGCAAGACATTCGGGATCTGCCCCACCAGAACTCAAACTGGCCCCTGCAAAATAAATGACTATGCCCAAAACCAAACCCAAAATGGTGTATGTATCCACTTGCGTTTACACCCTCCAGGAAATGAGTTTTGGCTCCGGTTTGGGCCCAATTTATGAAAGCCACCTCATTTTATTGGCCCACCAACAATGGAACGAATCTTGGATCATCAAACAAGGTACGCGGGGTTGGGCCATATTCTGGCCCTGGTTACACCCTCCAGGAAATGAGTTTTGGCTCCGGTTTGGGCCCAATTTATGAAAGCCACCTCATTTTATTGGCCCACCAACAATGGAACAAATCTTGGATCATCAAACAAGGTACTCGGGGTTGGGCCATATTCTGCCCTGGCACACATAACACCAATAGGCTTGCAACAGAACTTGACCCAATGTAGCCCACACCCGCGTCTATGCTAGCTTCCAACCTTCAAACCAACCCAAAATGACCTAGGCCCACATCCAACCTTTTAACCATTCAGTCCAGCTCCTCTCTCATCACTCCAACTAGGTTCTCATATGACGACAACTCCATGGGTGCAAATTTTGGCATTGTCCTCACCTGTACCCCCTTACCCTAGTCGTACGAACAACATTCATCCCTCATTGATACTAGGTGCATGGAATCTTGTACGACCAACCAGTGCCTCCATGTACAACCATTGCACCGCCTCTAGCCCCTACTCTGCCTTCCTGGTCACCGGAATACACACCTCAATCTTTGTCGATGTATACTCACAAAAAGTTCTTCCCAAACGAGCGGCACCATAACCTTCCTCAAACAATGGCTGAGAAGACCCACCTGTTCCTCCCCTTCGCCCACCACCGTATGAAACACCAAAGGAAGTTGCAGCCTTTTGGAGTTTGATCACCAAGTCGTACCAACCTTTACCTTTTCAACCATTTGGATGAAACTCTAATTTAGATTAATCTAAGGTTAAAAACTGCATTGGACATAAATGTTGATATATGAGATGAAACAAGAATTAAATTCTCATAATGCGACTAGCATTGTTGAGTGCACTCTAGGTCATCCAGATCTTCCCTCATTCAATAAGCGAATTACAAGAAAATTACTTGCATATAAAAACATGAGGGAGACGAAGAGAGTTGAAAAATTAAATGGCATATCCACTATAGCCCAACTAATGAGAGCTTCCTCAAATTGTTTTCACAAAAAATCACATGAAATATTTTAAATATAGCACGACACTATTAGCAAATTATAACCTTGGTGCTGCTGCCACTTCAGAGCCTGGCCAATTAGAGCCATCAATCGTGATGGTGGCACCACAGTGACTTCGGCAGCAACAGCTGAAAACGCAGAAGAATATGAAATTTATCAATACACAAAAACACATAAATAAATGAATAAAAACAGATGAAATTTGGATTATAAAAGAAGGTTCATAAATTTGCAATGATCAAAATCCTTGCACTTATTTATATGTTTGTTACCTATATGCCCAGAAGAAAAGAAAAATACCATTGCTACCAATATTACAAACAGAATATTTCGCATTCAAAGGGTTATTATTTTGCCAAGTCATATAATGAAACTTTGCAAGAACTAAAATTTTCAATCTGAAAATAATGTTCACAGGAAGACTCTTCTTTCTTAATCTTACAAAGATTGACCTCCATACCAAATTGACTTCTTTATTATTTCTTCTTAGTAACCATTTCATCTCATAAATTTGGTGAAATTAATATCCCCTACGATTATAATAGTACCTGTAACTATCAAGGACAAAATCAGTTCATGTTCAATTAAGAGACATTAAAATAAAATAATGTTCACATGTTCTAAGTTATTGAAACTTAACCAACTGAACCCTTCCAGCATAGGAGAGAAATCTGCAGGTCCAACTCTTGATCCTGGAAATATTCACAATCATATCTAATGAACACTCAGGAAATAGAGGACAACCTTGGGCAATTTGAGCGCGGCGTTTTTCCTTTGTTGAATCTTGGTAAGCCTGTAATATCACACATAATTTACAAGTTGTTCACTAAAAAAGGACATTAAAATCTCAACAAAGTCTGTCAATAATCAATCAAAAGGTAACCATGACAATCTTTTTCACAATTCAAGCATTAGCATTCTGTTACTGGGCAGAATTCTGTAAGGACCATATAAAAGCCAATGTAACTGAGGCACCAAAAAAGAAGGGTAAATATAAAGGCACAAATTTCTGGTGGCCAGCTGCATAATGAGCGAGTTACACCACTATTTCACCTCCAATGTACTTTGATGGCATGATGAAGAAAACATATTGAATCACAAGAAATAAAATATGCACAAGGTTTCTTAATTTTTTTCCCCATATCCTGGCAGCCGCATAATGCAAGTGTGGTGCAGAATCTAATTCACTTCAGATTTAATTTAACAGCATGATGAAGAACATTCAGAACTATACAAATAACAAAATGAACACTTTTTTAAAAAAAAAAAAATTCTTCAGTACAGAAGCATTGTCATAAAACAAGTGTCAAATCTATATAAAGCTTAAATGGTAAACTTATCCAATGAAAAGCATATATTTTTGGTAATTCACTAGAGCCAAGACTAGTAAGGAGCCGTATGAAGATGCATAAGTTTTGCGGGCTTAATATGCAATTCCCACCAAAAAGGAGTGATTTAAGTACTTTTTTATAATAATTCAGATACATTCGTCAAAATTAATTTTATGTAAACTGTTGCCACAAACAGCTAAGTAATTCAAGTAACACATAATAACATTTATGATATTTTATTATCTTAACCAGGACAATTATATGTAAACATATAGCAGACAAGGTTTTCCCATCCAGCATGTACTGCTATCAGCTAAGATCAGAGGTTGACCCTTTCTCAGACCTGACTGATTTCAGTCTCATGGTAATTCAAACAAATTTTACAAACTTAAATAGAAATTTCCAGCTAATTTATAGCCAAATTCTTATTAGAACCACTTCCAGCAAACACACACACAAAAGAAGGAAATAACTGTAACTCTCTTAGCAAAGAAATCAGTCGTAATATTGCCTAAAGATTCCATTGATTTCTAATATTCTTGCTTCCGCTTTCAGATAGAACCCTGGTCAGTCACTCTTTATTTTATTTTTTCATTTTACAGGAAAAAAAAAATTACAAAAGATACCATTGAAATTCAATATAACAAAGGAGTTTTCCAAACGAGAAAATTCAAAACCAAAACAACCATTATAACTACTATATCAATGTCAATGAAATTTTTTGACGAATAAATCAATTAGGAAAAATGACCTCTAAGATGCTCTCCTGTTTGAACTGCACATTACCCCTTTTAGGCAAGAAATCAGTCTCACGACTCTCACGTGTGGTTTCAGACCAAAGTCACATGTATGAACCTTTTCTTTTTTAGTTTGAAACTAGTGACATCTACTTCATAAGGCATAGTCCCCAGCCAATTAAGCTACCCCTTTGGGTTTCATGTATGAACCTCAACCTACCAAAAATCTGCTGCATACCATGAACTCATCTCCAGCACCCCCTCTTTTCTCTAAATAACAATACAATGACTGGAAATTCTCCCTTAACCATCAAGCAATTCAAAAAATTATAATAATGCAGTAACAATATCACAGAAGATAAGTTCAAATCTCCTAGGGTTCAAACATATGCCAAGTTCCTAAAGAAAATTAGTAATTTCCAACCCCAGACAAGCAACAGTTCACAAAATGTAGAATTTTGACAGGAACTCATGCCCAGATAAATCACATAGCTATGTGAAATGCCAAAAGAGAAAAAAAAAAATTAACAAACAAGATTTTCTTGACATGAAAATGTATAGTAAATAGCAAGTAAAATAATCAAATTAGTAGTAGCGACTAACCTCATTTGGATCAAAGTAAGTTCGGACTAAGAGATGCTCAAGTCGCAAATATCTTTCAGGTTGCTCTTGCTTCATGACACCCATTACCTGAGTTTGCCTTAAAATAGCACGTGCAGTATCCAACTCTCGAAGTTCAATCATCTCCAATACAATCTGCAGAATTCACAAGCATAAAAAAATCAGAATATGTAAAGCAAAAATACTACATCAAATCACGGAAAGGACAAAATCCACAACCTTAGGAACCAACAAATATGAGAGAAAATGATCCACGGCCACCAACTACTTTAGACATACAGCACTAAACAGTCATGAAATGACCCCTAACGGATTATTTGCTCAGAAAATGCTCCAAGGACACACTTCAACCAAAAAGTGCCAAATTGAGCAAACACTAGCGGGCCAAATACTTCTCCGCAGAAAAGAAAAACCACAAAGTCCCTTGAAGCCCAGTAAGATGACCTCAAACGTCTGGCTTCAGCTTGGTGATTAACAAGCCATATCCACACCCAAAAGATTTTACTCATGAGAAAGATCCAAGAATCAAAAGCTATGATGCATGAAGTTTGGGGGAGGCTGGAGTTTGTACCAAGTCCAGCCATTATCATTATTTTGCCCAAGAAGATACTTAAACCAATGTGGATGTTTCTTCTCATGACACAGAACGTGCATGCATCTTACAGTTAACAAAATGTACATGCATCAGATGTGAAGTCCAGTGAACATAAATCCTACCATGTACCATATACAAATTCCAACATCCAGTCATGATATGACACATAGTACCTCAATCCTAACCACATCAATTCTTTACAACAAAGAAAAACTTACATGAAAATTGCTAATGAAAATGACAAGGCACATTGACTACTTTGTTCTGACTATGTACTATGTTGACCTGTCATCTCTCGAACCTTGCACCAACTGTTGGAGGTATGGAACACTTTTAACAAATGTATGTTTAAACCATTCCAAATGTTTTGTTCCCTCAAACCATTCACATTTGCCTTACTTCAAATCCAACTTTTCTTCCAAAATGCCGTCATGCATCATTGCCTCAATCAAGGACTCCAACAGCATTTTGAACCCACAAAAAGCCTTATATGGCCAATTCTCATCTTTGACGACTTTCTTGCTCTATCTTTAAAGCATTTTGCTATCTATCTACATTAAAGGAATGCACAAACACACGCATTGCTTCCCATACCCACACACACAAACACAGTTGATATAAATCTCGATAGAACAACATTATGTCCCAAAAGGATACCCAATTAATCATTCTCCTCGAGTAATATATAATCATGGCAGTAATATTCTTATTCGAACTACTTATCAAAAAAATAACATACTTATTCGAACCATGGAATAAAAAAGGTTTAACAAGATATAGAAACCAACGAACTACAATGTTAAATTCTGAAATGAAAATATCACCAGAGTCAGTCACGTTCTGCATACCTGCTCGTACAAATCCTCCAATTTATTCCTGGGAAGTTTAAGCTGAGCCACTTGAGGCAATATCGCATCCCACCTCCCACTATTAATATCAGCAACAAATGTCTCCACGCTGTCCACAGTATTCAAAGAAACCTGGCACTCATTCTGTAACGTCTGAAACGTTTGGTGCAAGGAATTTTCTTTGCAAAATTGGAGAACAATCTTGATGACACTGCAAGGAAAACAAACAATACTACGTCAGCACCTCTTCTAGCTAAAAGAGTAACAAAATGCACACGAATATCTAATTCCCTCCAATAATAATGATTAAAAAAAACAAATTACTACATGCATTGATGGAAATGTGAATCAAATTACACACGCTTTACACTATAAATTTACCAATAGACACACACACGCATATATATTGGGCAATAAGATTATTAGGTTCAATGATTATATGAAATAGCATAAGAGACTAAATTACACAGTGCACAAATCTTTAAATATCAAGTGTAAGGTAGTGCCCCACAAAAAATTTGGAGGAATTACTTTCCATAGAAACAAACAAACCGAATTTCATCTCTAGGTAGCATGATTTTCAACTTAAGTGTACCTAAGCTCAATAGCATAAATGCAAGCTTTTCCGAAGAAACCCCTGTTTGGTTGCTAAGAAAATGAATAGAAAATTTGAGAAGTAGAAAACTTACTCTCGAGCTTCGATTTCTAGCGTCGACATTTTCTCTTTCGATATCAGAAAAAGCCGAACTGAAGGGGAGAGAGAGAGAGAGAGAGAGGGAAGATTAGGGCTTGTTGGTTCGTTTTATCAGAGTAACGTCTTGGAGTACAGAACCACGGGTTTTTAATCTGAACCGAACCAGTTTGTAAATGGACCTGGTAACCCAAACTTAACCCGATCAATTAAGAGTTTTTTTTTTATCTTTCCTTTTTTTTTTTAACATGTTAGGGCAAGGATAGGGGTGGGGAGATTCGAACTAAATAAAGAGTTTTATTTAAAGGGGGTGAGCAGCACCACTAGATCCTTAAATTATAAATCGTTCTCTATCTTATTAAAATGATTTTTTTTTTGACATGTTCGCACAAGAGGGGGGAGAGGGACTCGAACTAGTGACCTCCACTTCATTAGGCGTGGTCCCAGCTAATTAAGGTACTCCTTGGAAACTCTTATTAAAATGAATTCATAAGTCCTTACTGTATGTAAAAAATCCAATTCTGTTAAAAAATTGGTGAATTCTGTTAGGTGTCACTTGAGTGCCAATAGAATAACGACATGTGCCACTTTTATTAAAAAAATATAAAAATATAAACTTTTAAAAAAAAAACTGAAAAATTAAAGGAATGGGTGGCTATTTAATTTTTTAGTTTAATATATTTATATATTTTTTATCAAGAGTAACACGTGTTGTTAATTCTATTGGCACTAAAGTGGCACTTAACATAATTCCTCAATTTTTTTAACAAAATTTAACTCCAGAAACTAAATTATGTTTTTTGGCATACCCTACAAACCTCTGAGTTCATTCTAATACGACATTGAACAATTTGTAATTTATGTTAATAATAATGACTAATTTTACATTTATCTCTTATTTTTATAGTCAAGATTTAACGTTTGTGCATTTGGTGTATATGATTCTATATTATTTAAATTTTTTAAAAAACGTGTTAACATCGACTCCATTACACTTTAGATACATAAACTTTAAATCATCACCATAAAATTGATATTTTAGTTTTGGAGATATGCCTTACACATTGCGATGTACTTTTACTGAATTTGGTTTCTTCCAAATCAGTTTCCAAGATGCTTGTCGAATTAGGATAAGGTAAAACCCTAGTATGTGATACTTCCACGTTTAGGGTTGTCCAATACACATGCACGTTGAAAGGGAAGTCTAATTTATTACTAAAAATAGAAGTATGTATACTTGTTGGGTATCCAAAGGAAACAAGATATTGGTTGTTTTATAGTCCTAAGGATAACAAGGTATATAATATTTGTGAGTACAAATGCCAAGTTCCTAGATGACAACTTTGTGAACAACTTCAAATTAAAGAAATAATAGATACTAGTACATGAAAATCTGTAGATAAGCATAGAGATGAGGTGGTTGTACGTATCAAATACACTATAGGTTATCACTCGCGAGACACTTGGTATCATAATCATAGTCAAAGGATTATGAGGGCATATGATAAATTTATGTTTTTAGCATAAACTTATGAAGCTATACTAGAAGGACCTGAATCAGATCTCACAACCTAGCCTATGAGAAAGCGGTTAATGATGCGGAAGCAGACTGTACGTTGGGTCAAGGCTATGAAATCGAAGTTAGAATATTTGTATTTTAACCATGTATTAGGACTTAATTGTTGAGGCCAGGCGCCTAATTGCATTAAACCCATAGGGTGTAAACTGGTCTACAAGAGGAAGAGAGCGATGGACGGTAATGTTGAGACCTTTGATGCAAGGCTAGTAGTGAAATGGTTTAATTACAGGCTCCGTTTACTTTGACGTAAAATGGTTTCCGTCGAAAAATATTTTCAGAGAAGTCATTTTCCTTGAAAATATTTTCTATCGAAAACATTTTACGGTGTTTATCACGCGTACGGAAAATCACAAAATTTATATATATTCATTAAATCATATTAAACTCTAAATTTACAAGTAGGTCCCGGGACTTGACCAGGACCTACTCGGAACTTTAACGGGACCCGCTCGGGACTTGACCAGCAGCTGCCCTGGACCTGCCCAGGACTTTATCGGGACCCGTCCGAGACCTGCCCGAGACCCACTCAGGAACCGCCTGGGACTTGACTAGTAGCTGCCCGGGACTTGACCGGGACCTGCTCAGGACCGACCGGGACTTGCCCGGGACCCGACCGAGACTTGCCTGAGACCTGCCCGGGATTTGATCGAGACCTGCCTGGGACCCGCCTGGGACTTGTCCGAGACCTGCCCGGGACTCGACCGAGACTTGCTCGGTACGGGCCGCGACTTGACCGGGACCTTTGGGACTTGACCTGGACCTGCCCGGTCGGGTCCTGGGCAAGTTCTGATCGGGTCCCGGGCAAGTTCTGATCGGGTCCCGGGCAGGTCCTGATCAAGTCCCGGTCAAGTCCCAGACAGGTCCCGGACGGTCCCGAGCAAGTCCCGGTTGGTTCCGAAGCAGGTCCCGGTTGGTCCCGATCAGGTCCTAATCAGGTCCCATGCAGGTCTCGATCAAGTCTCGGGCAGGTCACAGATAAGTCCCAAGCAGGTCCGGTCAAGTCCTGGGCAGGTCCCGGTCAAGTCCTGGGCGGGTCCCAATCAAGTCTCGAGCGGGTCCCGATCAAGTCCTGAGTAGGTCCCGGGCGGGTCCCGATGAAGTATCGGGTAAGTCCCGGTCAAGTCTCGAGCGGGTCCCGGTCAAGTCCCGGCACGAGTCCCAGATAGGTCCTGGACAAGTCCTAAGCGAGTCCCGGAGAAGTCCCGAGCGAGTCCCAGTCAAGTCCCAGGCAGGTCCCGATCAAGTCCCGGGTAGGTCCAGGGCGGGTCTTGATGAAGTCTCGGGCAGGTGGTCAAGTGCCTGGCGGATCCTGGGCAAGTCCCGATCAAGTCCCGAGCGGGTCCTGATAAAGTCCCGAGTAGGTCTCGGGCGGGTCCCCGTCAAGTGCCAGGCGAGTCTCGGTAAAGTCCCGGGTAGGTCTTGGTTGTAACACTCCACCCCAATGACATACAATATTGTCCGTTTTTTGCTCCCCCGAACCAGACTTCCCAGGAGGTCACTGTTGTACAAAAATAAATGTACTCGCAAGCGCACGAGTCGTGTGCAATATGGTGGTGTGCAAGTGCGAGGTCGAACCCACAGGGAATTGTATTCTTGAAAGGCCAATTTATATCTAAGCTAATTTAACCCTAATCTAGTTCCAAAAGGGTTTTGATTTGGGGTTTTTGAAAAAACTAAAAGACTAAACATAAAATAAAATAAAATCAAAAGATAAAGTACTAAGGATGCGGAATCCACACTCACCAAATCAGAACAACACATACTTCATGTTCATCAATATTAATCCAAAGTTCTCACAAATTAAATCTTATGTATGTTTTACTATGCTTCAAAGAATTAATCAAAACCATCCTATGTATCCATTCCTTATTCAAATCACAAAAGGAATCCAAATTTAATTGAAACACCAAATGTATCCGAAGAACAAATCAAAAGGAATATCAAATTTTTAGGCATATAAAACCAAGCAATCAATTATGTACAATTATCCTAAATCATCATGTGTATCCTTGAATCACAACAAGATATCCAAGAATCATTCCACACATTGAAAAGAAGTAAAACAATTAAAATATTAAACCATAAAATCGGATAATAAAGACTCACATAAAAGTAATGTTGTTCTTCAATAGTGAGGCTTCATCCCCAACCTTAGTTGGGGGTTAGCCTGACATAAAAATAATTCCTAAACTACAGAAAAACTAAACTAAAGAGAAGCTGTGAATTTTTGTCTTTAGGCTTGTATATATTTCTTGACTGCAAAGAGGTCTATTTATAGGCTTAGAGAAGTCCTAGAAGCCCTAGTAAACCTAGACAATTCGGAGGTCAGTCTCTCAATCAAAATAGAAGTCTGAAATCCGGATAAGATTCGCTCAAATTTGCGTTCTCATATTGCGGGACAATTTTGGCATAGTAAACGTTCGAATTAGGAAAATCCTATTTCACAATAAATTGTATAATTTTGAACTAGCTTTCCACTGCCGTTTGAATCACCTCAATTCGATATTTTATCAAAAAGTTATGGTCAAAACACTGAAACATATGCAGAATTTGAATTTGAATCAAATCCGAATTTATCTCCATTAAGGGAAATTCCGATTTTATCCTTCCTTTGATTTGGTCAAACTTAACCACATCTTCTAGGTCTTCTCAAAGTATGCTTTATTCCAAGACTTTGCAATTTTCTCCTTTTAAGATGCAATTTCTTTTCAGCAACCTACAAAACATTAAAACACAAATCTAACACAAAGCGTTAGATAACGACACAACTAAAGGATTAACTAATGTAAATTAAGAGGTCCAAATATGTAATATTTAGCTCTTATCAGTCACCCATCCTGGTACTACTCTCGCAGAAGCATGCTTAACTGCGGAGTTCTGATGGGATCATAACCATCACTATTTTAAAACGCGTTGTTGTCACTAAGGGTGTAAGTATACATATAAGCGCATCCCCATCTCCATACCCAGACGATGTGGGACGTCACTATCATTCACTCTTAGGACCCAGCGTCCCCGCTGACGGCCTCATGGGATTAGCTCACTCTTGGCATCCGTCCCAGCGAGCGTCCGCTAGCGACCTTCATGGGCTTGTGCACGCTCCCCCCATCTCAAGCTGGGCAATGGCTATGATACCATTTGTAACACCACACCCCAATGACATACAATATTGTCCACTTTTGGCTCTCCCGAACTAGACTTCCCAAGAAGTCACCCATTCTAGTACTACTCTCGCAGAAGCACGTTTAACTGCGGAGTTCTGATGGGATCATAACCATCACGGTTTTAAAACGCATTGTTGTCATTAAGGGTGTAAGGATACATATAAGCACATCCCCATCTCCATACCCAGGCGATGTGGGATGTCACATTGGTCAGGTCCCGATCAAGTCCTAGGCGAGTCTCGGTAAAGTCCCGATCAGGTTCCGGGCGGGTCTCGGTCAAGTCCCGAGCAGGTCCCGAGCGGGTCCCGGGCAGGTCCCAGGTGGGTCCTAATAAAGTCCCGGGTAGGTCCCGGTCAAGTTCTGAGTGGGTCCCGGACGGGTCCCGATAAAGTCCCGGGAGGGTCCCTTTAAAGTCCCGGGTTAGGCCCCGGGCAAGTCATAGTCAAGTCTCGGCAAGGTCCTAGGCGTGTCTTGATAGGGTACTTCAATTTGAGAATGAGATGCTCAAAATCGGAAAATGATTTACGGTTTTGAAAACCATAAACCATTTTCCGAAAATTAAAGAAGAATTTTCGGTCAAATGGAAAATATTTTCCTTTGACCACTATTTTACGTCGAAGTAAACACCGTAAAATGCAAAAATCATTTTACGTAGAAGTAAACGGAGCCTTAGAAAGAATGGATCAACTATGAGGAAAGTTTTTAATTTATTTTTCATTTAGATCTTTCTTCAAGCGGATAATTATCTTTTAAGGTTTGACCTAGTTGCACAAGGAGTATTAATACTCCTATCAGTGTTAAAGTAGGACTTAGTTTTCAAATCCTACCCTAGCTAGCCTTGTGTATAAGAGCTCATACTCTTTTGTTACAAAAATTAGAATCCAAGGGAAGATCCAGAAGGTCTTGAAAGCAAACCCTACCCTCCAAACACCACTCCAAAACCATTCTTGAAGTTAAACTCACCTATATATATATATAGGGGTTTGCTATGGGTTCTCCCCGTAGTATTCTTTTAGCATTCTCTCAGTCTTACGTAGAACATGATTTAAGAAAAAATAAAATTGTAGTACCATTTTTTTGCCAACAGATTAATTTTTATAAGTTAATATTTAGATTATAATTCTTTAAAACTTGTTTTTGGATTCAAAACTAAAACCTAATAGTGAAAAGTTAACCCTTTAGGGCTTTAGGGATAGTATCACCCAAAATGGATTTGATCATCCTAAATTTAGTGCTAATACCTCAATTTTGGTGCTAATGCCTCAATTTTAATGCTAATGCCTAAAAAAATCGGTGGTCGAGGCTACTACAATTTTATTTTTTCTTAAATTATGTTTTACGTAAGACTGGTAGAACGCTAGGAGGGCACTAGAGGGAGAATCCCTAGCATTTTTCATATATATATATATAACAAAACTAATTGTCATATAATTGTTGAGCATTTCAAAAGAGAATTGTCATTGTTGTTCGTTTCTTTATTAAATTTCATGTATAACTTGACTCTACTACGTACACTAAACACAAGCCATAAGGAATCAAGCACAAATTTGGGTACCTCAAAGAAAGTACACCTGAGAGAGAGAGAGAGAGAGAGAGAGAGAGGGAGAAATTCCACAAAACAAGTTATTAATAGCATAAGCGACGTCACCCCATGATACTTACAAACCAAGTTAAAATAATAGTACTAGGATGGGAACCCTTTATCAGAGAATTACATTGACTTACGTGTGATATTGGAAGCAGCAACCTAGAGAACTATGAATACAAAGGTTTCATGGAGTTTCTAACTCGCTCGACACACCTTAAAAAAAAAAAACAAATTAACTTAAAACCCTTCTTAGATAATAGGAAGAATGCTCTATGATTAGTCTACAATAGAGCAATTAATCCTAGCTACCTAGAATTGAAATATTTCATTTTGTATTGTTAGTGGGTATGAAAAATTAGTGGTAATTGGCGCAAAGTCAGCCATTCCTGTGTTCTCTTCTACCTGCACAAAAATAATCTCCATGTTAGCTAGCTAGCTAGCTAGGTCAACATCATTTCTTTTTCACACACACAAAATAAAATAAAATAAAATACAAAATTGACATCAATCTTTCACTACCTACCTTATCATAGAGATACTTATTTGCAGCTTTCAGCATTTCTTCCTGCAATACAGAAGAATATTTTCTTTGTTAATTAACACGTAGAGTAGTAGACAAAATATATAGATATTGCAATTGCATGTTTTAAATTATTAAATAAAAAAAGTAATCAGATGAAATGAAGTTCGTTGTAATTATTAACCTTATTCCTCAAAAGTTGAATCTCTTGACACATAAAGTTGATCTGTAGTTTATGAACATATATATCATTATATATACAACTTGTGAAAATAAAAAAGTAATAAATAGAACATATATATATTAATATATACTTAAATAAAACTGGTCTATATATAAAATATTCATACGTACCTTTGTTGAACGTATGTTACAAATCCAAATCTCAAGATGCTTTTCAAGCACAACTAATTCATCCAAAGTCATTGTCCCAGCTGCTCCACCTCCAAACATATACCTGTGAGAATATATATATATATGCAAATGATTCACTGGGAGCTGAAACTTAAATAATTCTTAACACTATTTTATTCTATATTGTATAATGGTATCAAAATGAAGTCCTAGAGGCTAGAGCTATACGCGTTCCACCTAAAATGACACACAATATATATTGTCTGTTTTTTACTCTCCCAAACCAAACTTCCTAGGCAGTCCGGTTTAATTATCTCATATTAAATAAGTACTCTTAACATGCACTATCATATGCATTGTGTAGAAGAAGAAAAAAAAAATTGTGCCAAAATTAATAACATTTTATAATTTATATATTTAATTATCTCATATTGCAACACATTTTGTAATCTACTTAAAACTTGGTTTTGCATAATTAAGTACTTATAGATTTAGTCATAAATTAACCACTTGTTAGAAAATATATTATTCATATTTTATTTTATAATTATATCCAAATCCTTAGATAAATATCTTGGTTTCTTTAATTATCAACCTAATGTTTAGTGTCTTTTCCGTTCACACGCCTAACCAACAATCACTATCGAAGCCAATCTGCATCTTATCACAAAACTCATCAAACTCCATGCACAATATATAACTCTTACAAGAAATGCTATACTTACTCTAAAGTGCTTATTCCTCGATGTACCGGTGAAAATCATCGTTAAATGTTATATGTATTTTTATTTGTTAATCTAATAGTGATTTTCACTACTATATCAGAGAATGAGTATTTGAGAGTATGTGTAGCACTCTTATAAGCCTTATATGTCCCATTTATTGCTGTTCAGTGAGGAAAGTTAAAACCTTTTATGGCATTCGAATTCGCACCTCGTGAGACATGTTCTAAGGGTTGTCCATGTGACGAAAGCCTCGATCAACACTTTGCTTATGCTTCCATATAATTCTTTGATTTTAAGCTAGAGCTTCCATATTTACGTTGAGAAAGGATGGTAAATTACTAAAATATCTAATTTAGTTCACATACCATAGCTATTACCGTGAACTGAACTTGTATTAATTGTATTATACTCTCTATAAATACTTGTTTTTATACTACTAAATTTATAAAATAGAAAATTAACTAAGTTTAACTCTTGTACACAATTTTCATGAAGTAGAATATACTAATATAGTGTCGATCGCACAAATAGTTTAAACTAGCTTCTTTAAATTAATAACATTTATCATGAATCATGCATATAGGGATGCATTAACTAAAAGGTCTACTCAAAGAACACTTAGTTAATGGGGCAAATAAACTATTTTAATATAAAATAATTGTAATTAAGGATGAAGGTAATTAATTAAGGTCTCTAGCTAGCTAGTACCTGAGGCCTTTTTGAAGTATTTCAATCTCTTGTTTCAGCATGTTAATTTCCTCTTTTGCATCCTACAGAAAGATCATATAAGATTACACATTAGTAAAAGTACCAAATGGTAGAAAGAAATAGCTATGTGCAAATGATTGTTTTAGGAGTTTGATGAGATTTTTCATGCTTAGCTTGTGAGTTATTTGGGATTTATTAATGTTTGAAGCCTTGCATATGAAAGAATTTGAATAAAATATACAGCATATGGAGATTTTATTATATTCCCATTAATTATTCTTGAAATTATGTTTTTTGGAGAAATCATTAGGAGCAGCATTAGATACTGGTCAATTAGCTTTTAGTAATTAATATCGATAATATTCGTTTATATATATATAATACAGAACAGTTTTTGGAGGATGTGGAGCAAAAGCACTATGACTTTGGTGTGCGTGTACATGTGTCTCTAAGAGAGAGACAGAGTACATACCAGAGGTGGTGTCTCAATGGGTGCGTCAGGCTGAGCCCCTCGGCTAGATTTCATGTACCTCTCGATAAGTCCTTGCATGGTTCTTTCATAATATATAGACACAAAGCAAATTTCAAGTTTTCTGGTAAATAAATAGCAGAAATAAAGTTGAAATAAATAATATTAAAAACTCATATGCATCTTACATGTTATTAAAAAATGGAACACATGTTATTTTTATAGTTAGATTGGGTTGAAAGAAGCTCCTCTAACCCAGTTTGGAAAAAAACTCTATCCATAAATAAATGTGTTGGACAATAAAGCTATGGCTACGATATATATTTATGTTATGAACACATATATATATATATATATCGAAAGTGAGAGAAGTACCAAAATTATTACAACTTATTTTAAAACTTAAAATCAATAGGAAACTAGGATTTTAATTTTTAGAAAGAAAAAAAAAATGAAAAATTAGTTGTTGTAGCTATGCCGATTTGCAATAAGTTCTACGAGGTATAAAAATGTTTTGAGAGTTTTATGTGATATGCAAAAATAATAAATAGGTCCCGCTACCCAAATTCCATCTTCTTCTTCTTTTTTATGGAAACCATCAAATAACAGGCACCTCAAATCTGTGACACGTGTCTTAATCAGATTGGTATATATTGACGTGACATATGATGTTTTCCGTAAAAATAAAAAAATAAATTGATGAAAGTTAGCAGCAAATACCTATTTGTTATTTTTGCTTATGACATAGAGCTTTCAAAACATTTTTATACCACATGGAGCTTATTGCTAATCGGTGTAACCACATGGACCCTTTTTTTTCCTAATTTTTTATATCAGATTCTAACAAGAAGAAAAAAGATATTCATAATATATATATTGACAATAATGGAAAATGGAAAATAATAATAATAAATGATAACATGAATAGATAAATATAGATGAGAAACAGACCCTTTGGTGGTGAGTTCATAGAGCTTTCCATGGGAGGAGAAAATGACAACTCCAACTTCAGCATCACAGAGCACAGAGAGCTCCTTAGCCTTCTTAAGAAGCCCTGCGCGGCGCTTGCAGAAGGTAACCTGCCTGTGCACGGGGTTCTCAATCCGCTTGAGCTGAACCTTTCCACGAGCCATTGATATCTTCTTCTTCTTCTTCTTCTTTAGTTTTGGTAGCTTTTTGGTGTGCTTTTTCTGCAGACAACCTCCCACTAGTTTGAACTAGCTTCGAGGATGCTGCGTTAATTTTCCTTATCACAGAAAGTTTTTTTATGACAATTTGCCTCTTGGTACGAGGGGGCTTAAAGCCTTATATACCTCCATGGATTCTCTTCCATGGTTCCATCTCTCTCCAGCCGAAAAGAATAATAGTTGGTCGGCAGCTCTACTTTTACATATCACTAAGCTTTGTTTAATCTTTCACATCACTCCTTTACATATCACTATGTTTTGTTCATCTCTGTTCTCTCACATGATCACTCGCTCTTCTGTCTTCACTTCTCTCTGTCTCGGTCTCTGTCTCTATCATACGCACACACCCAATTTCTGTCCTCATAATATTATAGAAATATATTTAAAATTAATTCTCTCTTCTTCTTTTTTTTTTTTATTATTAATCAAATTTTTATATTCAAGTTTAATTTGTTAAGATACTACTCTCAATATAATACGGCTAAATTATACATATAAGCATAGAATTTTGTATTAATATCTTTTTATATCACTTAATTTTGCATTAATATTTTTTTATTGACCGTTATTATAAATATTTGTAAGAATAGAATTTGATATTTTATCAAAATATAGACTCGCTTTTTTTCTTTTTTTTTTTCTTTTTTTTGGCTATCTCATCTTTTTTTTCTAATTCTTTTTATGTTCTTCAGTAGAAATTGTCATACTATATATAAACAATGTAAATATATTGAAATATAAAATTTACTAAAATATATATAAAACCTAGCACGATGATGATAATCGATCGAAACTCATAACAAGGTCCAACTAAAATCAACATTATGATAGCAAATATAGAATATAAAGAAACAAAGAATAATGAAATCAAGAGAAAAAAAAAGAAAGAAAGAAAGAAAGAAAGTGACATGCTTTAGTTTGGAATCTTTTAGGGTTTTAAATATACCATGTGACCATGTCACCTTTTTTTTCCTAAGTAGTCCTAATAGCATACCAAGTGAAGTGACCTCCTCTCATTTTATTTTTCCCCAATGCATGATTCACCTTCTCTTATTTTTATTAATTTGCCTATACTAAAAATGCTATTAATTTACAGATATTTCCAGCTGATAAGGATATATATATATATATTCACCTTCTCTAGCTAGGCAGACATATTGTAGAGGCCTATCAGTAGTAGCTATGTGAGACTAATTAATGATTCATGGGATAAATGAACAGAGACCGGAAGTAAGACTTACAGTGTTTAAGCTTTTTATCTTAGCACTGATCATCATATTAATGGGACCCAAACAGAAAGTAATTGGTATGATTATGTTTAATTATGTTTATCGAGGGTGGGGGGAGAAGGATATAGTAATGAGAGAGAGTCATCGATCAGACCTTACAAACCGACATGACGTGGAATTTTTTTTTTTAATTAAATAAGGGAAAAGGATCATAAGGGGATCCTAATTCACATTCTTAGGGTCTGTTNTGAACAGAGACCGGAAGTAAGACTTACAGTGTTTAAGCTTTTTATCTTAGCACTGATCATCATATTAATGGGACCCAAACAGAAAGTAATTGGTATGATTATGTTTAATTATGTTTATCGAGGGTGGGGGGGGGGAGGGGGTGAGAAGGATATAGTAATGAGAGAGAGTCATCGATCAGACCTTACAAACCGACATGACGTGGAATTTTTTTTTAATTAAATAAGGGAAAAGGATCATAAGGGGATCCTAATTCACATTCTTAGGGTCTGTTTGGAATTGCAATTTCAATAAATACAATTTAAAAAATTACGTTTTTAAAATTCGTTACTTTTTAAAATTGCAAAAGTGTTAAGTAAAACATATTAAAAAATATATTTATTATTAAATATTTGTTATGAGAAATCATAATTTTGGTTTAAATTCGCACTTTTTTCAAATAAGCACCATCTAATCTGGTTATAAAAATCGCAGATTTTTTCCAATTTTAAATTAAATGCCTTTTAAATCTCAATGTCAAACACTTACATTTTGCAATATCTTTTAAAAACATAGATTATTATTGCAAAATCACAATCACAATCTCAAACGCACCCTTAATCCAAAAGGAAGAGAGAGTGGAAGATCCTATGAAAATGAAAATGAGTGGGCAACCCAAACAACAGCTCCAAACCAACCAAAAAACGGTGCCACTATAAGAGAACCAAAAAACCGCTGAGAATGGATCAATTGAATGACCCGACCCATCAAGAGAATAAAGGTGGCCACAAAGGGCTAGCTAACAAAGGCAATACAAGAATCACCGAAAGAAAAACTTCCGGTACTCTTGCAGAGAGAACCACCATAGAACTGGTACCGAGAAAGGTTGGGTCAAGGTCAACAGCGCTGATAAGCATCCAAACCCCAACAAAAAAAATCGGTGAACAAACACCCAAAGACAGAAATACAGCAAGAAAGGAAAACACAGAGAAACACCTCTGCAACAAACTAAACCAGCAGATGGGGCAACAAGGCATGGGCGTGCAACCCATGCGCCGGCATGTGGGTGGCCGACGTGGAATTGTTGCGGAGATGGTAGAGGATTACAACTCCTATGCAATATGTATTTGTTTTTGATTGGCTATCTCATATAATTTATGTTAAAAAGTTTAAGTTGACACTAAGTAGTTCATTATATTATAAACTTTCTTTCAAGTGTGGAATCGGTCAAATACAAAAATATATTTTATTGAAATAAGAGGTGCATAAGTAATTGAGACAAAGTTCAAATTAATTAATTAACTCGGGACCTTTGATTATAATAAACGCTTATTATTATTATTATTCAAATTTATTTTAAAAAATGCTGCCCATCACTATAACAAAAAGAAAGTAAAGAGAAAAAAAAAGAGTCTAGTCAGCATGCAGTTTGCATTTTCATGTGCAACCCATCGATTTATATCTTGGGAGCCAATGATCGAGCTACCCATGCTGGGTTTGCTTTTTGGAACAACCTTTTTCCTAATTTCTTGGCCTTCATGTGTGGCCATAATTAGTTAATTTGTTTTTATATTTTAGGGGGTTTAGGCCCTTGAAGCTTAAGAACAAAATTCAAGCTTTCTAATGACTTGCAGCTTTCTAAGCTTAATTAATGCATAAATTAAGGTCAGGTGATCAGGTGAGCCACCCCACCACTCTCCCATTTCTTCTTTCTTTTTGTTATTTTTTCCCACTTCTTCTCTCATCTTAACTTTGAAGCTAGGCAATTAGAATCTTGTCAAATCACTTATAGTACTCAACTAAAATCCTAAAACATATCTTCTCTTTAACATGTAAAGATGATAGGCTGCATGGGCGAGGCATAAACAGTTGCCACGTGGATATTCTCTATAGAGGACGCCACGTGGACTCAAGGTATAAAGCTTACTAATTAGATTCCATAATCTTTTGTCATAATATAATTGAATACTTGAGCCTAAAAGTTAACTTCATTGGCTTTGGAATATAAGAAACGTTTTCTTAAATCAGTTTTTTATTTATGTTGCTAAGCATACAATTTGGTGGTGGACACTACTCTTCTTAGTGGTGTCATTCATTGGCAGTTGAACATCATAATTCATATATATGCGCATATATATATATATATACATATCCAAGTTGCATGAACCTATATATAAATGTTGGATATCGGGGGAAAATTATGAGGAATGCTTACAATCTCTTCTGCATGCATGATGCTATTGTTGTCTTTTATGAATGATATATTCTGTCTAGAAAACTTGACGGAAAAAGAGAAAGAAAGAAAAAGCAGATATAGTAGATCTCCCATGCACATTCATGATCAGTTACAGTACTGTGTGAAAGAATCATGGATTAAGTTATAAGCGATAAATAAATATATGTTGGATCGAACCTTTGACAATTTTTTTTTTTTTTTTTTTTGAAAAACTAATTGGTGTTTGGTATATAAAAGAAACTAAAGTCTTTTATAACATGCGAAATCATACCCGTAAAATATATTTTAAAGAGAAGTCATTGTGAGCAAAGTAACACCGTTAAACAATATATATTTATATAAAGAAGCACCAGCTAGGCACCTGAATCCTGAAAAATGGGTTGTGGGATATTGATATTTGATAGACAAGACATATAAAACACAGCCGGCGCCAGTTGACAGTACAGCCTTAATTTGTAATTAATCTAAGTATACAGGCTGGTTTGTGAAGGAAATGTGATGGGAGAATATTAGACTAGGATTTATAAGTTGAATGGAACTGGTTCCTGGTGTCGGCTTTGTTAAAATGATCATCAGCTAATATATATATATAATTTATTTATTTATTTTAAATAAATCTAACAAAAGTAAAGAGTACTGAAAATCATTGCACCAATTTTTGATAGCATAGTACGTAATCATTGCACTAATTAAACTAATGATTAATTGATTAAATTTATTTCTTTCTATCAACTTAACATTTGGGGATAACTAAAAATTTAAAATGGTATCAGAACCTACCAAAGGATGAATGGGACCTACACTACTTACCCCGTGATAATTAAAACCATAAAAATATTGGTTTACATGTGAAGAAGGGTGTTGAGGAATAATCTCACATTGCCGGTAGCTGGACAAGATCTCGGGCATGTTTATAAGGAGTTGACAACCCTCTTTTATTAAACTGGTTTTATGAGATGAGTTAGGCCCACAAATTTTTTCATGGTATCAAAGCCGAAGGTCCTGGGATTGAACCTTGACTCTATCAATTCTCATTTAAATTAAATATTTCACGTATTAGGCCTTACCTATTAAAAGAGAGTTTGAGGTCCCAGATGAGGGGAAGTGTTAAAGTATTGATTAAGTGATTAAATTTACTTATTCCTATCTGTTTAAGTTTTTAGGATAACTGATAATTTAACATGGTATCAGAAGCAAATGTCTGGGATCAGCCAAAGGTCTAGGATCGAATCTTGACTCCGTCAATTCACCTCATTTAAATTAAATATTTCATGTATTGAGTCTCACCTATTAAAATGAAGTTAGAGCTCACACATGAGAGGGAGTGTTAAACTAATGATTAAGTGATTAAATTTATCTGTTCCTATCAACTTAAGTTTTTTAGATAACTGGTAAGAGAGCCCCTACAGTCTGGACCATCTGTAAAATGGCCATTTTGCAGCATCCAATCTCCATCTAACACATCATCATTTCAAGAAAAGTGCAAAAAATCAAAGTAAGAAAAAAAACATCAAATCAAAGTGAAAAAAAAAGACCAAAAACACTCCAGCCAGACCCACAGGTCTAGCAGTGACCAACCTCAAAATTGATCGTGACCTGCCTCAAAACCAGTTTCTAATGCCTCAAAACTCGTTTTTGGATTCAAAACTAAAATCTAGAAGTGAAAAATTAACCCTTTAGGGATTTTATCACCTTAAAGACTGAAAACCGGCGGAGGGAGGTGGAAGGTGACCCACAGTGTGGGCCAGACCCTTTCACCGGTTCTTTCAGCTTTTTTTTTTTTTTTAATTCTTTCTTTCTTTCTCAAAGCAAATCTAATGTATTTGGACTTAGGTTATTTTGGTGCACTTTTTATGTTTTTGCTTAGGTGTCGGTTGTAATTGATTGGGGGCTATAAACATGGGGTTTTAAGGCTCATGATAATTTAACATGATATCAGTGCCGAAGGTCTTGGAATTGAACCTAGACTCCGTCAATTCAACCCCATTTAAATTAAATATTTCACATGTTGGGCTTCACCTATTAATAAGAGATTTTGAACCCACATGTGAGGTGGGCGTTAAAGTATTAATTAAATGATTAAATTTACCTCTTTCTATTCGCTTAATCTTTTGGGATAATTGATAATAACTGGCAATTTAATACAAGTACGTTAATTAATTTTAAGATGATTCTTGTTATTTTTTTTAAAAAAATAATAATAATAAAAAGAAAAGAAAGAAAGAAAGAAAGAAAGCAACCGATTGTATTATAAGCTAGCAAACTTTATTAAGTGACAAAGTCTACGATGGCAAAGATGAATGGATCTTATAATTAATTAATTAGAGATGGCATGATATGCAAGTAAATTGTTGTTTATGAGAGATCGAGAGAATGCCTCATACACCACTGGCAAAGCTTAATTCTAGTTTGCACTTTGCACCAACCTAAAACGATATATTTAAGCAGAGGAAACATATTCTGATATTCCAATTTATATAGTGAATTCCAATTTATTGATATATATATAGCATTCTTAGCAAATTGTTTTCCATATTGGTATAGTACAACATAATTTCAATAATAAGAGAATTTTCTTTTTTCGTTTTATTCTCTTTTGATTCATAGTTTGAAAATTAAAAAGAAAAGAAAAAAAACCCCTAGCTAGCTAGCTAGCTAATAATTAATCACTTCCTTTCTAATTAATTACCACTTGGCTTTCACAAAATCAAGGCTTAATTGGTCTTTCATGAACGGCATGCACCAAGTGTTGGGATCATACAACATTAATTTTGGTGATCTTGGCAACGGCTCAAAGTATGTTGGATTCGGCTTACACGCTGTTATTAAAATAACAGTATATATGTTATAGTAAAAGCAACGATTAAGGTTGAATCTCTTAAAAAAAAAAATTTATTTTCTTTCTCTTATTAAAAACTTTTAAAAGTAAGTCAATTTTGAAATTCAATCTCAACCGTTACTTTTACTATAATATACTTATGTTTATAATTAATCACTAATTGATTCGTTGTTGATTACCCATTGAATTAGTACTAGCTAGCACCCACAAAATGAAGCCCCTTTAATATATGACCCTTGACCAAGAAAAAACAGATGGCGCTTTGCTTTTTCCTCCATTTGGTCAAAAGCATGGGAATGGGGGCACAACGTGGCGCGTGGCAGGCATCATGTTGATGCCTGATGGATGGAAAGTGCCCACATTGAGAAAAAGGCCGGCAAACAAAAGGCTTCCTTGAGCCTAGCTAGCTAGCTCATTTCAAATATAATCCCACTCCCCAATGATTTCATTTCACCTCTTATATATATATATATATATATATATATATATATATATATTATGCATTGACAACGTACAGCTTCTTTTCTTTTCTCTTAAGATTATGCATTATATGCAATTTAAATCAAGAAAAGAAAATAATAATGGAAGGGCGAGGCACATATATATATATAATATTGTCCAATTGCAGCTTTTCTAATGGCCAAGATGCCATAATGCATGTCTCATCAGAATCTGATGTTAAAGACTTGCTAATTAATTACTACAGAAATGCAACTATGCAAATTAAATGATCATGCCTCATGCGAAAGTATATACGTATATAAATATAATAAAGAATTAATGTTAGAGAATATACCCATAACTGTTCCCACATGTTCTTGTGGCTGTGGCTGTGGGCCTGTGGCCTGTGGATACAAACTATATATGCAATAAACCCTATTGATGTTCTATCAAAGATTCGAAGACGACACTGTTCACCGTAAAGTGGCCGGATATGGATGCATGCAACAACCTTGCTGTTGTCAAATCAAATATGTATATTATATATAACGTCCATTCCACAGTTCCACTACATCCTACTCTTCCATCGAAAGATGTGGAAGAAAAGAAAAAGCCTCCTTCTTTTTTTGTTTTTTTGGTTTTTTAATTTTATTTTAAGCTAAACAAATGCACTAACTTCTAGAAATGCAACATACAGCATATTAACTGAGAGAATCACGTACCCTTTTGTGCTTTTGTTTTTCCTCACCTCTTCCGGCGGAATTCCAGTTTCTATGCTACCCAATACCCATCCCACCAGCCTTGGAACAGGTTTTTTCTTTCTTCTTAAGTAAAAGGGTAAACAAGAAAGATTAATTATGACCATTTAACTTGAACGGACACGGTAAAACTTGCAAACACACTCTTAAGTCTAACTGGACTATAACAATATCCAACCCTAGGAAAATATCAATTGAAACAGTTGAGTGTGTGATGATATGATACACCGTTAAATATAAATATACAGAATTTGATTGAAAAAAAAAAAGAAATTTAAAGCATCGCAATTAATATATATAGCATACAACTTGCACCTGGCCCTTGTAGAATTACTCATAAAGTCGAGACAATATATAGAAAGTCTCAAGCCACCACTGTCTGTCACTGACTTTTTCTTAATGCTGAAGTGGATGATAGGCCTTCAAGACTTCAAGCTCTTGCATGCATAAGTGATAGGTGTGGACTGATCAAACCGATTGTGTGAAGATGATGGAAAACTAATTAAGGGTGTGAGTTAAAACTATACCGGATTTGATTAATGTGAAGAAAAAAAGAAAGGAATAATGTTTTATAAAAAAAAAAAAAATTGTTTTATAGTAATTTTTTTATTTAAATAATAATAAAAAGTTACTGATATAATTTAAAAAGTTAAAATATTGAAGTTGATTTTAAAATAAATTTTTTGGATTTTTGGGTCCGATGTAGTTAGTCCTTTGACAAATATGCTCAATGGCACCTAACAAAAAAAAAAAAAAAAATCCAAATGAATGATATTTTCCGTCAGATCAGTCATTCATGAAAAGCACTAATCATTTTGGTATCCATATATATATACACAATTTACGAGTGACTTTCTATATAAGATCAATCTTATAGTAAGAATAATTCATGTACGAGTGGTGTTGAGGTTGGTATCCATATTTACTACGCACAATAATGCATAAATCAGGTCCAATTAATTATTATAATTTTCTGTTGCTATTCGTAAATATAATTTATAACATAAACAGTACTCAGATTCCCAAGCCATACAGTTAAAACAATATTAAGATATATATATATATAAAACTCAGAGAATACAGGAAAAATGAGAACCAATCAAATATGAGAGATTCTCTAAGCTACTTTTAGGCTTTTGTGATAAATTAATTAGTTAATTAATTAACTAATCAGCATATCCGACACAAACGAGGGCATCCAATTAAGAAAAATAAATAAACAAAGGCTTCCTCATTTTTATGCTTATCATCATCTCTTGGTATCCCCTTGATTATGCATCTTTTTTTTTATTTAGAGGGCTAAGAAAAGAATTTGGTTTCGTCGTAATTTATGTTACTCTTCGTGCAATATATGTACGGGTGGGTTAACTAACAAAGCATATATATGACTAACTCTCATTGAAGTTATGCTGGAATCCTAGTAGTTTTATGAATAGAAACCTTAATGCTTTTTAGTATATATGATTGTGTATTCTCTTTGGATTATGATCACCCATATTCTTTCTCTATTATTATTGTGAATCATAGTTTTCTTAAGAGAGGGTTATTTTTGCCTATAAATAAAGCCCATGTTAACAAGCTTAGTTATTATATATATACCCACGCACATTGTATTCTAAACCTAGTTTTAGGTTTCATAAGAAGTAGGGACCTATACAATCTAAGAATTAATTAATAGAGTTCTTGTAAATTTTGGGATACAAATTAATAAGGAGACACCCAAAACTTATGTGCCCATCATGATCTCAAAATCCATGGTAAGTTTGTGGAAGAAGGCAAATAATCTAAGAATGTTTGTGATTTCTCATGAACATTTGAAATACCACAGGATTTTGGGTGCTGCTGCAACTTTTCATATGACATGTCATCACCCATGTGGTGGACCTGGTGGTAGTATCTATGAATGGGTGATGATAACAAGTACAAAATAATTGGAATGGGTGATGTCAGAATTTTTATATCTGATGGCGTTATTCATATTGATTTGTCACATGTTACTATTAATTATAATTAATTTTACCAAATAATTAATAAATTAATCCATTGTACAATTCTTATTGTTAAAATTTAAAGTAAATAAGATTGTCACTGTGTAGTTAACAATGTTGTAAAGGAGTTCCCAAGAGGTAGTTCAATCGGTTAGGACCACGCTTAATGAAGCAGCGGTCACTAGTTCGAATTTTTCTCTCTACTCTTATGTGGACATGTCAAAAAAAAAAAATGTTGCAAAGGAATGACAACTTTATAGTGGTCATTTCAATGCAATGTATCCACAACCAACATATTAATCAAAGTCCCTAAGGGGTAACTTAATTAGTTGGGGGTCACGTTTCATAAAGCGAATGTCATTAGTTCAAATTAGCATCCCCTTTTTCTTCTCCTTGTGTAGACATGTCAAAATAATAATAATAATAATCAGAAGCCACCACTTTACATTATCAAGATAAATCATCATGATTGATTTATATTGGGTCTTGTTAGTGATTTTGATGCATATATTGGTTCATGATAAAATAAATATTATTGCAGTTTTAGTTCTTGACAAGTCATGATTTCAGTAGATGCCTTTTCATCAGTCATTGGGTCATTGTAGTTTATAGGAGAAGGTGGTGCTTTAGTAGTTTTGCTTAGTCCAATTTTCCCTGCTATCCATTGATTGCACAACATTATTCACATGTTGGATATAGTTTTTCTTCAAATTGGATTGAAAAAACTTTCTCCAATCCTTTTTATAAAAATGATATCTCTATTTTTTTAATTGCAGAAACAAAGTTAGAAAAATTTTATTAAAAAAACATGTGCATTACACATATTATTAAAAAATCATGTGTTTCTTATATATTAAATGACATGTCATTTTTATAGATATTTCTTCTAACTCAGTTTGAAGAAAATCTTTGTCCTATGATAATTTAACCAAGGGTTCTCGTTCTCAATATATAATAGCCAAATGGCATTTCAAATTATTATTGAGGCATGCAGGCATATCAGCTCCAACAAATGCTGTGAAGTTATTAAGAATTTTTCTTGCTCTTGTACAATGAAATAGAATACCACTAAAAATACATTGGATTTAAAAGAGGGGTAAATTTAGACTACATAAATTCCCCTAAGCTCCTTTGCAAACCTATGCAGTATCTTCAAGAAATGGATAATCAGTGTAACCAACAACAGGATCAAATGTGTAGAATGTTTCTCCATTGTGCTTGTTGAGAGGAGCATTGAGCTCAAATCTCTTAGGCAAATCTGGATTGGCTAAAAACGGACGACCATAAACAACAAGATCTGCACGATTTTCAGCGATAGCATTGTTCCCATCTTCCCTGTCATAACCCCCAACAACAAGGAAAGTACCCTTAAATGCCTTTCTCATTGGAAGAAGACTGTGTGGGGATTCAATTATTTCATCAACAGACTTCATTCTTGGCTCAACCATATGGCAATAAAGAATCCCATATTTGTTTAAGGACTCCGCCATGTAAAGCCCCAATGCTTTTGGATTAGAGTCTCCAGGTTCCATATAATCTGCAAAAGGAGATAGCTTTATTCCAACTTTATCTGCTCCTATCTCATTAGCAACAGATTCGACTACCTCCAAGGCAAACCGGCAACGATTTTCAAGAGATCCACCATATTGGTCTGTTCGATCATTCACTCCATCTTTCATAAACTGATCAACCAGGTAACCGTTAGCCCCATGGATCTCAACTCCATCAAAACCTATGTATAAGACAAAAATAATATTATTTTACACAACAAATAAGTAAAATGGTAAATCTCATATATGTTTGATATTAAAAAACAAGAAGAAAAAAAAAATGGTGCAATAGACTCATTTCAATCATTTCATGTACCCAAAGGATCATGATTTGTTGGTTAATTCTCTGTTTCTCCAAAATGTAGCTGCTTTGGCACCAAATGCCATTAAGGTAAACAATCATCACAGTTTTTCTCCCCCTGCACCACCCGGCCTCTTCTCTCCTTATGATAACATAAACTTCAATAACCCTAAACTTAATTTTGTATGTTTCAAATGCTTTGGAAGAAATCAGAACACAAAATGAAAGTTGAAAATTTTTTGCTTCAAACTTCTCTGTTTTTGCAGTAACCAAAGGCTAGGCTAATGGAAAAAGGTTTCGGATGAAAAAACAGAAGCCCCGTCTAAAATCAGATTTTTAAGATCAAAAGCGCAAAGAAGATGCATACCGTCTCTGTTTTTTATTTTGTTTTTTATAATAATAATAATTATTATTTTAGGTTTAATGAAAAAAATAATAATGATTTATTTTTTGGAAAACTGATTTTATTCCTCAAGGAATAGCTATTCCTCTCTCTCTTTCTTTCTTTCTTATTATTATTATTATTATTATATTTTAAGAAAAGGAAATTCTCAATTTAAGGAACAGTCATTTTCATAGAAAAGACTATTTCAAGGCCTAATGTACAACCAAACAGTCATTCCATTCTAAGGAGCTATTCCACCTACCAAACTTGGAAAGTAATGACATTGTTGACATGGAGGCCAACATAGTATCTGTTTTTCATTTTCCATAAAGAAAGTAATAAATTGTTAATTTTTATTTTTTTATTTTTTCAAAAGAAAAGCTTACTTAATAACAATAGGAGGTAGCATGATTTGTGAAACTAATTCAAAATGGTAGATTGGAGTGATGAGATAAAATTTATCTTGCTTAAACCCAAGAGCAATTTTGACTTCTCACAAAATTCATATTTATTTTATGAAATGAAAACTTACCAGCTTCAATAGCATTCCTTGCGGCAACTCTAAAATCATTGACAATTTGAGGAATTTCATCTGTCCTTAGCCGCCGTGGAGGAGTGGACTGTGAACCATCAATTGTGGTCAGAGGCTTGTCAGTGGAAGAAATTGGAGCTTGCCCATTTGGCTGAAAATCTGCAGACAACAATATGAAAGAAAAAAGAAATATCCAGATTAAAATTAGTCTGAATTTTTTATTTTAGAGTGTCCATCGCATGCATTTGGAAAGAAATCATTAACCACCACTTAAAAAAATAGATAAACAAGAATTTAGATCCGTTCTAAGTACGTAGAACAGGATGTTTCCTCACAAAGCTCCCAGGAAAAGGAGATTTCCACTAGTTGAAGAACTAAATCTCAGAGACCCTTTTATGATTATCACTTTCAAACCCACAAAAAGGGGAAAAAATCACTTCTTTTGAATCATGAAAGCATCACAGCTACATTATGATGGGAATTCCATAATATATTAGCTTCCAAAGAGCAAAATAGCTGGCTAACCTAAGGACTAGAAACGATGATTTGACTTAGCTGAGACAGAGCAATTGGTGGCTGCCTATCAGAAATAATTGCTGTAAAAGTATTTAAACATCAACTTTACGAAAGACCACCTCACTTAGAACATGTCCCTCCCGTTGAGGCAATGATCACCCTAGTAATAACAAATTCATTCAAACTACAAAGGACAATGCAAAAAAATAACAACAGCAATGGTAGATTGATTTTTTTTTTTTTTTTTTTCTTTTCAAAAAAAGGATTATTGCTTAAGAAATCCACTGGAGTCCTTTTACTCTCTCACTGCTCCCCACTTTTGCTAATTTCATATGCAAGGTAATTTAAGATTTTTTTTTTTTTTTTCCTTTTTATCCCTTTTTTTCCTTTTTATCCTCATATACAAAACTTCAAATTGTCAAGCCAATCTACTCCTCCTCCTCGAAAAATATGTTCCATTTCAAATATGACACTAATTACGAACTGAGGGAGTAGGATTCTACAAACCAACACAAAGGTATTGCAGCAGTCAATCAAAACTTCCATTCAATATGAATCCTTACTAAATATGTTCACGTGCAATGCTTTCTTCTGGATCATCCTTAGCAATTGATAGTTTGAAGGCCACAATTTGTAGCCCAAAGCCACTCATTTGCTTATCATGAATTCTTTAATACTATATATATATATATATTTTCCATTTAAAGGATCTTAGAAAACATTCAACTCTCTCCATGAATAGGGAAAAAAAAAAAAAAGGAGTTAGTCAAAGACAAACCTTTATTTGAAACCCTCCCCACATGCCAAATCTGACAAAAGAAGATTCCACCTTTGGCATGAACAGCATCTACGATGGGTTTCCATGCTTCAACTTGCTCTTTTGTCCATATACCAGGTGTATTAGGATACCTTTACAACATCAAAGAAACCTCATAAGTCATAAATTTTTCAAGGCAAGAAAGAGAACCACCAAAATGGAGATTGTCCCTCAAGTGTGGAACATAGAAAGAACTTGCCAAACTACTATAATTAAAATTACCCTTGAGCAGTGTTAGAAACTTCAGTTGCTTCAGCTATTAGAAAACCGCCTTTAGAAGTTCTTTGAGAATAATACAAGATAGCATGAGGCTGAGGAACATTGCCATAAGATCCCAGTCTGGTCATTGGTGCCAAAACTACCCTGAAAATAGAAAAGTAAATGATAAATTAACTAAATCAAGCAAAAAAATCTTTCTCTTCTGAAGAAAATAAAATTATCTGTATCACATATATGTATTTCCCGTAGCAAGTTTGAGAAGAATAAACAAACAGTTCATTTATGAAATGATTAAGGCAGAAATAAGGACAGATTCACAATTTCAGCCGTGGACCACTCAATTATAAAAATTAGACGACATATGACAAATTGAAGAACAAACAAAAAATTAAGCATCACCTAATAGAATTGGGAACAGAAGTTTGTGTGTAATATAATGCTTTTTCCTTGTGAGTAATACAATAATTAGCTGTCAGAGACAGAGCAAGTAATTGATATAATCTACAGTAACTTTTTCTTTGGTTCGTTTATGATTAAAGGATAACCAGATTACAGTGTAACACAGATAGATTTCAAAGAAATGCAGCATCGGAGTAGGGGAGAGGAAGCTAAAGATCCTCTAGGCCCTCCCCCTCTTTCTAATAAAGTACTGATTTACTTGTAAAAGGAAATAAATAAAAAAGAAAGAGATTTTTCTGAAACACCTTTCTTCTCACACTTATGAAACACATTGATCTTCATGTTATAACAAATCCACAGAGACACACACCCATCAAAAGAGCTCATACACTAGAACCGATACCAGTCATTATACCAACTGGGATTTTTCACAAACACCTGTTTCTTACAAAACCAAAGTAGACAGAATAATACCCATAACATGATTGAAACCAAAAAACGAACAAAACCCATCACATATAATGATAATGCACATCATTAGCAAAAAAAGGAAAAAAGAAAAAAAGAAGACTTTGCAAGCTGCACACCTATGGGACAGGTTGAACTTCCCCAGTTTGTAAGGAGTAAGCAGAGGAATTGTTGGAACTTCAGCTGCCATTTCTAAAATGATTCTATTCCTTTTCCTGTTCTTCAACTTTCCGCTCGTTCTTTGCTCTCCAAGAGAATTGGAAATGAATAGTGCGCAATACCCAATTGGGTATTTATACAAGCGCAAAAGGATTTGCAAAAAGATGAAAAATTTTAACCAAGGTCCCCCCAAAATCCAATAAGCAAGCAGGAAGAATCCAATTGACAATAACACGTCCTTTTCAAATCCTTTTTGTTACCTTGTTGGAGAAGGATCCTCTCCAGTTGAGTTCAACCGGAGAGGAGCCGGTTCCTTCTAAAAATGAAGGGTAATTTTGTCAAAAATTTGTCAAAAAATAATTTACCTTGTTACCCGTTGGTGATGTCTACGAGTTATCTGCAATTAGGCCTGTAAACGATCCGATCCGAACCGAGTCGAGCTTAGCCGAGCTCGAGCCGAGCTTGTACAGTAATCGAGCCGAGTCGAGCCGAGCTTGTACATTAACCGAGCCGAGCCAAGCTGAGCTTGTACAGTAACCGAGCCAAGCTCGAGCGAGCTCACGAGCCGCTCGGCTAATTTGCAAGCCTAATTTTTCCTATAATTTAAAGAAATTTATATTAACTATAAACTTAAAAGAAAATTTATATACTTTACTTGTTAATTTTATAATTTATATAATATAATTATTAAATAATATAATTTATCTTATATAATATAATATTTAAGTTTGTATTATTAAATATAATGTCAATTGTCATTTGTCACATCCTAAAGAGTAACGTACATTGATTAACTGCACATTGTTAACTAACTTTCTAATTGTCACCTATATTTTTTAATTGTTTAGATTCTTAGAGCATAGTTACTAAATTTGAGATAATTTTAATATTCATATCAAGTAATGATATAATTTATCTCTATACTTTACTTGATACTTGTTACTTGTTAGTTGTTATTTGTTAAAGTTAAGTTAGTATATGATGTATATCATATATTGTAGATAATAAACATATCATATATAAATATATATTATAATTTATTAATTTATAAGTATAAAACTAAGTTAAACTAATTTAATTTTATACAATTAATTAATATAACATTTAAGTTTGTATTATTGTATATAATGTTAATTGTTATTTGTCACACCCTAAAGAGATACATTAAGGTCATTTAAGTTTGTATACATTAATGTGATTATAATTTATAAATGGTAAGAAATACATTAGTTACTTAATTAATAATCATTTAATCTACTCATTTATGAATGAAATCGAGCTCACAAGTCGAGCTCACGAGCCCTTATCGAGTTTAGTCGGGCGAGCCGAGCTCGGCTCATTTGCTGATCGAGCGAGCTTGTACAGTAACGAGCCGAGCTGAACAGTATCGAGCTCGATTTCGATCCGAGCTTAATCGAGCCGAGCTGTCGAGTGTGTCGGCTCATTTACAGGCCTATAGACTGCAATGACGTTTGGAGGTTGGTAGCTGGATTGAGATGTTCGATGGACCACCTACCCTACAACAACCGCCAGTATTGACCGTTGATTATATTATAACACTTTCTTTCAAAGTGTGGAATCGGCCAAATATAAAAATATATTTAATTGAAATAAGAGGTGGATAAATAAATAAGAGGTGCATAAGTAATTGAAACAAAGTTTAAATTAATTAATTAACTCGGGACCTTTGATTATAATAAACGCTTATTATTATTATTTTTTAAATTTATTTTAAAAAATGCTGTCCATCACTATAACAAAAAGAAAGTACAGAGAAAAAGAAGAGTCTAGTCAGCACGTAGTTTGCATTTTCATGTGCAACCCATCGATTTATATCTTGGGAGCCAATGATCGAGCTACCCATGCTGGGTTTGCTTTTTGGAACCTTTTTCCTAATTTCTTGGCCTTTATGTGTGGCCATAATTAATTAATTTGTATTTATATTTTAGGGGGTTTAGGCCTTTGAAGCTTGTTGGGTCATGGATCAACCTCAAACGGGCCTAATAGTTCGCAGGACCAAGTCAAAGCCCAAGAACGCCTCAAGCCTCGAGCTTCCGAGACCACTTCTCAGATCCGAGACCTAGGACTCAGATTCGAGACCTCCAAGACCCATGTCCGGGACCTCCGAGACCCACGTGTCCGAGACCTCCGAGACCATCGAGTCCGAGGCCTCTCAATCCGAGGCTCTTGTATCCGAGACCCTGGAAATTAGGGATCGGGAAATTGAATCCATTTGAATGACATGCGATGTGATCTTATCCATCAAATTCAAATGTCGAGCACCTGGAAATACGGAATCAGAGACTTTATCTGCGGGAATTCGGAATCCAAACGCCAACAACCAAATCCTATCCTGATCTCCGCAGATCAGGGGATGGATAACTACTCAAATCCCTCGATAATAGACTACCACGCAGCAAATCAGGGAAGAGTCAGTCACTGGTTAGGGGACTACTACTTCATGCCTATATAATACAAGTCTCTACCACACATTCAGGTAACGCAACTCTTGCACTCTTTACGCTCTTGTTGCTCTCTCATTACTCTCAGGCAAATACTGACTTAGGCATCGGAGTGGTCCTGTCGGCTCACCCCCGGTCTCTTCGATCCCACTGTCTTCTTCATTGTGCAGGCAAATTCACACCTAGAGCACTTGAACCAAGGATCCAACAAGCGTGCCACGTCACCAATCAGAAACTATGCATCAACAGTTTGGCGCCGTCTGTGGGAATGTTGATTCTTCAATCACTTCTCATTCATCCAAAATTCGACATGGTGAACACAAGCTCTTCACACCTGTTGCAGCCTCAACCGTTGTAGACTCGCCCGTTGTAGCCGCCTCCTAGCGCTTCCGGAGCGTCCGACAGCCCAGAGTTGGCAAATTTTTTGAAGAATATGGCGAAATCAATGGAGGTCCTCAGGAAGCAAAACGAGGAGCTCAATACTCGGCTCACCTTGGCCGAGGCCTGGAGTAATTAGAAAGAAAGAGATTGCGAAGAAAGGCGTGAGAAGGAAAGGCAAGATAAAGTTCACCGAGGAAAGAGGCCTATTAACCCTGAGCAGCTGGATAACGAGAGCACGGTCCAAGGAGAGAATGAAGAAAACCGTGATAAATCACATCGGGTGGAAACTCCCAATGGTGGATCACGTCGAGAAAGGTCTCGACAGGAGAAGTCTCAGCATGAGAGGTCTCGACGTGAGAGGCGTGAAGGAGAGAAGTCTCATCGATTGAGGCGACACTAAGACAAATCTCACCATGACGAGACTCGACACAGCCTCCACGAGACGAAGATGAAGGAACTGGAGGACAAATATGCATGGATCCTCTGCCGAATCGATGGGGAGGATCCACAACTCACGGCATGGGACATGTTGGAAGACGAGAACCTCCCATTCACAGAACGGGTGAAGGCGTATCCTATGCCGGATAAATTTAAAATGCCACGGATCGAGAAATATGATGGAAGTGAAGATCCGCAGGCCCATCTATTAGCCTTCCGAGAACACCTCATTCTGAATGGTACTCTGGACGAGATTGCGTCCAGAGCCTTCCCATTGACCTTAAAAGGGGTGGCAAATGATTGGTTTACTGAGCTTCCCCCGAAGTCAGTAGGCACTTTCAAGGAACTGGGGCGCTTATTCTTAACACAGTTTCTTGCGACATGGAAGAGAAAGAAAAATGTTACGTGTTTGTTGACTCTGCGCCAAGGGAAGGAGGAAAACCTGAAGGACTTCATGCTTCGCTTCAACAAAGAGAAGCTTGAAGTGGAAAGCCCAGACGACAAGACAATGCTCAATGCCTTGATGCAGGGAGTAAGAGCGGAAAGGCCATTGATGGCCGAAATAGGCAGGAAGAATAGTCAAAAGGTTACTCTGTCCCAGTTCATGAAGTTGACTGAGGAGCTCATCCACCAGGAGAAATTGGTTGGGACACTCCTCAAGGCTCAGACACTGGAAGAGCAAGCCAAGCAGGAAAGCAAGAAGGCCTTGACGGCCCCTAAGCCAAAGGAAGAGAAAAATCCCCGGAAAGGGGAAAAGAAGTCAGGCCCACTTTTCACCAAAAGCGAGCCTCGGAAGAAGGAAGTTCCAAGGTTCCAATAGGAGGAGTTCACCCCTTTGAACGCCAGTTTCACTGAGGTGTTTATGGCAACTAAGGGAGATCCAGCCTTCAGATGGCCGCCGAAGATGAGGTCGGGCCCCTACAAGCGGGACCGCACCAGATTCTGTAAATACCATGGGGAGCATGGGCATTCGACAGAAGATTGCATGGTTCTCCATCGAGAGATCGAGAACTTTGTTAGGAATGGAAAGCTGGTCAGGATCCTTGCCCAGGAACGGATTCGGGAGGCAAATTTGCAAAGACCCCAGCTATTGGAGGGAAATCGAGAAGATCTCGGAGCCTTGGAACCGAGACGCCAAGACCAAGCTCCGAGAGAAGGTCGGTACAGTGATCGAGAAGAAGAGCAGAGAAACACTCGAGAGGTGCAAAGACCTCTCCAAAACCAGGAAATAGTCCGAGAAATCCACACCATTTCTGGTGGGATTGTCGATGGTAGGGAATCCAACTCGGCAAGGAAGGCGTATACCAGAAGTATACAGGGCGAAGAGGTGTACTCCCTGCACAGGCCCATGAAGGCAGCCGAGATGGAATTAGTTGTGCTATCCTTTTCGGAGGAAGATGCCAGGGGGGTCGTAATGCCTCATGACGACGCTCTAGTAGTAACGGCAACAGTTGCCAACCATGCGATCCATCGTATCCTGGTTGACAATGGAAGTTCGGCTGATATCTTATATTGGCCAGCCTTCCAACAACTGGGAATCGAGCGGGGTAGGATCAAACCATTTGGTTCTCCCCTCGTCGGATTTGGTGGAGAGCAGGTCCAGCCTATTGGGATCATTCCGCTACCGGTGACAGTAGGAACCGCTCCAAGGCTGTCCACTGTAATGGTGGATTTCTTGGTAGTCGATCGACCATCCACTTACAACTCGATAATTGGTCAACCCACGTTGAACAAGTTGAAAGCCGCGACCTCAACTTACCACCTCATGATGAAGTTCCCTACGGAGGAAGGGGTGGGAGAAGTAAGAGGCGATCAGTTGGCAGCAAGAAGGTGCTACAACATCTCTATGAAGAAGGTCTCAGACCCGACCACTCTCACAGTGGCCTCGATATCTAAGGCCAGAGGAGAACCAGCAAAGCCACTCGAGGAGGTGGTAGTAGGAGAAGGCAGGGAGTCCTGCAGATCGGGACTTGTCTTACACATGAAATCCAAGAAGGCCTCGTGGACTTCCTCCGCAAGAATATGGAGGTGTTTGCTTGGTCACATATAGATATGCCAGGGATCAGCCCGGAAGAGGTTGTCCATGTTCTGAATGTGGACCCTGACATGAAGCCTGGGAAACAGAAGAGAAGGAAATTTTCACTAGAAGGAGTCGAGGCCATAGCTGTTGAGATCGAGAAGCTTATCGAAGCACAGTTTATCTAAAAGGTCTACTACCCCGACTGGTTGGCCAATGTAGTCCTGATGAAAAAATACAACAGAAAGTGGAGGATGTGCGTGGGCTTCACTGACCTCAACAAGGCCTATCCCAAAGACAGCTTCCCTCTCCCACGCATCGATGCACTGGTCGACTCTACCTCCGGGTACAAGTTGCTCAGTTTTATGGATGCATTTTCTGGTTACAACCAGATCCTCATGCACCCGAAAGATCGAGAGAAGACTGCGTTCATCACTAATAGAGGTCTTTACTGTTACATGGTAATGCCTTTCAGTTTAAAGAATGCAGGAGCAACATACCAGCAGCTTGTGAACAAAATGTTCCAAGCACAGATCGGAAGGAACATGGAGGTATATGTGGACGACATGCTGCTGAAGAGCATAGAGTCGGTTAGCCATGCCCACGACCTCCATGAGGCGTTCGAGACGCTTAAGCAGTACGGGATGAAGCTGAATCCCATAAAATGTACGTTCGGAGTGTCATCCGGGAAGTTTTTGGGTTACATGGTCTCGAGTAGAGGAATCGAGACCAATCCCGAGAAGATCCAAGCCATTCTGAAAATGTAGTCCCCAAAGACCACAAAGCAGCTCCAGCAGTTCACTGGAAGGTTAGTGGCACTAAACCGGTTCATCTCTCGATCCACTGACAAGTGCCTCATTTTCTTCAAGATTTTGAGGAAGGCATTCGAGTGGTCTAATGAATGCGAGGAGGCTTTTTCCCAATTGAAGAAGTACCTAACGAGCTCACCCCTGCTGAGTAGAACTGTTCCAGGTGAGGTATTATACCTCTACCTAGCATTTTCTCCCATAGCAATTAGTGCGACTCTGATCCGAGAAGACGAGGGAATACAAAAGCCAGTGTATTTTGTTAGCAAAGCATTGCACGAAGCAGAGGAGAGATATCCTCAAATCGAGAAGCTGGCATTCGCTCTGGTTATGGCCTCGAGGAAGCTTCGGCCATACTTCCAAGCCCACACCATATGAGTCCTCACAGAGTACCCACTCAGGAAGGTGATGCAGAAGCTTGACCTGTCGGGAAGATTAGCAAACTGGGCTATCGAACTGGGATAGTTTGATCTCGAGTTTGTCCCGAGGAACGCGATTAAGGGCCAGGCCCTTGCAGATTTTCTGGCCGAGTTTACGAACTTGCCAGAAACAGAGGAACTCGAAAAGGAACGAAAATGGGTCGTCTACGTAGATGGCTCATCTACAAGGAAAAATGGTGGAGCTGGAAATCTGCTCATCACTCCAGACGGGGAAAAGCTGAGTAGCTCCTTGAGGCTGGGATTCAGGACTACCAACAACGAAGCCGAATATGAGGCTGTCGTGGCAGGCCTCGGAATGGCCCTCAAACTAGGAGCCAAATTTGTGGAAGTTCATAGTGACTCCCAGGTCATCGTGGGCCATATCAGAGGGGAGTTTGAAGCGAAAGGGGAAAAGATGAAAAGGTACTTGACCAAGGTACAAGACATGCAATCTTCTTTTCAAAAGTTCTGCTTCACAAAGATACCCAGAGAAGATAACGAGAAGGCAGATCGTTTAGCTCGAATGGCTTTTGCCGAAAACACAGAAATCGAGGAAGGTAGAGAACCCATCCAAAATCTGACACACTCCTCGATATCCGACAACACCTCAGAATTGGCCTTGATCGAGGAGGTCTCGGACTGGAGAAGGGAACTCGTCGACTACCTAAAAAATTGAACTCAGCCATCAAAGAAGAAGTCTGCTGTGAAGCTGAGGATGAGGGCAGGAAGATTCACGATGGTAAATGGAACACTTTACAAGAAAGGATTCACTTTGCCACTTCTCAAGTGCGTCTCTCCCGAATAAGGGAACTACATCCTTCAAGAGATTCATGAAGGAATCTGTGGAAGTCATTCTGGAGCAAGGGTACTAGCACATAAGGCAGTAAGAGCAGGGTTCTACTAGCCTAGCATGAGCAAGGACTCAACGGCAATTGTTCGGAATTGTGACAAGTGCCAATGATTCGTTAACATCACCAAGCAACCCCCCGAGGAGTTAACCTCAATCTCTTTTCCTTGGCCCTTCTCACAATGGGGGGTAGATATAGTGGGACCTTTACCCCAAGGAAATTGGGGTGTTTGATTCGCAGTTGTTGCTATGGACTATTTCACTAAGTGGGTGAAAATCGATCCCCTAGTGAATATAACAACCAAAAACAGTGAACGATTCCTATGGAAGAATGTCGTTTGCCGCTATGGTGTGCCACACGCATTTGTCACTGACAATGGAAAGCAGTTCGACTGTGACTCATTTCGGAAGTAGTGTGCTGAGCTCCACATAAGGAATTACTTCTCGTCTCTTGGACATCCTCAGGCAAACGGGCAAGTAGAAGCTACCAACAAGACCATTTTCAAAATTTTAAAAAAGGATACTGAGCAGACGATCTCCCGAAAGTTCTGTGGGCGTATCGAACTACGAGAAGGACTCCAACGGTAGAAACCCCGTATGCTCTTGCTTTCAGAACTGAGGCAATCATTCCAGCAGAGTTGGGGTCGAGAAGCCTCAGGGTAGAAGCTTACAAGGCTGAGACCAACGAGGAAGGACTAAAGCTTCACTTAGATCTACTGCAGGAAAAATGTGATCGTGCTCAGATCACCATGTCAGCCTATCAAGAAAGGGTGGCAAGGTACTTCAACAGAAAGGTGAAGCCTCGGAACTTCAAGGTTGGAGATCTGGTCTTGCGCAAGGTTACCCTCGCCACCAGAGACTCAGCCGAAGGAAAGCTAGCTCCGAACTGGGAAGGTCCTTACAAGGTGATCAGCTGCCAGAGACCTGAAGCATATTATCTGGAAGACCTAGCAGGGAAGGTCATTCTGAGGCCATGGAATGCGGAATATCTTGAAAGATATTTCTTTTAAGATGATGTATTTTTTATGTTTTGATTATTTTCATTTTGGCATGAATTATTTTCAATAAAGGAATTCTCGGAGTTTATATTCATAAACTGTTTTAACTAACTGGAACAAACATTAAGTGCTCGGATGAGTCAATCCGAGACCTGGTCCTCACCAGGTAGATTGATCCGAGACCTGAATCTTAAAACAGAAAAATAGGAAAAACTAAGTGGTTAGAGGATCCGTCTGAGACCTGGTCTACACCAAGGCGGTTGATCCGATACCTGACACTTAACAGGAATACACAAATCTTAAGTTGTCTGATAGATCAATCCGAGCCCAACCTGGTCTTCATCAGGCGGATCGATCTGAGACCCAGCACTTAAGCAGGAATACGTGTACTAAGTGCTTAGATGGACCAATTCGAGACTTGATCTTCATCAGGCTGATTGGTCCGAAATCTAACACTTTAACTGGAATATACATCTTAAGTAGTTGGGTAGGTCAGTTTTTCACCTGATCTTTATCAGGCAAACTGATTCGAACCTCTATACTTAACGGGAATACATGCATACTAAGTAGTTGAATAGGTCAGTCTCCCACCTAGTCTTCATCAGGCAGACTGATTCGAAACTCAACACTTAACTGAAAAACAAATGCAGGAAAGGGATCGATCAACGTCTTCACCATGCAGGCTTGATCGAGACCTAAGTGGAAAAAAGATTCAGGAAATCAAGACCAAGTCTCGGATCCAAAACAGAAAGATCCGAGGCCAAGGTCTCGGAATCGAGAGCCAACACTTTGAAAAATTTCTAAGTGTTGAGCAGTTCGAGACCTCATTGAGGATCCGAGACCGAGGTCTTGGAATTGAGGGTCCACACTTAGTGTTGAGTAACTCGAGACCTGCTTCTCAAGCTCAAGGGACTCAAGCTCGAGACCCAAGCTCAATCTTGTGATTATTTTGTTAAGGAAAGATTATATTCATAATCTAAAACGGAAAAGAAAATAAAAATAACGGGAAACAAAGGAAACTATTTGTTGCAATTCACAATTTTATTAATATGTGGAGTGTACATAGGAAACATGAAAGTTTTACAAAATTATATACAAGTGGAATGGAAACTATCTACTCCCCATGGGGACCAACAAGGGGGTCCTAAACAACAGGAGCAACTTCGACATCTCCAGATGCCTTCCTAGATTCTCTGCCTTCTGGAGTAGCCCCTGGCTCAGGGGCTGGGGGACGGTAATCAAAGTCTGCTATCCCCGCAGCATGTGGCATTTCTTCCCGCCTAAAGCTGATCAGGCGGCGGATGGCCTCATTGGTGCAGGGGATGTCCTCGATGTTGATCTGGTTGAGGTCCACCTTCCGAGTAGGGTCCCTCCACCAGGTCCGGAAGGTCTCGAACCCTAGATGGATTCCATCTGCCCAAGCGGCGTCTCGGACCCTCGAAGTGAAGGACAATTGGTGAAGATAGTCAGCAGCCTGTGCTTGGGTCTCCTTCAGTTCAAGCGTCACCCTCTTGTTCTTGCCCTGGAAGTGCTTATACCTCTCCTTGGCCACAAGCTTCCCGAATGCTACCCGATCAATCGAGGCCTGGCTCTCCATTAGCTGCTCTAGGCTCTTGGCATGCTTCTCCTCAAGTTGCCCATAATCCTCTTTGAGGATAGAATGGTCCTCCTAGAGCTCAGCATGCTCGGCCTCGAGTTTCATAAACTTTTCAGAGAGCTTGGCGAGATTAGCTTCAGCTCTCGTCTGGGCCATGGAAGCGTCAGAGGCCTCGCACTCCATTACAGCTGAGTGTTGGCTGAGAACTTGGAGCTCCTCCTCCTTCTTGGCCATGTCTTCCTTGAGCTTGGCATTTTTTGCTTCAGCTTCTACCAGCCTCTTCTTCAGGCCCTCCACTTTCTCTTCATTAGCCGAGACCTTCCAGAAATAGCAATAGACGAGCGTCGATCGGAGAAAGGCCTGCAATCGGGAAAACACAGTATTTGATAAGAGACGATTCCGAAAAAGAAATAAAACAGAATGTCGCATACTTACTAGACATTGCATGGTCAGCATCTCCTCCGCCATGCCACGGGCAGAGACATCACGTGTCATTTGAAGCCTTTCGTGGTCGACCAGATCCACCATAGCCTTAAAGGGGTTGCACTTCAAATGCCCTCCAAGCTTGGCCAACCTCCCTCCGATTGTCCAGCTGGCCCCCTCAAGTTGTATTTCGGCTGAACTCCCGGAGTCGGAGGCCTTGGGAGCTTCGGGAGCCCGAGGCCTCTTTGACCCTGACGCCCCATCGACTCCAACAGGAGTTGGACTCCGAGGCCTTTTGGGAGTTGGAGCCCGAGAGGTAGCCCCTACCTTCAGAATTGGAGACAGAGGCTTTTGGGGGGTCCTCGCAGCCGCAGCTGCGGCAGCAGACGGCCCCACATTGTCGTCCGCCATCCTTATAGACTTTTCTGACTCCATGTCGAGGTCCTCCAGAATATGTTGAATATTCGATCCCAGGGGTTGGTTCAACATGGAAGGGATAGGGCCCGCTGGGGCTGGCAGCGGGTCTTTTGCAGCCGAATCGACCACATTAATCGAGACTGCTAAGACCGGCTCGTTTGCCAAGAAGGCCTCGACGTCGGCCATGCGCGGCACTGAAGGCGGAGGTGCGTTCCTCCTTTGAGCGGCCAAAAAACCGCCCACATTCATCGCCTTAATCCTCGGGGCAGCAGGCTCTACCACCGGACAGGTTGGTTCGATCACCGGTACCACAGGGTCGACAACCAGAGCCGCCGGTTCGACCACTTTCTTCAACCTCCTCTTCTTCTCGAGAGGAGCCTCAATCACCTCAACGTCCGACTCCTCAACTGGAGTCTAAACTTCCAGAACTAGTCCTGGATTGGCCTCGCTAGGCTCCCCAACCTCCGGATCTTCCTCCTCATCAACCAGCTTGAGGACCCTGGTCACCTTTTTTGGCCCCTCAACCGGTTTCTTCTTATTGTCAGGGCTCCTCTTCACCAATTGAACGACTGGAGGCACCGGAGGAGCAGGGTCCTTCTCGAAAATCTTGAAGGCCCCACCTGTCTGCAGGGTGAAAGGTGCAGTCTTCTTGGGCTTTTCGGGCTCGACCAGCTTGCCCTTGCCCTTATCTATTGCCTTTGGTCTGCTTTGGGGGGCCACCTGGGCCTTAGCCTTATCCTTCTGGGGGTGGCACCCTGGGTGTTCGCGGTCGGAGCGATGGGGTCTACGCGAACCTTGACAGACTCGCCTATTGGCCTTCTCGGTGCTCTAAAGGCCTCGATATTGTATAAAAACTCTAATAACTTCGGAGTCGTGACGAGGGCTCCGCAGTACATCATCATCTCGTGGGACCGACCCCATGCCGTGACTTCATTGACCCGTTTCATCTGTTCAGGGGTCAGGACAGGCTCTTGGAAGGCCCTGTCTGCAGGAGTGTTTATTTCTCGAGGAACACGGCGTCCCTGAGCCTTCTCTTTGGGGGCAAATTCCCACTGCCCCAAGACAAAGAAGTATTTATTCTTCCATTGTCGATTGCTGGAATACTTGGAATCCAGCTGGATGAATTTACCTCTTTTGGTCTGAAAATTGTCGACCCCAGAACTCCCCGGATTTCGCTGAATCCTGTAGACATGCATGAACTCATTCACGCTTAGTTGATGATCTTTACCTAGGGCCACACAGCAGGCGAAGAAGGATCTCCAGGAATTGGGCGACAACTGGTGGGGTGATATATCGAGGAAACCGAGTAGATCTCGAACTATTGGAAGTCGGAAGCCGGCCCTGAACATGGCCTCGTACAGACAAACTTCGTGAGTGTCTGAACGAACCACAGCACCCGATTTCTCCATATCAAACCGGATCTTTATGAAGGTTGGAATGAAGCACTCTGATCGGATCTGGCCTTCATCGGCATTGGTAAGGTGGGACTCCCACAAAGCAGGATGGGCATCGCCCAATCCATCAGAATTGTTGCCATCCTTAGTCATTTTTAGTAAGGTATGAAGATGAGAATTCGAGAAAAGGAATTAGGAAAAACTGGATAGAATGACTAAGGAAGAGAGCTCGGAACAACAGAGAGAACTATGCAAGAGAAAAAATGAGCAGGAAAAAGAGCACAAGTCTGGGTTTTATAGGAGAAGCAGGGAAGACGAGGCGTCTGCGCGTGTTAAAGAGAAGGCAGCGGAGAGACGCACCTCGATTCGTGAAAAATGCCTCAACTTTTCGACAGCTGGCCAGTCATTATGACTGACAGCCGACAGCCACTCGTGCAGCCACTCCAAGACAGACACGTGGCGGAGCCTCGAACAACGGAATCGACGCATTAAATGATCGGCGCCTCCTCAAGCAACCCAAGCGTCTTTGAAAGTTTTGGCGGGAAATTTTAAAAATATTCCCGCCCAAAATATTTTTTGAAATTCAAATTTTCCCGGCTCGATCGAATCAAAATTTATTTTTTCGACCACGCCTCGAATTCGACCAAGCCTCAAGAGCCATCTATACCCTGGAATTCAGGTAGGCCTCGAAAGTTTGATCCATTCGTCGGGAACACTGGAATTTCCACAGTCCTCCAGACAAGGAAATTGGGGGGTAATTGTTGGGTCATGGATCAACCTCAAACGGACCCAATAGTTCGCTGGCCCAAGTCAAAGCCCAGGTAAGTCAAAGCTCGAGAACGCCTCAGGCCTCGAGCTTCCGAGACCACTTCTCGGATTCGAGACGGAAAGATCGAGACCTCCGAGACCCATGTTCGGGACGTCCGAGACCCACGTGTCCGAGGCCTCCGAGACCATCGAGTCTGAGGCCTCTAAATCCGAGGCTCTTGTATCCAAGACCTTAGAAATTAGGGATCGAGAAATTGAATCCATTTGAATGACATGTGATGTGATCTTATCCATCCAATTCAAATGTCGAGCACCTGGAAATACGGAATCAGAGACTTTATCTGCGGGAATTCGGAATCCAAACGCCAACAACCAAATCCTATCATGATCTCCGCAGATCAAGGGACGGATAACTACTCAAACCCCTCGATAACAGACTGCCACGCAGCAAATCAGGGAAGAGTCAGTCATTGGTTAGGGGACTACTACTCTATGTCTATATAATACAAGTCTTTACCACACATTCAGGTAACGCAACTCTTGCACTCTTTACGCTCTTGTTGCTCTCTCATTACTCTCAGGCAAATACTGACTTAGGCATCGGAGTGGCCCTGCCGGCTCACCCCCGGTCTCTTCGATCCTACTGTCTTCTTCATTGTGCAGGCAAATTCACACCTAGAGCACTTGAACCGGGGATCCAACAAGCGTGCCATGTCACCAATCGGAACTATGCATCAACAAAGCTTAAGAACAAAATTCAAGCTTTCTAATGACTTGCAGCTTTCTAAGCTTAATTAATGCATAAATTAAGGTCAGGTGATCAGGTGAGCCACCCCACCACTCTCCCATTTCTTCTTTCTTTTNCAAACTGGGAAGGTCCTTACAAGGTGATCAGCTGCCAGAGACCTGAAACATATTATCTGGAAGACCTACCAGGGAAGGTCCTTCTGAAGCCATGGAATGCGGAACATCTTAAAAGATATTTCTTTTAAGATGATGTATTTTTTATGTTTTGATTATTTTCATTTTGGTATGAATTATTTTCAATAAAGGAATTCTCGGAGTTTATATTTATAAACAGTTTTAACTAACTGGAACAAACATTAAGTGCTCAGATGAGTTAATCCAAGACCTGGTCCTCACCAGGTAGATTGATCCGAGACCTGAATCTTAAAACAGAAAAACAGGAAAAACTAAGTGGTCAGAGGATCGGTTCGAGACCTGGTCTACACCAAGGCGGTTGATCCGATACCTGGCACTTAACAAGAATACACAAATCTTAAGTTGTCGGATAGATCAATCCGAGCCCAACCTAGTCTTCATCAGGCGGATCGATTTGAGACCCAGCATTTAAGCAGGAATACGTGTACTAAGTGCTTAGACGGACCAATTCGAGACTTGATCTTCATCAGGCTGATTGGTCTGAAATCTAACACTTTAACTGGAATATGCATCTTAAGTAGTTGGGTAGGTCAGTTTTCCACCTGATCTTTATCAAGCAATGATTCGAACCTCTATACTTAACGGGAATACATGCATACTAAGTAGTTGAATAGGTTAGTCTCCCACCTGATCTTCATCAGGCAGACTGATTCGAAACTCAACACTTAACTGAAAAACAAATGCAGGAAAGGGATCGATCAACGTCTTCACCATGCAGGCTTGATCGAGACCTAAGTGGAAAAAAGATTCAGGAAATTAAGACTAAGTCTCGGATCTGAAACAGAAAGATCCGAGGCCAAGGTCTCGGAATCGAGAGCCAACACTTTGAAAAATTTCTAAGTGTTGAGCAGTTCGAGACCTCATCGAGGATCCGAGACCGAGGTCTCGAAATTGAGGGCCCACACTTAGTGTTGAGTAACTCGAGACCTGCTTCTCAAGCTCAAGGAACTCAAGCTCGAGACCCAAGCTCAATCTTGTGATTAGTTTGTTAAGGAAAGATTATATTCATAATCTCAAACGGAAAAGAAAATAAAAATAACGGGAAACAAAGGAAACTATTTGTTGCAATTCACAATTTTATTAATATGTGGAGTGTACACAGGAAACATGAAAGTTTTACAAAATTATATACAAGCAGAATGGAAGCTATCTACTCCCCATGGGGACCAACAAGGGGGTCCTGAACAGCAGGAGCAACTTCGACATCTCCAGATGCCTCCCTAGCTTCTCTGCCTTCCGGAGCAGCCCCGGGCTCAGGGGCTGGGGGACGGTAATCAAAGTCTGCTATCCCCGCAGCATCTGGCATTTCTTCTCGCCCCAAGCTGATCAGGCGGCGGATGGCCTCATTGGTGTAGGGGATGTCCTCGATGTTGATCTGGTTGAGGTCCACCTTCCGAGCAGGGTCCCTCCACCAGGTCTGGAAGGTCTAGAACCCTAGATGGATTCCATCTGCCCAAGCGGCGTCTTGGACCCTCGAAGTGAAGGACAATTGGTGAATATAGTCAGTAGCCTGTGCTTGGGCCTCCTTCAGTTCAAGCGTCACCCTCTTGTTCTTGCCCTAGAAGTGCTTATACCTCTCCTCTGCCACGAGCTTCCTGAATGCTACCCGATCAATCGAGGCCTGGCTCTTCTTTAGCTGCTCTAGGCTCTCGGCATGCTTCTCCTCAAGTTGCCCATAATCGTCTTTGAGGATAGAATGGTCCTCCTGGAGCTCAGCATGCTCGGCCTCAAGTTTTTTAAACTCTTCAGAGAGCTTGGCGAGATTAGCTTCTGCTCTCGTTTGGGCCATGGAAGCGTCAGAGGCCTCGCACTCCATTATTGCTGAGTGTTGGCCGAGAACCTGGAGCTCTTCCTCCTTCTTGGCCATGGCTTCCTTGAGCTTGGCATTTTCTGCTTCAGCATCTACCAGCCTCTTCTTCAGGCCCTCTGCTTCCTCTTCATTAGCCGAGACCTTCCAGAAATAGCAGTAGAGGAGCGTCGATCTATGAAAGGCCTGCAATCGGGAAAACACAGCATTAGATAAGAGACGATTCCAAAATAGAAATAAAACAGAATGTCGCATACTTACTAGACATTGCATGGTCAGCATCTCCTCCGCCATGCCACGGATAGAGACGTCACATGTCATTTGAAGCCTTTCGTGGTCGACCAGATCCACCATAGCCTTAAAGGGGTTGCCCTTCAAATCCCCTCCAAGCTTGGCCAACCTCCCTCCGATTGTCCAGCTGGCCCCCTCAGGTTGTATTTCGGCTAAATTCTCGGAGTCGGAGGCCTCGGGAGCTTCGGGAGCCCGAGGCCTCTTCGACCCTGACGCCCCATTGACTCCAACAGGAGTTGGACTCCGAGGCCTTTTGGGAGTTGGAGCCCGAGAGGTAGCCCCTACCTCCGGAATTGGAGACAGAGGCTTTCGGGGGGTCCTTGCAGCCGCAGCTGCGGCAGCAGACGGCCCCACATTGTCGTCTGCCATCCCTGTAGACTCATCTGACTCCATGTCGAGGTCCTCAAGAATATGTTGAATATTCGATCCCAGGGGCTGGTTCAACATGGAAGGGATAGGGCCCGCTGGGGCTGGCAGCGGGTCTTCTACAGCCGGATCGACCACATTAACCGAGATTGCTAAGATCGGCTCGTTTGCCAAGAAGGCCTCGACGTCGACCATGCGCGGCACTGAAGGCGGAGGTGCGTTCTTCCTCCGAGCGGCCAAGAAACCACCCACATTCATCGCCTTAATCCTCGGGGCAGCAGGCTCTACCACCGGGCAGGTTGGTTCGATCACCGGTACCACAGGGTCAACAACCGGAGCCGCTGGTTTGACCACTTTCTTCAACCTCATCTTCTTCTCTAGAGGAGCCTCAATCACCTCAACGTCTGACTCCTCAATTGGAGTCAAAACTTCCGGAACTAGTCCCGGATTGGCCTCGCTAGGCTCCCCAACCTCCGGATCTTCCTCCTCATCAACCAGCTTGAGGACCCTGGTCACCTTTTTTGGCCCCTCAACCGGTTTCTTCTTATTGCCAGGGCTCCTCTTCACCGATTGAACGACTGGAGGCACCGGAGGAGCAGGGTCCTTCTCGAAAATCTTGAAGGCCCCGTAAAGCTTACTAATTAGATTCCATAATCTTTTGCCATAATATAATTGAATACTTGAGCGTAAAAGTTAACTTCATTGGCTTTGGAGTGTAAGAGCGTTTTCTTAAATCAGTTTTTTTATTTATGTTGCTAAGCATACAATTTGGTGGTGGACACTACTGTTCTTAGTGGTGTCATTCATTGGCAGTTGAACATCATAATTCATATATATGCGCATATATATATATATATATATATATATATATATACATATCCAAGTTGCATGAACATACACATAAATGTTGGATATCGGGGGAAAATTATGTGGAATGCTTACAATCTCTTCTGCATGCATGATACTATTACAGTCTTTTATGAATGATATATTCTGTCTAGAAAACTTGACGGAAAAAGAGAAAGAAAGAAAAAGAGATATGGTAGATCTCCCACATTCATGATCAGTTACAGTACTGTGTGAAAGAATCATGGATTAAGTTGTAAGCGATAAATAAATATATGTTGGATCGAACCTTTGACAATTATTTTTTTTTTTTTGAAAAACTAATTGTGTCATCTAATTTGAAAATTAATTGGTGTTTGATATATAAAAGAAATCAAAATCTTTTATAACATTTGAAATCATACCTGTAAAATATATTTTAAAGAGAAGTCATTGTGAACAAAGCGACACCGTTAAACAATATATATTTATATAAAGAAGCACTCACCTGAATCCGGCCTGAAAAATGGGTTGTGGGATATATATTGCTATTTGATAGACAAGACATATAAAAGACAGCCGGCGCCAGTTGACACTACAGCCTTAATTTGTAATTAATCTAAGTATACAGGCTGGTTTGTGAAGGAAATGTGATGGGAGAATATTAGACTAGGATTTATAAGTTGAATGGAACTGGTTCCTGGTGTCGGCTTTGTTAAAATGATCATCAGCTAGCTGCGGTGGGCAAGGGCAGAAAATTTTAGAATATGGGGCACACAAAAAATTGAGAATACCTTTTATATATATGTGTGTAAAAAAACTTGAGCATCGATCACATATATATGTAGAGAAGCACTATATATATATATATATATAATTTTATTTATTTATTTTAAATAAATCTAACAAAAGTAAAGAGTGAAAATCATTGCACCAATTTTTGAGAGTATAGTAGTTAATGTTAAACTAATGATTAAGTGATTAAATTTACCTCTTCTTATCAACTTAATCTTTTGAGATAACTGATAATTTAACATGGTATCAGAGCCTACCATAGGATGAATGAGACCCACATTACTTACCCCATGATAATCAGAACTATAAAAATATTGACCAGCATGTGAAGAAGGGTGTTGATGAATAATCTCACATTGCTAGTGGACAAAATTTTGAGCATGTTTAAAAGGAGTGGACAACCCTCTCTTATTAAACCGGTTTTATGAGATGAATTAGGCATACAAATTTTTTCATGGTATCAGAACCAAAGGTCTTGAGATTGAACTTTGACTCCATCAATTCTCATTTAAATTAAATATTCCACATGTTGGGCATTACCTATTAACAGAGAGTTTGAGCCTCCACATGAGGGGAAGTGTTAAAGTATTGATTAAGTGATTAAATTTACTTATTCCTATCAATTTAAGTTTTTAGGATAATTGATAATTTAATAAGGTATCAAAGGCAAAGGTCTGGCATCAACCAAAGGTCTAGGATCGAATCTTGACTCCGTCAATTTACCATATTTAAATTAAATATTTCACTTATTGGGTGTCACCTATTAAAATGAAGTTTGAACCTACACGTGAGGAAGAATGTTAAACTAATAATTAAGTGATTAAATTTACCCATTCCTATCAACTTAAGTTTTTGAGATAACTGGTAAGAGAGCGCCTACAATCTGGACCATCTGTAAAATGGCCATTTTGCAACATCCAATCTCCATCTGACACATCATCATTTCAAGAAAAGTGCAAAGAATCAAAGTGAGAACAAAAACAACAAATCAAAGTGAAAAAAAAAGACCAAAAACACTCTAGCCAGACCCACGGGTCTAGCAGTGACCAGCCTCAAAACTAGTCGTGACCAGCCTCAAAACCTGTTTCTAATGCCTCAAAACTCATTTTTTGGATTCAAAACTAAAACCTAGAAGTGAAAAGTTAACCCTTTAGGGATTTTATCACCTTAAAGGCTGAAAACTGGCGTCGGAGGGAGGTGGAAGGTGACCCACAGTGTGGGCCAAACCCCTTCACCAAATCTTTTAGCTTTTTTTTTTTTTTTTTTAAATTTTGTTTTAAATTTTTTTTAAAAAAAATTCTTTCTTTCTTTCTCAAAGCAAATCTAGTGTATTTGGACTTAGGTTATTTTGGTGCATTTTTTATGTTTTTGCTTAGGTGTCAGTTGTAATTGATTGGGGGCTGTAAACATGGAGTTTTAAGGCTCATCCTTATTTAAGTTTAACTTAACTGGTAATTTAACATGGTATCAGAGCCGAAGGTCCTGGAATTAAATCTAGACTCTGTCAATTCAACCCCCATTTAAATTAAATATTCCACGTGTTGGGCTTCACATATTAAAAAGAGATTTTGAACCCACAAGTGAGGGGGGTGTTAAAGTATTGATTAAGCGATTAAATTTACCTCTTCCAATTCGCTTAATATTTTGGGATAACTGATAATAACTGGCAATTTAACACAAGTATGTTAATTAATTTTAAGATCATTCTTGTTATTTTTTTTTAAAAAAAATAATAATAATAAAAAGGAAAAAAAGAAAGAAAGAAAGCAACAGATTGTATTATAAGCTAGCAAACTTAAGTGACAAAGTCTACGATGGCAAAGATGAATGGATCTTATAATTAATTAATTAGAGATGGCATGATATGCAAGTAAATTGTTGTTTATGAGAGATCGAGGGAATGCCTCGTACACCACTGGCAAAGCTTAATTCTAGTTTGCACTTTGCACCAACCTAGAACGATATATTTAAGCAGAAGATACATATTCTGATATTCAAGTACATATATATATTCTCAATTCCAATTTATTGGTATATATAGCATTCTTAGCAAATTGTTTTCCATATTGGTATAGTACAACATAATTTCAACAATAAGAGAATTTTCTTTTTTCGTTTTATTATCTTTTGATTCATAGTTTGAAAATTAAAAAGAAAAAAAAAAAAAACCCTAGCTAGCTAATAATTAATCACTTCCTTTCTAATGAATTACCACTTGGCTTTCACAAAATCAAGGCTTAATTGGTCTTTCATGCACGGCACCAAGTGTTGGGAATACAACATTAATTTTGGTGATCCTGGCGACAGCCCAAAGCATGATGTTTATAATTAATCACTAATTGATTCGTTGTTGATGACCCATTGAATTAGTAGTAGCTAGCACCCACAAAATGAAGCCCCTTTAATGACCCTTGACCAAGAAAAAACAGATGGTGCTTTGCTTTTTCCTCCATTTGGTCAAAAGCATGGGAATGGGGGCACAGACGTGGCGCGTGGCAGGCATCATGTTGATGCCTGATGGATGCAAAGTGCCCACATTGAGAAAAAGGCCGGAAAACAAAAGGCTTCCATGAGCCTAGCTAGCTCATTTCAAATATAATCCCACTCCCCAATGATTTCATTTCAATTCTTATATATATATATTCTTATATATATATGTCCATTGACAACGTACAGCTTCTTTTCTTTTCTCTTAAGATTATACATTATATGCAATTTAAATCAAGAAATGAAAATAATAATGGAAGGGCGAGGCAGATATATATATAATATTGTCCAATTGCAGCGTTTCTGATGGCCAAGATGCCCTAATGCATGTCTCATCAGAATCTGATGTTAAAGACTTGCTAATTAATTATTACAGAAATGCAACTATGCAAATTAAATGATCATCCCTCATGCGAAAGTACATACGTATATAAATATAATAAAGAATTAATGTTAGAGAATATACCCATAACTGTTCCCACATGTTCTTGTGGCTGTGGCTGTCGCCTGTGGATACAAACTATATATGCAATAAACCCTATTGATGTTCTATCAAAGATTCGAAGACGACACTGTTCACTGTAAAGTGGCCGGATATGGATGCATGCAACAACCTTGCTGTTGTCAAATCAAATATGTATATTATATATAACATCCATTCCACAGTTCCACTACATCCTACCCTTCCATCGAAAGATGTGGAAGAAAAGAAAAAGCCTCCTTTTTTTGTTTTTTTGGTTTTTTAATTTTATTTTAAGCTAAACAAATGCACTAACTTCTAGAAATGCAACATACAGCATATTAACTGAGAGAATCACGTACCCTTTTGTGCTTTTGTTTTTCCTCGCCTCTTCCGGCGGAATTCCAGTTTCTATGCTACCCAATACCCATCCCCTCAGCATTTGGAACAGGTTTTTTCTTTTTTCTTAAGTAAAAGGGTAAACAAGAAAAATTAATTATAACTATTTTACTTGAACGGAAATGATAGAACTTGCAAACACACTCTTAAATCTAACTGGACTATAACAATATCCAACCCCAGGAAAAATATCAATTGAAACAATTGAGTGTGTGATGATATGATATACCGTTAAATGTAAAAATACAGAATTTGATTGAAACAATAAAAAGAAATTAAAAGCATCGCAATTAATATATATATAGCATACAACTTGCACCTGGCCCTTGTAGAATTACTCATAAAGTCGGGACAATATATAGGCATCGTACATCTAGCTTTGAAAGTCTCAAGTGACCTTTGTCTGTCACTGACTTTTTCTTAATGCTGAAGTGGATGATAGGCCTTCAAGACTTCAAGCTCTGGCATGCATAAGTGACAGATGTGGACTGATCAAACCGATTGTGTGGAGATGATGGAAAACTAATTAAGGGTGTACGTTAAAATTATATCAAATTTGATTGATATGAAAAAAAAAAAAAAGTAAGAATATTTTATATATAAAAAAATTATTTTATAGTGATTTTTTTATTTAAATAATAATAAAAAATGATTAATATAATTTTAAAAAATAAGAATATTAGAGATGATTTTAAAATAAATTTTTTAGGCCTTTAGGTCCAATCCAGTTAGTACTTTGGCAAACATGCTCAATGGCACCTCCAAATGAGAACAAAAACAAAAAAAGAAAAATCCAAATGAATGATATATATTTTCCGTCAGATCAGTCATTCATGAAAAGCACTAATCATTTTGGTATCCATATATATATAAACACAATTTACGAGTGACTTTCTATATATGATCAATCTTGTAGTAAGAATAATTCATGTACGAGTGGTGTTGAGGTTGGTATCCATATTTACTACGCACAATAATGCACAAATCAGGTCCAATTAATTATTATAATTTTCTGTTGCTATTGGTAAATAAAATTTATAACATAAACAGTACTCAGATTCCCAAGCTAGCCACACAGTTAATACAATATTACGATATATTTATATATAACTCAGAGAATACAGGAAAAATGAGAACCAATCAAATATGAGAGATTCTCTAAGCTACTTTTAGGCTTTTGTGATAAATTAATTAACTAATCAGCATATCCGACACAAACTAGGGCATCCAATTAAGAAAAATAAATAAATAAAGGCTTCCTCATTTTTATGCTTATCATCATCTCTTGGTATCCCCTTGATTATGCCTCTTTTTTTATTTATAGGGCTAAGAAAAGAATTTGGTTTCATCGTAATTTATGTTACTCTTCATGCAATATATGTACCGGTGGGTTAACTAGCAAAGCATATAACTAACTCTCATTGACGTTATGCTGGAATCCTAATAGTTTTAGGATTAGAAACCTTAATGCTTTTTAGTATATATGATTGTGTATTCTCTTTGGATTATGATCACCCATATTCTTTCTCTATTATTATTGTGAATCATAGTTTTCTTAAGAGAGGGTTATTTTTGCCTATAATTAAAGCCCATGTTAATAAGCTTAATTATTATATATATACCCACATTGTATTCTAAAGCTAGTTTTTAGGTTTCATAAGAAGTAGGGACCTATACAATCTAAGAATTAAATTAATAGAGTTCTTGTAAATTTTGGGATACAAATTAATAAGGAGACACCCAAAACTTATGTGCCCATCATGATCTCAAAATCCATGGTAATTAGTTTGTGGAAGAAGGCAAATAATCTAAGAATGTTTGTGATTTCTCATGAACATTTGAAATACCACAGGATTTTGGATACTGCTGCAACTTTTCATATGACATGTCATCACCCATGTGGTTGTAGTATCTATAAATGGGTGATGATTACAAGTACAAAATAATTGGAATGGGTGATGTCAGAATTTTTATACTTGATGGTGTTATTCATATTGATTTGTCACATATTACTATTAATTATAATTAATTTTACCAAATAATTAACAAATTAATCCTTTATACGATTCTTATTGTGAAAATTTAAAGTAAATAAGATTGTCACCGTGTAGTTAACAATGTTGTAAAGGAATAACAACTCTAGTAGTCATTTCAATGCAATGTATCCACAAACAACATATCAATCAGAGTCTCCGAGAAGTAGTTTAATTGGTTGGGGGTCACACTTCATAAAGTGAAGGTCACTAATTCAAATCAGTATCCCTTTTTCCCTCTCCTTGTGCAGACATGTAAAAAAAAAAATCAATCAAAAGCCACCACTTTACATTATCAAGATAAATCATCATGATTGATCTATATTGGGTCTTGTTAGTGATTTTGATGTATATATTGGTTCCTGATAAAATAAATATTATTGCAGTTTTACTTCTTGACAAGTCATGATTTCAATAGATGCCTTTTCATCAGAGTCATTGGGTCATGGCAGTTTATAGGAGAAGGTGGTGCTTTAGTAGTTTTGCTGAGTCCAATTTTCCCTGCTATCCATTGATTGCACAACATTATTCACATGTTGTTGGATATAGTTTTTCTCCAATTTGGATTGAAAAAAAATTTCTCCATCCCTATTTATAAAAATGATGTCTCTATTTTTTAATTGCAGAAACAAAGTTATAAAAAATTTTATTAAAAAAACATATGCATTTCACATATTATTAAAAAAATCATGTGTTTCTCACATATTAAAGGACACGCCATTTTTATAGACGCTTCTTCTAACTCATTTTGAAAAAAATCTTTGTCCTATGATAATTTAACCAAGGGTTCTCATTCTCAATATGTAATAGCCAAATGGCATGTCAAATTATTATTGAGGCACGTAGGCGTATCAACTCCAACAAATGCTGTGAAGTTATTAAGAATTTTTCTTGCTCTTGTACAATGAAATAGAATACCACTAAAAATACATTGGATTTAAAATAGGGGTAAATTTAGACTACTTAAATTCCCCTAAGCTCCTTTGCAAACCTATGCAGTATCTTCAAGAAATGGATAATCAGTGTAACCAACAGCAGGATCAAATGTGTAGAATGTTTCTCTGTTGTGCTTGTTGAGAGGAGCATTTAGCTCAAATCTCTTAGGCAAATCTGGATTGGCTAAAAACGGACGACCATAAACAACAAGATCTGCACGGTTTTCAGCGATAGCATTGTTCCCATCTTCCCTGTCATAACCCCCAACAACAAGGAAAGTACCCTTAAACGCCTTTCTCATTGGAAGAAGACTGTGTGGGGATTCAATTATTTCATCAACTGACTTCATTCTTGGCTCGACCATATGGCAATAAAGAATCCCATATTTGTTTAAGGACTCCGCCATGTAAAGCCCCAATGCTTTTGGATTAGAGTCTCCGGATTCCATATAATCTGCAAAAGGAGATAGCCTTATTCCAACTTTATCTGCTCCTATCTCATTAGCAACAGATTCGACTACTTCCAAGGCAAACCGGCAACGATTTTCAAGAGATCCACCATATTGGTCTGTTCGATCATTCACTCCATCCTTCATAAACTGATCAACCAGGTAACCGTGAGCCCCATGGATCTCAACTCCATCAAAACCTATGTATAAGACAAAAACAATATTATTTTACACAACAAATAAGTAAAATGGTAAATCTCATGTTTGATATTAAAAAACAAGAAGAAAAAAAAAATGGTGCAATAAACTCATTTCAATCATTTCATGTACCCAAAGGATCATGATTTGTTGGTTAATTCTCTGTTTCTCCAAAATGTAGCTGCTTTGGCACCAAATGCCATTAAGGTAAACAATCATCACAGGTTTTCTCCCCCCGGACCACCCGGCCTCTTCTCTCCTTATGATGACATAAACTTCAATAACCCTAAACTTAATTTTGTATGTTTCAAATGCTTTGGAAGAAATCAGAACACAAATTGAAAATTTTTTGCTTCAAACTTCTCTGTTTTTGCAGTAACCAAAGGGTAGGCTAATGGAAAAAGGTTTCGGATGAAAAAACAGAAGCCCCATCTAAGATAAGATCTTTAAGATCAAAAGCGCAAAGAAGATAGTGCTGCATACCGTCTCTGTTTATTATTTTATTTTTTATAATAATAATTATTATTTTGGGTTTAATGAAAAATAATAATAATAATAATAATGATTTTTTTTTTGGAAAACTGATTTTATTCCTCAAGGAATAGCTATTCCTCTCTTTCTTTCTTTCTTATTATTATTATTATAATATTTTAAGAAAAGGAAATTCTCAATTTAAGGAACAGTCATTCTCATAGAAAAGACTATTTCAAGGCCTAATGTACAACCAATCAGTCATACTATTCTAAGGAGCTATTCCACCTACCAAACTTGGAAAGTAATGACATTGTTGACATGGAGGCCAACATAGTATCTGTTTTTCATTTTCCATAAAGAAAGTACTAAATTGTTATTTTTTTTTTCAAAAGAAAAGCTTACTTAATAACAATAGGAGGTAGTATGACTTGTGAAACTAATTCAAAATGGTAGATTGGAGAGATGAGATAAAATTTATCTTGCTTAAACCCAAGAGCAATTTTGACTTCTCACAAAATTCATATTTATTTTATGAAATGAAAACGTACCAGCTTCAATAGCATTCCTTGCGGCAACTCTAAAATCATTGACAATTTGAGGAATTTCATCTGTCCTTAGCCGCCGTGGAGGAGTGGACTGTGAACCATCAATTGTGGTCAGAGGCTTGTCAGTAGAAGAAATTGGAGCTTGCCCATTTGGCTGAAAATCTGCAGACAACAATATGAAAGAAAAAAGAAATATCTAGATTAAAATTAGTCCGAATTTTTTATTTTAGAGTGTCCATCGCATGCATTTGGAAAGAAATCATTAACCACCACTTAAAGAAATAGATAAACAAGAATTTAGATCGGTTCTAAGTACTTAGAACAGGATGTTTCCTCACAAAGCTCCCAGGAAAAGGAGATTTCCACTAGTTGAAGAACTAAATCTCAGAGACCCTTTTATGATTATCACTTTCAAACCCACAAAAAGGGGGAAAAATCACTTCTTTTGAATCATGAAAGCATCACAGCTACATTATGATGGGAATTCCATAATATATTAGCTTCCAAAGAGCAAAATAGCTGGCTAACCTAAGGACTAGAAACGATGATTTGACTTAGCTGAGACAGAGCAAGTGGTGGCTGCCTATCAGAAATAATTGCTGTAAAAGTATTTAAACATCAACTTTACGAAAGAACACCTCACTTAGAACATGTCCCTCCCGTTGAGGCAATGATCCCCCTAGCAATAACAAATTCATTCAAACTACAAAGGACAATGCAAAAAAATAACAACAGCAATGGTAGATTGATTGATTGATTTTTTTTTTTCTTTTCAAAAAAAGGATTATTGCTTAAGATATCCACTGGAGTCCTTTTACTCTCTCACTGCTCCCCACTTTTGCTAATTTCATATGCAAAAGGTAATTTAAGATTTAATTTTTTTTCCTTTTTATCCTTTTTATCCTCATATACAAAACTTCAAATTGTCATGCCAATGCACTCCTCCTCCTCGAAAAATATGTTCCATTGCAAATATGACACTAATTACGAACTGAGGGAGTAGGATTCTACAAACCAACACAAGGATATTGCAGCAGTAAATCAAAACTTCCATTCAATATGAATCCTTACTAAATATGTTCACATGCAATGCTTTCTTCTGGATCATCCTTAGCAATTGATAGTTTGAAGGCCACAATTTGTAGCCCAAAGCCACTCACTTGCTTATCATGAATTCTTTAATACTATATATATATATATTTTTTCCATTTAAAGGATCTTAGAAAACATTCAACTCTCTCCACGAATAGGGAAAAAAAAAAGGAGGAGTTAGTCAAAGACAAACCTTGATTTGAANAAATATGTTCCATTGCAAATATGACACTAATTACGAACTGAGGGAGTAGGATTCTACAAACCAACACAAGGATATTGCAGCAGTAATCAAAACTTCCATTCAATATGAATCCTTACTAAATATGTTCACATGCAATGCTTTCTTCTGGATCATCCTTAGCAATTGATAGTTTGAAGGCCACAATTTGTAGCCCAAAGCCACTCACTTGCTTATCATGAATTCTTTAATACTATATATATTTTTTTTTCCATTTAAAGGATCTTAGAAAACATTCAACTCTCTCCACGAATAGGGAAAAAAAAAAGGAGTTAGTCAAAGACAAACCTTGATTTGAAACCCTCCCCACATGCCAAATCTGACAAAAGAAGATTCCACCTTTGGCATGAACAGCATCTACGATGGGTTTCCATGCTTCAACTTGATCTTTTGTCCATATACCAGGTGTATTAGGATACCTTTACAATATCAAAGAAACCTAAGAGTTCATAAAATTTTCAAGGAAAGAAAGGGAACGCTCAAAATGGAGATTGTCCCTCAAGTGTGGAGCATAGAAAGAACTTGCCAAACTACTATAATTAAAATTACCCTTGAGCAGTGTTAGAAACTCCAGTTGCTTCAGCTATTAGAAAACCGCCTTTAGAAGTTCTTTGAGAATAATATAAGATAGCATGAGGCTGAGGAACATTGCCATAAGATCCTAGTCTGGTCATTGGTGCCAAAACAACCCTGAAAATAGAAAGTAAATGATAAATTAACTAAATCAAGCAAAAAATCTTTCTCTTCTGAAGAAAATAAAATTATCTGAATCACATATATGTATTTCCCGTAGCAAGTTTGAGAAGAATAAACAAACAATTAATTTATGAAATGATTAAGGCAGAAATAAGGACAGATTCACAATTTTAGCCGAGGACCACACAATTATAAAAATTAGATGAGGTTTGACAAATTGAAGAACAAACAAAAAATTAAGCATCACCCAATAGAATTGGGAACAGAAGTTTGTGTGTAATATAATGTTTTTTCCTTGTGAGTAATACAATAACTAGCTGTCAGAGACACAGCAAGTAGTTGATATAATCTACAGTAACTTTTTCTTTGGTTCGTTTATGATTAATTAATCATAACCAGATTACAGTGTAACACAGATAGATTTCAAAGAAATGCAGCATCGGAGTGGGGGAGAGGAAGCTAAAGATCCTCTAGGCATTTTTCTAATAAAGTACTGATTTACTTGTAAAAGGAAATAAATAAAAAAGAAAGAGAATTTTCACAAACACCTTTCTTCTCACACGTATGAAACACATTGATCTTCATGTTATAACAAATCCACAGAGTCACACACCCATCAAAAGAGCTCATACACTAGAACAGATAACAGTCATTATACCAACTGGGATTTTTCACAAACACCTGTTTCTTACAAAACCAAAGCAGACAGAATAATACCCATAACATGATTGAAACCAAAAAACGAACAAAACCCATCAAATATAATGAAAATTCACATCATTAGCAAAAAAAGAAAAAAGAAAAAAAGAAGACTTTGCAAGGTGCACACCTATGGGACAGGTTGAACGTCCCCAGTTTGTAAGGAGTAAGCAGAGGAATTGTTGGAACTTCAGCTGCCATTTCTAAAATGATTCTATTCCTTTTCCTGTTCTTCAACTTTCCGCTCGTTCTTTGCTTTCCAAGAGAATTGGAAATGAAAAGTGCGCATTACCCAATTGGGTACTTATCCAAGCGCAAAAGGATTTGCGAAAAGATGACAAATTTTAACCAAGGTCCCCCCAAAATCCAATAAGCAAGTAGGATGAATCCAATTGACAGTAACACGTCCTTTTCAAATCCTTTTTGTTACCTTGTTACCCGTCGGTGATGTCTGCAAGTTGTCTGCAATGACGTTTGGAGGTTGGTAGCCGAGGATTGAGCTGTTCGATGGACCACCTACCCTACAAAAACCGCCACTATTGACCGTTGACCCATAAAAATTGGGTTCTGTTGCTGAATAATTTATTAAAAGCTAATTTTCTTGTCCTTAGTAATCATTAATCACGACAAGCTAACAACTATTTCTTACATAAAATCAAATTTACATAAAATCAAGTTGATTAGAATTATTAATTATATTAAATTTTACATAAAATCAAATTTACAAGATTCTTTTATGTAAAATAAGCTTTATATAAACATATTCAAGTCTAGTCAACTTTATCAAAAATATAAAAACACAAACCCAACGGATGAAATTTTTTTTAAAAAAATAATAATAATAAATAAAAAAGTTCTAAAATAATATAAAAGTAAACTATTTTGTGCTGTTTTATATTTAAATTATTTGTTAATATTTTTGTTTTGAGCTTGTTTAGCTTATTCATATGGTAAACTTCTTTAGTGATTTTTTTTTTAAGCCATTCAATCATTACATATATTAAACAATACGATTCCTCATTACAATATAAAAAATATATTGAAGAGCTTATTTTATATTAATTACTTTTTTCATAACTATGAGTGCACTCTTTGCAAGCTTATGAGCTGTTTCGTTTACTTCTAGTTGAACATGAGAGACTTTTCACTGTATAAGAGATTGCAGCACAATTCGAGTATCATCAATTACTTGGTCATATATATATATATATAATTGTATTTAATTTAATTCCAAAGACACAGAAAAAGAACCTTGTCCTAGGTTTTCTCTCTAGGTTTTCTTTGTTTTAGCAGCCCCCTCCAAATTGCCGTCGCTCCTGGGACTCCTCCCCATGTGCTTTTCGTACCGGGCTCTAGTTATTTACTTGATGTCCTAGTCCCGGTGCTCCTCCCTTTCCTTTTCCATTTCCCCAACCTCCTCCTTATACGGTGGTCTCTTCACCCCTAGGGTGTAGCGATTTACCTGATGATCTAGCCCCGACCAAGTTCCCCTTCGCCACTTTCTTTGGTTTTTTTGTTTTCTTCGGCTTCCCTTTCTTTTTCTAGTTGTTTTTAGGGGTCTTCCGGCTTTCGGCGTTTCGCAGCCCTCCGCCTGAGGTAGGTCCTCTACGCGCCCCCACCGCGTCATTCTCCCATTGTCACCTTCCTCAGCGATGTTTCAGCCAGATTGCGCCCGAGCCTTCTCCGGTTGATCGTTCTGCTTTTTGTTTTTGTTTTATTTGGCTTCCCTGTATTTTATTTCATTTGTTTTATTTTGTTTTGATTTTCCTTTGTATTTTGTTTTTGTTAGGTTTCCCTGTATTTGCTTTAGTATTTCCCTGTATTGCTTTTCTTTGTTTGTTTCGTGTGTTTTTTAGTTTTTACAGTTCTGTCGATCTTCTCCGCGCCTGTTTCGCCACTCTCCGTCCACTGCTGGGCCTTTTTCCGCGCCCCCACCGCGTCGAGCTTCCAACGCGTCTTTCAGTGTACGAGATCTGCTTGCACACGATCGGTGTCAAGGAATAAGTGTTGGCCTGAGGTTCTCAGCCCTCAGTGTCACGGAATAAAGTGTTGACCTGAGGTTCTTAGCCCTCAGTGTCAAGGAATAAGTGTTGGCTTGGGGTTCTCAGCCCTTAGTGTAAAAGAATAATTGCTACCTATGCATTAGTTGGTTCTGTCTGGTACAGATTTGTATTTCATTAGTTAATTAGTCATAGGTTAGCGGATCTATTTTAAGAGTCTGAATTGTAATACGTCTTGTTTGACGTTGGTATCTTTGTAGTTTTGCTACGGATACTTCAGGGCATGCCCTGTATTGTAAGAGCTTTGCTCTTGATTCATGAATGAGACTAAGATGAATTTTTCAAAAAAAAAAATATATAATTGTATTTAAGATGGCTTAGTAAAATGGATGAAAGGACATGAATGATTAATAAAAATTTATTTCCACTTTAGTTTTATTTACTATAAACGAAATTCCTTCTATTTTTTTATGTATTATTTTCTTTCTATGATGTGAATTTCGAAAGCCTCAATTGAAGTAAGACTAAAGGATGGCACCTTATTTTATTTTACTGGCTTTAAATTCCTACAACATATACCTTTGGACCTTATTAGCTAAAGGATAGTAAAAAAGGAAGTTTTTACTCTTGTTTTTTCTCAAGAAAAAAAAATAAAACACCCATCAAACACATTTTCTTTCGCAGGTCTCTCCCTTGGAAACACTTAAACTTCTTACTTTTTCTCAAACTCTATCTCTCCATAGCAAGCCAATCAGACTTTTACAGCATCGCCTTGTCACTGCCATTAATTTTACCATTGTAAATACATTAATGTTCATTCCTTTTATCAAAATTCATTAATTATTAATTACTATTTTATGTTCTGAGAGCCAAGACTGAATGCATAAATTATTCAGAATTCTTCCAAAAAAAAAAAAAAAATTCAGAATTCAAATCATATTTTATTAATATCATACTTTATGCACTACGTACTTTAATGATCATATTGTTTTTTAATGGCCAAGCACATGTAGTGTTGTTTTCTCTGTGTTCAACGTGTCTGGTAGCATGACTTTGAGGATGTTTAGAATTGTGTTTGATAAATATAAATTTTAAGTTAGAAAGAGTTTTTTAGCTGAAGTTTTATTTTTAAGTTTTTGTCAAAAGTATTAATTAATTGTTGCATTAGGGTTCTAGAGAGAGAGGCTCTACCTTCTCTCTAGAATTCATCTCTCTCTTCTTCTAGACAACACCAATAAGAATTTCAAGATGAGGGAAGATCTAGATCTAGATCTTCCCTCCTCCCCTTTCATGGTAGTAGTGTTTGGTGTCTTCTCTGTAGGCTCATCCGGTCTCCGTTTCTGGCAGGTTGCTTTAGATCTATTTTGTAGATCTAAATCTAGATCCAGATCTAGTCTCTTCAACCTTAGATTTGATTGTCTTCTTCAGCCAAGAAGTGTCTTCCAAAGGGATGTCTACGATGCTGTGCTCCTCTGTTACTACTTATGGGGTTTTTGTTTTGTTTTTTATTTTTTGTTTGTCATGGCCTTCGGGTTGAGGATGTATTTGTTGTCTTGGCCTTCGGTTGAGGATGGAACAAATCGGTGTGGGGGCTTAACTCTTGTGGCCGGAATTTTAGTTTTTNTGCACTACGTACTTTAATGATCATATTGTTTTTTAATGGCCAAGCACATGTAGTGTTGTTTTCTCTGTGTTCAACGTGTCTGGTAGCATGACTTTGAGCATGTTTAGAATTGTGTTTGATAAATATAAATTTTAAGTTAGAAAGAGTTTTTTAGCAGAAGTTTTATTTTTAAGTTTTTGTCAAAAGTATTAATTAATTGTTGCATTAGGGTTCTAGAGAGAGAGGCTCTACTTTCTCTCTAGAATTCATCTCTCTCTTCTTCTAGACAACACCAATAAGAATTTCAAGAGGAGGGAAGATCTAGATCTAGATCTTCCCTCCTCCCCTTTCATGGTAGTAGTGTTCGGTGTCTTCTCTGTAGGCTCATCCGGTCTCTGTTTCTGGTAGCGATCTAGATCTTCCCTCCTCCCCTTTCATGGTAGTAGTGTTCGGTGTCTTCTCTGTAGGCTCATCCGGTCTCTGTTTCTGGTAGGTTGCTTTAGATCTATTTTGTAGATCTAAATCCAGATCCAGATCTAGTCTCTTCAACCTTAGATTTGATTGTCTTCTTCAGCCAAGAAGTGTCTTCCAAAGGGATGTCTACGATGCTGTGCTTCTCTGTTACTACTTATGGGGTTTTTGTTTTGTTTTTTATTTTTTGTTTGTCATGGCCTTCGGGTTGAGGATGTATTTGTTGTCTTGGCCTTCGGGTTGAGGATGGAATAAATCGGTGTGGGGGCTTAACTCTTGTGACCGGAATTTTAGTTTTTAGTTGTTTTATTTTAGTTTTTGTATTTTGGCTACCCATGTCTTAGATCTAATCTGCTCAAAGCAAATATGTTCCTTAAATGTAATTGTACATGGGTTAGCGGAAACTTAAAATCATTTTTATAACTTTGTAACTTTCATAGCTTTTGACTATAATTTCTCAAAGCTGTATGCTCAGTGATGTAAGAGCTTTATGCTCGTGAAATTTCATCAATGGAAGTTCCATATTTTTCAAAAAAAAAAAAAAAAAAAGTTTTTGTAACGACCTAGATTTTGAAACTCATGTTGAAGTAATATTAAATAAATTAAAAGGATAATAAATAAATTAGAGCAATGATATATGAATTAATGATATTAAATAAGTATTTGGTGTTAAGGATATTTATTACATTGATTGTTGACCTCTTTTGAGTATCATTTTAATTCTCAAATTTAGATTCATAAGTATGTTTATAGGCATAATTAAACCCAATTTAGTGAATACATTATTTATATTAATGTTTGGTGAAGGCAAAAATTAATTTGAAGCTTTTTAGTTTTTTTGCCTAAAAAGCAGTGTCTTAATTTTCATACTATCTAGAAAGATTAAAACTACTAAGGAAAGGTACCAAGGCTAGCCACTTTTGTTGAAAGCTTGAAGTCTTATATTAATGAGGTTTATTAGAAATATCATGATCATTTAATAAGGCAAGTGACTAAGTGGGAATGCAAGTAGTTAAAGTCTAATTGAGTTTGAAACTTTGTACGGGCCAAAAACAGAGTCAAACAAACTTGGATGAAGTCAAACCAAGATATAAAATGTTTTTCTCAGAGTCTTCTATCTACCCTCAAAATTTCATGTCAATCGGAGTACGTTTGGACATCAAAAAATGGATCGGAGTACACTACCCTCATTTTGGACGAAAATGCTAAAGTAGACTAGGTTCATTCTTTTGGTTGAATACATCTCAACCATTTGATCAAAAGTATGAAAATGAATCATAGCCATTCATTCTCTTATAGATAAAAGCTTGTATTTAACCCTTAAATCAAAAGTGTGAAAATGAATCCTAACCATTCATTCTCTTATAAATATAAGCCTAAGTAAATTCATTTTTCACTTGAGCTCTTTTACATTCTTAGTAAGTAAGGATAGTTTGCTCCTCCTTTCATTCTCTTTCTTAGCTCTAAGTCAAAAACCATATGGCCTAAATCTTTCTTATAGTGTTCAAGTGTTCTTACTTTTCTAAACTAGTTACCTAGAGAAGATTTGGTGGAGTTCTACTTCAAGGTTTATTGGTGAGTATTTCTTGTGTAAATATAATGATTTATTGTTTGTATTATTTGTTCTCATTTAATTGTTTAAGACTCAATAAGCTTATGATGAAAAATAGAGTAATGGATACAAATGAATTAATGATAATGAGTTCATAGACAAATCGATTAAATGCTTATGATATTATCTATATTTATTATATATATTATTTACTTTACAGCTTTTACATTCAGTCATTTCTCTTATTGTTATTTAAATTTTAATTCATATTTTTGGCGATACGGATCATTGGTCTCATCCCCGAAATATGAATTCAGTATTTATATTCAGTCATTTCTTTTATTGTCATTTAAATTTTAGTTCATATTTTTGGTGGTACAGACCATTGGTCTCAACCCCGAAATATAAATTCAGTATTTATATTCAGTCATTTCTTTTATTGTCATTTAAATTTTAATTCATATTTTTTGCAGTACGGACCATCGGTCTCATCCCCAAAATATGAGTAATGCTTTATATATATTATTTATAATACTAGTTTTTATTTAGTGATACTGGCCATCAACCTCGTCACAAAAAACGAATTCGGGCATAAAACTATTTATAAGTGACTATCTCAGATTTATATAATAAAATGAGTCACTACAAAAAAATTGAAGAATAGTGACGGTTTTTTTAGTGTCAGTTTCTTAAACCGACACTAATATATGTCTAATAGTGTCGGTTTTTTACAAACCGACACTACAAAAAAAAAAAGGTGTCGGTTTTGATAAAATCGATACTATTTAAAAAAGAGGTGTCGGTTTGTTTAAAACCGACACCCATTTTTAAGGGGTGTCGGTTTTAAAGAAAACCGACAGCCCCCCTTAAAAAGGGGCGTCGGTTCAACAGTACGCCCATTTGAAAAAAATTGAACTCCTCGCGTCTCTCTCATATTGCTAGCTCCCCGCGCGCGTGATCTTTTCTTATTAATTTCTTCTCTGTCGACTTTTCTTTTTCGTCTTTCTCAGCTCTCTGCATCTCCACAGAACCAAAACCAAAAAAAAAAAAGGCAAAAAAATTACAAAACATACAGCATGCTCCATTGTTCCCCTGCCCAGGCTCCACCTTTCCACTGCCAAGTCTCAGATCGTGGTCTTCCGGCCCAAGATCAACGAGATCTCCCTCCTCACCATCTTCGGTCAGCTCTCTCTCTCTTTCTAGGTTCCCCGCCCCTGGTAGAGTTGTTTTTTTTTTATAAAAGAAATTAAGAAGGAATTGGGTGTGTGTTAAATTAAATGGGTGTTGTATATTTTATAAAACCCATTCTTTGTAATAGTCCTATCAATTTTTCCCCTAATTTTCTTCAGCTTTTCCTGATATTGTTTGGGTTTTCCCATCTATTACAGAGTCTCGATATTGTTTTGGTCTTCTTTGTCGACCTAAGAGGGGCGTTCACGGATGTGTGTATTGGTTGGCCTGGGTCGATGCCTGACGACTAGGCGCTTGAGAAATCTGCGCTTCACCAAAGGGCTAGTGGCGGACTTCTCAAGGGTGTGTGGATTGTTGGGAGCTCAGGGTACCCTTTGATGGACTGGGTTTTGGTGCCTTACACGCATCCCAATCTGACTTGGCCGCAGAATGAGTTCAATGAGAAGATTGGGAAGATCCAAATGGTCGCCAAGGACACGTTTGGGAGATTGAAAGGGCGGTGGTGTTTCTTGCAAAAGAGGACTGAGGTGAAACTCCAGGACTTGCCTGTGGTGCTCGGAGCCTGTTGCGTGTTGCACAATATCTGTGAGTTATCTGTTTTGGCTGCTGGGTTTTGGGGTTTTATATTTTTGGTCTTCATTGTGATGTGGGTTTCTCTTTTCTTTTCAGTAAATGGCAGTCTTGTGTTGTTTTCTATTTGATTTGGGGTACTGGGTTTCTGGGATTTTGTGGGTTTTGGTTTTTTTTTTTGTTTAAGTGTTTTGATTATAGGTTTCTTCTTTACTCTTGCTGTTTTGAAATTGCTGATTTATGCTTTCCCCAGATTTAGTAGTCAAGGGTGTTTTTGATTTCAGGAGTTTCTTGGCAAGTGCAGTAGTTGTGCCCTTAGATTTGATGTTCATAAGTAAGTCAATAATCCTTATCTGTCATTCTTAGTTATGCCCTCAGATTTTCTGCTATGTCAATGTTCCCTTACACTAGGGGCGGATATAAAGGGGGGCACCCTGGGGGCGGGTGCCCCTAGTAAAAAAAAAAAACATCAAGCAAAAATAAAGCAAAAAAAAAAAATGGAATTGACCCCTAGTAATTAAAAAAAATTTGAGATTGACCCCCGGTAACATGGATTCCTAGATCCGCTACACGCAAATCTTTTATCATCTTGGCATGGCTTGGGATTTACGTTGGACAACATCTGAGAATAAAATACTATCCAAAGAAGCCAAAAGTATTTTCTCAACCCGGTGTGCATAAGCAAACCGGGTTGAGAAAAAATATATATATATTTTTTAAAAAAATAATTTAGTGACACCTTTCCTTTAGTGTCGGTTTAGGAAAAACTGACACTAATTAGTGTCGGTTTTCCTAAACCGTCACTAATCCAGTTTTCCTTACCCATGATTTGCTTCTTTTTCAAACTGACACTATTAAACCGTCACCTTTAAAAAGGTGACGGTTTTTAGCCCTAAACCGACACTAAAAAACCATCACTATATCCTTTTTTTTTTTTGCAGTGAGTAAGTAAAGATGAAGTGATGGATAATAAATAAATATAAAAAGATGAGGGTATTTAAACAATGATATTATTTGAGAATGAACTAATATATAAATATTGTTTGTATGCATGTATTTATATGTAGAAGTGGAGCAAAATTTTACACTAAGGAGTGTAAGTATGGATGTACTTACTGAGTATTAGTTTTGTTTTGTTGTTATAGGAATTCTTATTCTACTTTATTGATATAATTTAGCATTACAACTGTTGCATAATGTATTTAATAATATGGGCTGATAAGATAGCCACCTTAAGAACAAGCTGGGTGGATTGTTGCGAGGAACTATCGGTATCTCAGTGGATGGGGGTATATAACCGTCCAACATGCCCAATATATAATCAAGCTGGGGCGGTGTAGTCGCCAGCATCAACAGGTAAAACTCTAAAGTGTGAGGGATATAACGGACGTGAACGGGCTGAGAGCTCATGACGAGAGGTTTGAAGAAAGATTATCATAAAACACAAACTAATACGTCACTACGCTGCATTCGCATCTCATGCATCATTATATATTTTATTCCTTAATCTTACTTTGTCTCAAACTAGTCTTTATTTCTAGGAAAATAGATTACTCACTTGTTTGTCTATGTAAACATGATAATGTCATATTTACATAGACCTTGATGCATGAATAGAGAGTGATGATGATGGTCTTTTTATTGGTTTTGATGGTTGACAGATCATCTGCTGCAAGATTGATGCTTACTCTATGAAGCAAGTCTCATTTATGTTAGTCGCTTTTATTACATATTGTGATGTGTGCGAACTTGACAAATATTAATGTCATATTTACATAGACCTTGATGCATGAATAGAGAGTGATGACGATGGTCTTTTTATTGGTTTTGATGGTTGACAGATCATCTGCTGCAAGATTGATGCTTACTCTATGAAGCAAGTCTCATTTATGTTAATCGTTTTTATTACATATTGTGATGTGTGCGAACTTGACAAATATTACTATATTAATTTGGTGCCGTCTGTGGCATATATTTGGTACACTTAGTGTGTACATATATTGTAATGAAACCATATTTCTATTTTCATTAAATAATATATCACCTCGAGGTATTTCAGTCAGTTCAATTGTGTTGTGCAAGTTATTCCTAGGCCATAGAAAAAGAAAAAAAATATATACATATTCTGTTGTAAAATTGTATTTCTAAAGTTGCAGCGTAATGACTTCAATATTTGCTAGTTCAAATATCGGGGCGTTACAGTTTTTGTCAAAAGTGTGTTTAGCAAATTTTAGATTTTTTTCCTTTTACCCCATCAAAGTTTGGGACGATTTTCAATTCGACCTTCAATGCTTCAATTTTTGTAATGCAACCCTCCAACTTCCTAAGTTTTGCAATTCGACCAATTTTATCCCAAAATTTCCATATTGCCCATAATTATTTATTTATTTATTTATTTTTTATATAATAATAATTAGGGGTGTAAAATGGCCAGATGGCCAAAGGGTTGGCTATGGCCACCCTGAATTTTTTTTAAAATTTTTTATAAAAAATAAAAAAAATATATGGGTAATATAGAAAGTTTGGGATAAAATTGGTCAAATTACAAAAAATTGGAAGTTTGGAAGAGTGCATTGCAAAAATTAAAATTTTGGAGGTTGAATTGAAAACTGCCCCAAACTTTGAGAGGTGAAGTTTACTTTTCTCAAAAATCAAATAAATGCTTTTGAAATTTTTTTCCAAACATGCAAACTTTTAGTTTTGCATAATCTCATTCAATCACATGTTCAACCCATATCATATATGAAGTGAGTGCAATATTTTGCTTTAAAGAAAGTATATATTTTTTGGCAAAAAAGAATTTTAACAATATAATATTAGTAGTTAATCTTAACCTAAGTTTCAATAATCATAATTTTATGTAAAAGTATTTTTAAAAATCAGATAAAGACCAGAGGAATTAGGCCAAGACAGTAATAGGAATTAGGCGTGGCCAAAATTTCCACCTAGAAGCTGGCTAGGTTGAGTACGAAGGACCTCGAGAAAGATGAGACAGATTGAGACAACCTTAAGGGATGATTGATGCGAGAGCACAAGATAGATTGGGTTAAGGAAAGATAGAGTCTCATGTCATGAAAGGATTTTATGGAGTACCATGGCTTGAGAATTTTAGAATAAGATATAGTATTAAAGTCAATATTAAAATCACTACATTGCAGGAAATGTCGGCTACCTAGGAGATTAGGGCCTTATTTGGCAACTTCCCCCAAATCTGCTCACATTTCTCCACATTTTACTATAGTATTCACTTTATTTATTTATTTATTTTTTTTAAAAAAAAATATCAAATCATTCACTTTTTATATCACATCATTTACTATTCAAATAAAAAAATGATTACAAAACAAAATTTATCATTTTTCAATACCACATTTTCATTTTTCCATATCAATCATTATTTATTTATTTATTTTAAATGATGAACAGTATTGCCACAGTGCCGTGTAGTTTGCCAAACAATGCCTAGGAATGCATTTAAACTACAATAGTTAGACACTAGGGTATAAGGGAGAATTGTATTAGGGGAGATCCTAGTAGGGAAAGATTTGTGATGGAGTTTAATGGCATCAGCAAGACTCCACACAACGTTTTGAAGCAAGGACAAATGATTGTTGTGACTGTCGAATATGTCGTGGAGTGGAGAGAGAAAATGGCAAGGGACTTTTCTAGCATGATGAAAAGACGAGAAATGTTCTAGATACCACCTAAATATTAGAGGCCGTGAAGAGAGGGGAGTTTGAGTGAAAATAGAGGTTTTCCATTTAATGAATTTGGTGAGTATTACTTTCCTAAGTTTGATGAGAACCTAAGGGCTAAGACCCAAGGGATTAGAGAGTTGACTTAAATAATTAGAGGAAATGCTTCGAGTTATAGACAGTATAGAAGAATAGAGGGTTGAGTACGCTGGCTACAAGTTCTATTGAGAATCAAAGAGATGGTTGTGCGTCGAAAGGGACTCGCTAGTTATGGAGTTGGGGAGCGAAGAGACTATCACGTGAGCCCATTCAAAGAAGAATTCTATAAGAAATACTCACCGAGCCCAAGAAAGAGGATGTTATCCCTAGAGTCGCATACTCACACCGGCAAGGTTGGCCAATTTATGCGAAATTGCAACCAACCAACCAACTAGAAACAGTACTAGTCCATACATGGAGGGAAATAATTGAGGAGCACAAGGAAAGTGTTATGAGAATGTTCCCTTTCCCCTCTCTTCACATTGAATAAATAAATAAATAAATAAAAAGGAAAAAAAAAAGTGTTACGAGAATTTTATGCAGACATTTATTAATATTATAATATAATATTTTATTTATCTTATGATATATGTTATGATAGGATATATTTAGCTTATATGATAATTATCTTTTAGAGGAATGATTGTATGAATTAGCTATAAGCAAGTTTGAAAATAATTATAGTCCATATGAGAAATGTTATTTAGTATTCTCCTAATATTCTCAACAAACTTAATGTGCTCAATTGACTATGTTAGCTGAGATTGCTACAAAATTATTGGGAGAATGCTAAATAGCATAGCTCAACATATATTTATTGTCATATATTGTTTATAAATGTTAGGAGATTAAAGCGATTATGGAGTTTTTACTAAGTATATTAATATATATAGTTGAACACAACTTTAACCCAAGAGCCTAAACTAATAGGCTAAGGTCTACTTTGGTATATTAAATAATTTTTTTTTATATAGATATATATATTTTCTTAATGTGGAACACAACACTCACAAGTGCACTTCAATAATATTCCCCTCACTTGTGAGTTACTTCACATTGACCAAACTCTCTCTTACTTGTGAGTCTTTTTAGATTTTCAAGAGTGTTTCGCGTCAAGAATTGCGGATGGCGGACACAATTCTAAACTCAAGTTGTTTGTGGGTGGAGACACAACTCTAAAAGGAAACTAACCATGGCTCTGATACCATTTGTTGGGAGATAAAGCGGTTATATAATTTTTTACCAAGAGTACATTAATATACTTAGTTGAACACAACTCTATTTCAAAAGCTTAAGCTTATAGGCTAAAGTCCCATTTAGGTATATTAAATTTTTTTTTTTTCTTTTATATTTTTCTTAATGTGGGACAGAACATTCACAAGTAGGGTTGGGCACGAGTCAATTCAGGCGGGTTTCGGCCCGTTCGGCCACCCGACCCGTGCCCATTGGGTTTGGACAATTCCAACCAGCAATGAACGGTAAAAATAGCAAACCCGTCGGGTATTCGGGTAGGACGGATTGGGAATGCGAGGGAGGGTTGGTCATGTCGGGTCGGGTTGAACGCATCTTCTCTAATTTTCTCCATCTCTCACACTTCCATCTCCTTCACTGCCTTCCAGCCATCTCCCTCAAACCCACAAGCCCACAAACCCAACTCTAATGCCTCCATCTCCCTCAAATCCACAAATCGACAAACCCACAAATAGCCACAAACCCAAACCAAACCCAACTCTAACGCCTTCATCTCCCTTAAATCCACAAATCGACAAACCCACAAACAACCACAAACCCAAACCAATAAGAAAAGAAGAGAGAATGAAAGAGAAAGCGAAAGAGAGAGAGGAAAAAAAAAAAAAACAACCATTCAAACGAATCAAACCTCTCGGTGCGACTTGCGAGAGAGACGAGCGAGAGTGAGACTATGAGAGACGGAGACCGAGACAGAGCAGAGAGAGAGAGGCAACTCAGGCGAGAGGGAGCAGGGAGCAAGAGAGAGAGAGAGTGAGAGGAGAGGGAGGGAGGAGGCGGGGTCTGGCCGTCTGGGTCCTCTAGGAGTACTGCGGCTGTGTGAAAAGAAATGAGGGGATGAGAAGTGTCGAATAGGTTAGAAGAAATCTAGGTTTTTTTTTTAAAAAAAAAAAAAAAATTATTTAAGCTTGTGGGTGGGCAGGTCGAGTACCCGTCCCTTTTCAAAATACTAAACTTGTGGACCAACCCGACCCATACGGGTTTGTTGTTTTCCAACCCGTAATAGCAAAAAAAAAGGTAAAAACTGCTCAGATCGGGGTGGGGCAGATCAGGTTGGTCGGATTGGGTGAGTTTTGCCCACCCCTACTTACAAGTGCACTCACAATAATAATCTTTGTCAATTTGTTAGTATTTCATAGCAAATTAAAAGGGAGTCGTAAAGATTAGAATAACATTAAGGGCTTGTATGAGATTGCGTTTGAAGGATCTAAAAATACTTTTAACCCTTAAAAAGTTCGTTTAAAGAAAAAAATATTTGTTTGGTAAAAAAAATTAAAAGTACTTTTAAGAGTTCAAAAGACTTAAAAATTGTCAAAAATGTACTTTTGACAAAAATTATTTTTGACTTAAAAGCTCAATTTCTTAAACGTAATTTTTTTAAAAAAAAAAACCGTAGCATTTCTCGAAAATATGATCCGACGAAATTTCTGATGTTGTATTGTTGTCTTGTGTGTGGTTTACCCGCGCAACATTGCTTTGGTTCTTCCCCACGGCAACTTTGCTTCGAAGCAATCTTTCTCTCCGTCTCTCTCAATTACCCATGGTGTGGACACTGGACCATACAAAACGAAACCCAATTCCACTTCTTAAATCCTCCACCTCACGTGCACCCACGGCGCGTGTACATCACGGAAGCTCCCATTCCTTCCCATCAACCTCGTAGAAGGCCTCACACAGAACTCTGATTCTCGAATTCCCCCCCTCAACGCAGAAGGTCATGGGTTCTACATCCTCCTGGCCACCTCTTTCTAAAATACTGTTTCTTTTGAATTTGGGTTATCATTTAGCCCACGCCTCAGAGAAGTACATATCAGCCATAGGAGACCCCGGAATGAAGAACCCAAATGTGAGAGTTGGATTAGAAGCATGGAACTTTTGCAACGAAGTTGGAGCGGAAGCACCCAAAATGGGCAGCCCCAGGCTGGCTGATTGTGCTGACTTGTACTGCCCTTTGATCGTTGGTATGCCACTTTCTCAGCTCACTGCTCATTCCTCTTCTTTAATATTTGTATATGTAGCTACTTGCTTTAAATTTCACAATTAATGCTTATTTCATATTCTGAATGTGTGTGGATGGAAACCCATGTAGCTACTGGAGTATTATGATCTGTCCCAAATTGTCTTTATGTGAAATTATGCTGATTTGCTAATGGGTACTCCAAGTAAAATAGGCTGCTGCTGCTGCTGTTGTTGTTGTTGTTTTTTAGATTAAGATTGTTCCATCATATTTTGTACTTTCGGAAGACTTTCATGGCTTGTCTTGCCGATTGGAACTGTAATCAAGTTCTTGAATTGGTTTTGACTTCACCAGAACAAACTCCAGATATAATATTTGGCCCGAATATTGGAATAATATGGATCTTCTTAGCTTTTACATCTCAATTTTATCCTTAGTCTTTCGATGCTAATTATTCTCAATCATTTCCAGTGTGGCTCCTGGGTTAGGAAATTTCTATTGAGTGATGCTTGATGCCCAAATTCATTGCTGGTTTGATTGTTTAAGCTGATAATGGAGTAAAATGCAACCAAACCAATCTAACTTTAAATTAAGTTTGAATGAAGAAATAAAGGGTAAATTACACTTTATTTTCATAAACTACCACTTATTTGCACTTGCAGCTCAAGCTTACGACTCAATGCAACATGGACCTATAAATTATCAAAATGTTTTGAGTTGCCTTGAGTCAAATTTAGCCATTATTTTAGATAGAAAATGTCATACATGTGTAGCACATGTGTCTAGGTTATTTTGAAGTTATAAATTTATCCTCAACTTGAAAATTTAGAAGAAAAAAATTAGTGCAATGAGAAGCAGATACGGGATGGTCGTGCAGCCATCCCCATCTATGGCCCATAAATCATTGACCTACTTTATATGTTTGTATGAACTTCTTAATATTGATGTTTCCGTGATTCTTATTCACTGTTTATGCATCTAAAATTCCCATCACTTCCCACCTTTGTCCATGGTTTTATTTCAAGGTACATGGCCTAGCTTCTATGTATGGATCTGTAAAATCCACATTATCTTGCCTTCGGTAATGCTTATTTTATAGTTTTTAAATTCCTTTAAACTGTCTAGCTTTTTCTCATCTGGTTCTGCTGCGTGTACTTTTTATCAAATGAACTCTTTAAAGATACTATACCTAATTTAGCTAAATTAGGACCGCAGTGGGTGAGGTGATATATAATTGAATGTAATCATCTACTTTTATTCTTTACATCTTCATGGTCGTTTTCAGTTTCATTTTTCAATAATCAGATTCCTTGGGCTGCACCGCAAAGTGTGAAGTACATCACAAAGTGAATGAGTCAGATAACAGCTTGGGGGCTGGTAATGAGTTTCCTGAAACGGGATTCAAGCCATACACAGACCCTGACCTGTTTGCTGTGGAAAAGGAACTGTATCTTGGTTCTCTGTGTGAGGTGCAGGATTCCTCAAATCCATGGCACTTCTGGATGATTATGCTCAAGAATGGTAACTTTGACAAGAACACTACCCTTTGTCCTGAGAATGGCAACAAAGTCAGTAAAATCATAACGGGCAGGAATTTTCCATGTTTCGGTGAAGGATGTATGAATCAGCCACTTGTATACCATAATTACTCTACATTGGTTTCTTCTGAGGATCAAACAGTGTCTTTAGCAGGAGGGTTTTATGGAACATATGACCTTGATGCTGATTTGAGCAAAGGTGCAGGGAAGAACTCCTACTTCTCCATCTCATGGAAGAAGAATTTGAGCACAGGAAGTTGGATTTTCTCGCAACGATTAACAACATCTTCAAAGTACCCTTGGCTCATGTTGTATCTACGTGCAGATGCAACAGAAGGATTTAATGGCGGTTATCACTATTGTAGTCGTGGAATCATAAGAAAGGTTTCTTCCTTGGCTTTACTTCTTGCTAGAAATATAAATTTGTTGTCCGAACACATTCTACACATGAATGCTCACCGATCACACTGCCCTTGACAGAAATTAGAATGGTGTTTGAGTTGAAATTTTTTGAGTAATTTGTATTTATGTACCTCAATGTTATACCAAGTATTTATGAAATTCTTCTTCAAAAAAAAAAAAAAAGTATTTATGAAATTAGAGAATAAATTCATGCAATATAATCTCTCTTATACTCAACGAAGCCCTAATCCAATTAATTGGGGTTGCCTAGATGCTCTCTCTTTTTTCTAGATCAAAATTTCTATAGTCTGGCTTACTTTTATTTTTTACAAGTTCGTCATATTTTTGTGGTTCATGAGTTTTGTCTTTTGAGATTTGTTTTGCCAGCTTCCGGAATCTCCCAACTTTAAGGTCAAGTTGACACTTGATGTTAAACAAGGAGGAGGAGCCAACAGTCAATTTTATCTGCTTGACATAGGAAGCTGTTGGAAGAACAATGGAGACCCCTGTGATGGTAATGTTCTGACAGATGTCACAAGATACAGTGAAATGATAATAAATCCTGCAACTACAAGCTGGTGCCGCCCAGATAATCTGGTCTCCTGCCCGCCTTATCATGTTAGTCCTACTGGTGAGAAAATATATAGAAACGAGACATCTCGGTTTCCATATTCTGCATATCATCTCTACTGCAGCCCAGGAAATGCCAAATATCGGGAGGAACCGTATGATATCTGTGACCCATATAGCAATCCACAGGCACAAGAACTGGTGCAAATTCTTCCACATTCTGAATGGGCTGTACATGGCTATCCCGAAAAGAAAGGAGATGGGTGGATTGGAGACCCTAGGACTTGGGTGCTTGATGTGGGGGCTCTCTCTAGTCGGTTATACTTCTACCAGGTAATCATGTTGTTTCTATTGACTTTTGCCATTACTAATTTTGTTATATAATCCTGATTGAAAACACCAAAAATAAGAAAAGAAAAAAGAATGCCACACAAAAGTTGATGCATGAAGTTTGCCCACATGTTTAGTTCATGCTTGTAGTTAAAAACTGATGTTTGTGTGCTATGCATCCACACAAGCGCTCAAAACTTTTTATCATCTATTTTGCAGAGACAATTCCAGTAATTTTAATTCCTTGCAACTAATGGTAGCTTTTATTAGTTATCTTTGAAGTGAGAGTCCTCGAAGGCCTTGTTGAGAGTTCGAAGTTTTCCATTCTTCCTCTATCTCTCCTATCTGTTCTTCTCTTTGTTTCTTATGCTTAATTGCTCTTGAGTTTTGTCACTATACTTCAAGGTGGACCTTATAAGTTATATGGCACTAATGGGAGCCATATTATAATTATTTTGCACAGTATTAAACCATCACTTATCTTAGAAACTTAAGCTAATAAAAATAGATGAATTTAATCATTTAATCAATACATTAACATGCAGGATCCAGGAACAAAACCAGCACGGCGTGTATGGTCTTCACTTAATGTTGGCACAGAAATATATGTTAGCCCAGCAGGGGTGACTGCAGAATGGACTGTTAGTGATTTTGATGTATTGGTTCCTGAACATGTTACTACCAGTTATGATGGTTTTTATTGATCGGCAATATTCAATTATAAAGAACAGAGCTTACTTTATGATGTCATTTTTCTATCATACTTTAAAAACTTCTCTGTTACTCCTCTGGGTTAAAACTGAGGTAAATGTATAAAATAAATATTATTGTAGATTTACTTCTTGACAATTCATGGTTTCCACTTTCCATAATGCCTTTTCATCAGAGAGCCATTGGATCATGCCAGTTTGTAGGAGAGAAGGTGGTGCGGTTATCAAGAAAGAGAGAGAAAGAGAGAATTACTTTCTTATAATTTTATTCCATCAAAATCTCCCTTCATTGTAGCATAAGAGATGCATAAATAGACTAACAGACTAAACTTTAGGGCGACGCCCACTTATTGACTTAACTAACATAATTTTATTGACTTAACATAATTAGGGACATGCCCATTTATTAAATTGCATACCATTGACTCTTAAAATTAAATAATAGTAACCCTTATAAACATTTCAAGTTTTTCCTTTTACATCATGCAGTGTCTTCAAGAAATGGATAGTCGGTGTAACCAACAACAGGATCAGAGATGTAGAATGTGTTTCTATTGTACTTGTTGAGATGAGCATTGAGCTCAAATCTTTTAGGTAAATCTGGATTGGCTAGTAACATACGACCATAACCAACAAGATCTGCACGATTTTTAGCAATGGCATTGTTTCCATCTTCCTTGTCATAACCTCCAGGCTCCAGCAACAATGAAAGTACCCGTAAACGCCTTTCTCATTGGCAAAAGACTGTATGAGGATTCAATTTTTTCTTCAACTGTTTTCATTCTTGGCTCAACCACGTGGCAATAAAGAATCCCATATTTGTTTAAGTACTCTGCCATGTAAAGCCCCAGTGCTTTTGGATTGGAGTCTCTGGATTCCATATGGTCTATAAAAGGAGATAGCCTTATTCCAACTTTATCTGCTCCTATCTCATTAGCAACAGCTTCGACTACTTCCAAAGCAAATCGACAACGATTTTCAATTGATCCACCATATCGGTGTGTTCGATCATTCACTCCATCTTTTAGAAACTGGTCAATTAAGAAACCATGAGCCCCATGAATCTCAATTCCATCAAAACCTATGTATATAGACACAAATTATAGCGAATAAGTATAATGCTAAAGATCATTCTTGATATTAAAAAAAAAAAGAAAAGCTTATGAAATAAAAACTTACCAGCTTCAATAGCATTCCTTGCTGAAATTCTAAAATCATTGACAATTTGTGGAATTTCATCTGTCCTTAGCCGCCGTGGAGGACTAAACTGTCCACCATCAACGCCCTTAATGGTCAAAGGCTTGTCAGTGGAAGAAACTGGATCTTGCCCATTTGGCTGAATATCTGTAGACAACAATATGATAGAGATAAAGAAAAATCCTAGTTAAAATTAGGCTTAATTTTGTTTGGATCATGAAGATATAACAAAGAGCATGAGTAGAAAACAAACCTCGATTAGAAGCCCTTCCCACATGCCAAAGCTGACAAAAGAAGATTCCACCTTCGGCATGAACAGCATCTACGATGGGTTTCCATACTTCAACTTGCTCTTTTGTCCATATTCCGGGTGCATCACGATGCCTTTACAATAACAAAGAAACCTAACGATCATTAAGTTTTCTAGGCAAAATAGGGGATGAGGATCATTGTAATTAGTTGTCTACAATATTGTTGCAATTTGAGTAGGTAATTTGAGAGTGTAAATAAGACCTATTTGACGAAGTGGGTCTCATTTATGCTCTAATACAATAAGCAGTTAATTGCTATGAATCCCAATTTAAAAAGAACTTGTCAAATTATTATAGTTAAAATTACCCTTGAGCGGTTTCAGAAACTCCAGTCGCCTCAGCTATTAAAAGACCGCCTTTGGAGGCTCTCTGAGAATAATATAAAATAACATGCGGCTGAGGACCATCGCCAAGAAATCTCAATCTGGTTAGTGGTGCCAATACTACTCTGAAAATAGAAAATACACGATAAATTAACTAAATCAAAGAAAAACGAAAATAAAACTATCTAAATCACATATATATTTCCCATAGCAAGCTTGCAAAGAATAAACAAACAATCCATTTATGAAATTAATGATTCATTGATTATGGCATAAACAAGGACAGCTTTATTTTTTCAGCCATGGACTTCCCATATATAGCAAGTTTGGTTTAGCATGGACATCAAAAGTGATGTGGCATGAAATTTCAACTCTTCTGGTACTCTAACCGAGCTTAGGCGTAATCTATAATAAGATACAATTGGCCAGCCTGCATTAAAATTATTTCAGAGGCTAAAGTGTATTAAAATAAACAATTTTAAAAATTAATGTATATTTTTAATAATTTAAAGACTTTTTTTTTTTTTTGGTGTCTAAATTGTAATAATTAAGTTGAAGTTAATAATTACAAGTGACATTGAAATGATAGTCTTAGGAGGAAAAAAATATATTTTATCATAAAATAATAATAATAACAGAAATTGGAAGGTGCAAACCTATGGCATAGATTGAAGTTCCCCAGTTTATAAGGAGTAAGAAGAGGAATGGTGGGAGGTTGAAGAGCCATTTTTATTGATCCTTTTTTCTGTTTTCTTCCACTTGTTTCGTGTTTGTAGTTTGCTTAGCTTGGGGAATTATTAAAAAAATAAAGTGCAAGACCCGATTGAGTATTTATACATCAAGGAGGGTGAATCCAATTTGACAACATATTAATTTGTCGCCTCATTTGTGTTGGTCATGTCTATTACGATGACTCATTTTTTGTTGGTGACGTCTGTTATGACGCCTCAACATAAAAAGAACATGTCCGCCATGACGTTTGGAGCATGCATGAATCATGATAGACCATCCTCCACGGCTCCAACTCCGCAGAATGTTTAACCCCCGTTACCGACCGTTGACATCGTGTTTTTTTTTTCTTATTATGTTCACACAATAAAGGAATCAAGGGAGATAGATTCGAATTAATAACTTTCGTTTTATTAGATGTTTTAATTGATTGAGTTACCTCTTAGAGGCTTTGACCTCATGTTTTAGAAATAATCAGTTACGATTTTTACAAATTTTAAAAATTTTAAGTTAAAAGTAGTATCTCGGTTAGCACTTTTTTCATTTTTTTTCCTTGTAAGTTTTCAAAACAACTAAATCAAAATCGATATCTCGGTAATTTTCATCAATCTCAATTAATAGAATTTCATGTCATCTGTCATGTGTCACTCTCGAAATATGTCACTTGTCTTAAAAATAAAAATAATTTAACATTTAAAATTAAAATAATATATATATTTTATAAAAAAAAGTATGAGAAAAAAGCTTACGAAAAAGTTGTGAACCAAAATCAGAGTTTCTACAGCAATCCAAAGCTTTATCCGCCTCCTTCACACTTCCTCAACAAACGGCACGTGGGCAGCCAGTATCTGAAAGTACGAAGCTTCAAACGAGGAAATGCTAGCGAAAATCGAAGAAATCAGGGCCTGGGTCATCTGGGTATTGATGGTTTTCCTCTGGGTCTGCCCCAACGGCCTTGCTATCAGCCTATCACTGACGTGGCGGTGTTGGTACTGGTGATGGTTGTGCGGGCAGAGGGGTAGGTCCAGTTTGATGACCACGACCTTCTGGTCGGTGATGACTTCTTCGGCAGAGTCAAGGATGTAAAATCCGTCGGAGTCTTCGACGGCTTCGATGTCGGCAAAGAACTCGAAGGTCTTGGATTTGAAAGCCTGGGGGAATTTCTGGAACATTTCAGAGATTTGTGGGTGGGCAAAACAAGTACCCGACACGACCTCATTATAACCCGCAGGTACCCATTATACGATTAACTTATACACAAATATGATCTATTTAGTTTAACGGATTAACGGGTCTGACACGATTACAACAGAAAAATAATCGGATAATCCGACACGATCCGTTTAAAATAATCAGATCATATCGGATACACACGACCGGACCCGTTTAAACCCTAAACCTATTAAGGCTAAAATTTCTTTAGAAAAAAAAAAAAGAAAAAAAGAAAAAAAAGGTACACAGCGGAGTCAGAGAAAAGGAAAAGAAAACTCATGAGTTCTTAACTTGAGATAGAGAGACTGAGAGAGAAAAGACAATACCGGCGATACCACCATTATGGCAACAGAAAGGCGCAGCTGATGGCGTGGAGGCATGGTTGACGGTGAGGAGGCGTGGCTGACGGCGACAACAAGAGGCGGACTGCAGAGAGAGAGAGAGAGAGAGGGAGATTGAGAGTCGAGATTGATGGGGACTTCTTCTTGTCTTCTTCTAGGAAGTGGGTGAGGCGGTGAGCCGGTGAGATCAAACCACCGTGAGTCGTCCTAGGAGGTGGGTCAGGGTAAGTCGATGAGAGCCATGAGACTGTGAGGGACTGAGGGTGGAGTGGGGGAGCGTGATCGCGTTACTTGTACTTATTTTTAGGGTTTTTACGTTTTTAGTATTTAAGTTTCTTTTAAAAATAAAAAAAATAAATACGGGTCTGACGGGTTGACCCGCCAGACCTGAATACTAACCAGGTCTGGCAGGTCGACTTGCCAATTAGGGGTGAAATAGCGGTTGCAGTTAGTGGTTAGTAGCTAAAACTGCTAACCACAACTGGCGAGGTGGTTAGTAGAAATCTACTAACCGCCTCCGCGAACCGAGTGGTTAACTGCCCAGTTAGCAGTTAACCGCTTTTCTACTAATCGCTTTTTATTGGGCTTTTTTTTTTTTGGCCAGTTTTGGGCTAACTTTAAACCATTTTTTTGCTCACTTTAAACATTTTTTTTCCCATTTCATGGCTATTTTAGTATTAAAAATTGTTGGTTTAAAATAAGCATTATATGTTGGACTATTATACCAAAATCTTGTTGGTCTTCTTCTACAACATATAACATACAAATAAAATTACAACAAAATTATCACTTCACTTGTAGTCTTATACACAATATAGAAATAAAACATAAAATAGTTCATAAACTCACATGAATAAACACAAAATAACCACTAGGCTACAATAACTTATTGTTACTTATTATATAAAATGTATGAAAGCCCCTTAAGTCCGGACCATCTGCAAAATGTGCCTTTTGCAACCTCCAATCCCATCTTGACACATCACCAATTGCAAAAAATTAAAGTGAGACAAAAATAGCAAATCAGTCCACAAAGAAAAAGACTAAAACACCACTGCCTGGGTCTGGCAAAACCCACGCCGTGGGTCTTGCCAGACCCACGCCAGAGTTTGGTGGCGACCCACGCCGGAGTTTGGAGAGACCCACACCGTGGGTCTAGCCAGAACCACGTCGAGGTCCGGAGAGACCCACGTGTGGGTCTCGCCAAACCCAGGCATAGGATGCGAGGACCAGCGCGGGCGAGCTCCTGCGAACCACGATTTTCTCTCTCTTTCGCCAGCGTGGGTCTGGAGAACGGCGTGGGTCTCGCCAGACTCAATCATGGGCAGCGAGGACCGACGCGGGTGAGCTCCGGTGAATGGCATCATAGCTCCTCCGCCTCTTCCCCTTCTCACTTCCACGATTTCCTCTTTCTTCCGTCGAAGATCTGGCCGCCCAGCATCACATCCGATGGAAAACCCGAAAAACCCACAAAATCCAGCCTAAAAAACCCATTTCTAATGCTCAAAATCCGTTTCTAATGCCACAAAAATCGTTTCTAATGTCACAAAAATCGTTTTTGGATTTAAATCTAAAACCTAGAAGGGGAAGGTTAACCCTTAGAGGATTTTATCACCCTAACGCCGAAAAAAATGACTCCGGCACCGGAGAAGATGACTCCACAGCCAAACCCGTGGGTCTGGCCGTGACCTGCCACCCAGCTTGAATAAGCTCAAAATATGGTGTGTGTGTGTGAGTGTATGATATTTTTGTGGAATTATTTTGTTTTTACTTAGGTGTCAACTTGTGAGTGGGTGCTGTAAAAGTGGTGTTTTGCAGGCATGACCTAATTCAAGGTTTTCTCTCTCTATATATAATATAAATATATATTATATTTTTAAAAAAAACGGTTAGTAGTTAACGGTTAGTAGGTAGGCGATTTTTCAAAACTCACTAACCGCTAACAGCTTTTAAAGCGTTTAGTGCAATTAGGGTTAGCAGATGCGGTTAGGTGGTTTTAAATTTCACCCCTACTGCCAGTAACCATGTATGGTGGGTCAACTCGCTAGACACAAAATTACAGGGTCTTAAATGAGTAGAGTCGATTAAGACCCGAACCCAATTAGCTCAAACCCAATACCTATTTTTTCATGTCGTTTTCGTGGGTCGTGTCAAAATTGCCAGCCCTAGTTTTGAGGACCCATCCATGTCTGTCATTTCTTTGGGTGGCCGGCAACCACAGAATTTTCAATTTTTAAATTATTTGAAGGTTTATTTTTTTTTTTTAATTTTTAATTTTTAGAACTGGTGACATAGTTTGGGAATGAAACGTGACAAATCGTTAATTTTATTTGATGGAAACTTAACGAGGTATCAATTTTATATTTTTCCATAGTTGAGGTATTAGTTTTGAAAATTTTGAGAGAAAAAAAAAAAAAAAAAAAAAGTGCAAACCGATGCCCTAAAATTTATTCTATTTTAAGAAGAGGAAATTCAGATAATAACCTCCTAACAATTATGCTGATTCCCATCTTTTTGTTCTACTTGTCCACATGTAATATTTCTCTCCTAAGTTTGTTGACGTGTTAATAAATTGTAGGTAGATAAAGTTTATTCTCCTATGTGCTTAGTTAACTTTAGTAAATAATTTAAACATCTTTTTAATTTTGGCCATGGTCTTTTTAAACATCTGAGTTAACAAGTGTAATTTAGAATTTTGCATATGGTTAATTCTGATGTAAACGCATCTTTTAAAATTAACCAAAATTCAACATGTATTACAGTCTGGTGCTCGGTTATGGTCCTTCGATCAGAAAAGATTCTTACTACTGGCTTAGCTATTTCCTATGATAATAAGATGAGCCTATAGAGTCATTCATGACAAGTCAATGTGCGCCATTCATGATTTAAGAAATGCGGTAGTGGTCCAAAGAGTAAACTTGTTCCATACAAAAATAAATTTCATATAAACGGAGGAAAATTTATTTTTACCCCCCCTAATGTTTTGGTTGGAATGATTTAATTCCAATGGAAAGCCAAGTGGGCCATTTAAAAAAAAAAAAAAAATTCTAGAATCTTTCTAAGGATTTTCATTAACTTCGAGTTCTTTTGTGCTTATCAAGATTAATTGTAACTTCTCTTCAGAAGCAAATTATTTAGATATGTAGAAGGTTACTTATCTTGCAATAAGCATCCTGGATTAACTACATTTATACACGTTGAATTGCATAAACGTGCTTGGTGTTTTGGGACAAGGATCCTCTCCAGTTGATGGTTATAATTAGGATCTCTCCTTAGATCCTAAGGCCATCAACCCGCCAAGTGGCGCATTAAAATAATAATAATATTTTATTATTTTACTTTTAAAAATAAATAAAAAACAAAATAATAAAAAATAAAAAACAAATATTAGAAAAAAAAAGAAGGGTGGTTAGCCACCCTATCTTGGCCACAGGGGGTGGCTGGCCACCACATTTTAGGACATGGGGTGGTGTCACCACCCCCATGGGCCGGTTGGGGGTGGCTTCGGTGGCCCTTGGGGGTGGTTCAGCTAGCCCCAACTGGCCCCAAGGGGTTTGGCCACCCCCAAGCCAAATGGTGGCCCTTGAGGGTGGTCTAGCCACCCCCAAGGACCATATAAAAAATACAAAAAAATTAAAAAATTTTGTTTGGCCCTTGGAGGCGGCCGATCCACTTCCAACTGGCCCTTAAGGGAGGTCGTTTGGCCGCCCCAGGCCAAACGGTGGCCCTTGGGGGTGGTCCAGCCACCCCCAAGGGCCAAATCAAACAAAAACAAAAATTATATTTTTTTAATTATTTTATTATTATTTTTAAATCGGGCCATGTGTTAGGTTAATGGCCTTAGGATCTCTAAGGACAGATCCTGGCCATCAACTGGCTCCCCTCCAGTCCAATTTTGGACTGGAGAGGAGCCGGATCCGGTGTTTTGACAATTACAGAAAAGAAGATTGACCTCTAATTTAAATAATTCTGGCATGTTTCATGGATGCATGCTTCACCCCC
>CM017323.1:10885607-10932728 GCA_006937295.1 Carpinus fangiana
AAAAAAAAAAAAAAAACCATTAACACTTGAAATAAAATAAAGCATAAAAGTAAATTCAAATAATCCCACAAAGTTCATTTTGCATTAAGAAGTGTCTTCAAGAAATGGATAATCAGTGTAACCAACAACAGGATCCGAGATATAAAATGTATCTCTATCGTAGTTGTTGAGAGGAGCATTAAGCTCAAATCTCTTAGGCAAATCTGGATTGGATATAAACAGGCGACCATAAGCAACAAGATCTGCAGAGTTCTCGGCAATGGCATTGTTCCCATCTTCCCTTTTATAACCTCCCGCAACAATGAAAGTGCCCCTAAAAGCCTTTCTCATTGGCAAAAGACTATGTGGGGTTTCACTTTTTTCTCCCATTGCCTTCATTCTTGGCTCAACCATGTGGCAATAAAGAATATCATATTTGTTTAAGGACTCTGCCATATAAAGCCCCAATGCTTTTGGATTAGAGTCTCCAGATTCCATATAGTCTGCAAAAGGAGATAACCTTATTCCAACTTTGTCTGCTCCTATCTCATTAGCAACAGCTTCAACTACTTCCAGAGCAAATCGACAACGATTTTCAACGGACCCACCATAGTGGTCGGTTCGATCATTCACCCCATCTTTCATAAACTGGTCAATTAGGTAGCCATGGGCCCCATGGATCTCAATTCCATCAAAACCTAGATATAAAGATAAAAATATTATTTTACAAAGCGAGTAAGTATAACGTTAAAGATCATGCTCGATATTAAAAAACAAGAAAAGCTTATGAAATGACAACACACCAGCTTCAATAGCATTCCTTGCTGCAATTCTAAAATCATTGACAATTTGAGGAATTTCATCTGTCCTTAGCCGCCGTGGAGGAGTGAAATGTGCACCATCAATTCCCTCAATGGTCAAAGGCTTGTCGGTAGAAGAAATTGGAGCTTGCCCATTTGGCTGAAAATCTGCAGACAAACAATATGAAAATCTTAGAAAACATTCAATTCTCTCCATTTACAACAAAATAGTCAAAAGACAAACCTTGATTTGAAACCCTCCCCACATGCCAAAGCTGACAAAAGAAGACTCCACCTTTGGCATGAACAGCATCCACGATGGGTTTCCATGCCTCAACTTGCTCTTTTGTCCATATACCAGGTGCATTAGGATACCTTTACAACATCAAAGAAACCTAACAATCATAAAGTCTACAAAGCAAAATTGGATAAAATTTATTTGAGCAAGTGAGTCTAATCTCTCTCACAATTTCAAAAAAACTCGCCAAACTATTATAGTTAAAATTACCCTATAGCGGTGTCAGAAACTGCAGTTGCTTCAGCTATTAAAAGACCACCTTTGGAAGTTCTCTGAGAATAATATAAGATAGCATGTGGTTGAGGAACATTACCATAAGATCTCATTCTAGTTAGTGGTGCCAATACTACTCTGAAAAAAAAGAAAAAGTAAATGATAAATTAACTCAATCAACAAAGAAATATTTTTATACTTAAGAAAATAAAACTATCTGAATCGCATATATATTTCCCATAGCAAGCTTGGGAAGAACAAACAAATAATCCATTTATAAAATGATTATGGCAGAAATAAGGACAGCTTCATATATATATATATGATAGAAATTTCTTTCAAATCAGTCTAGAGAAAATATCCTTCAATCCATATAAAATAGTACCAAGTGTTTATAAACATTTAAAATATACATTAAATTCTTAACCTCGTTAATATCAATTTACTAACTTAAACTAAATTTGACGTAGAAGGTGCAAACCTATGGCATAGATTGAAGTTCCCCATTTTGTAAGGAGAAAGAAGAGGAATGGTGGGAGCTTGAAGAGCCATTTTAAATGATTCTTTTCTGTTTTCTTCCGCTGCTTGTGTGTTTGTAGTTTGCTTGGGGAATTAAAAATTGCAAGACCCAATTGGGTATTTATACGTACATTTACACATTGAATCGCAAAAGGAGGAAAAGTGAGGAGGGTAAATCCAATTTGAAAACATATTTGACTATTTGCTGTTGATGATGTCTGTTATGACGTCTAAAAAATAAAAAACATGTCTGCCAGCAAGTTTGGACTTTGGAGTAAGATTAACCATCCTCCGGAGTCCGGACTACGTTTAGCCGCCAGTTTTGTTGACTAATGACGGAGTTATGACGCCTCATTTTTTGTAGGTGACGTCGGTTATGACGCCTCAACAGAAACATACATGTCTGCGATGACGTTTGGAGTACGAACTGTACGATAGACCACAACGTGTCACCGCCAGTTTTATTGACCATTGACGGAGTAATCTTTTACGATTTTTAGAATTTTTAAAATATTAAATGGACAGAAATTTTCACTAAATTAGTTTGGAGGAAAATATCATCCAACTTACATAAAATAGTAATAAGTATCTATAAATATTTAAAAAATACATTAAATTTTTAACCTTATTAGAGCATTCACAATGAAAGAGCTAAATGACACTTTTATCTCAAATAGCTCATTAAATTGATAAAATATCATCTATATTGGAGAAGCTAAAAAAAAATGTATAATAGATATTTTATTAACTGAGCTAAAAAAAAAGCTACATGTAGCGGCACTATTCAAAGAATTATTTTCCTAAATTTTCTTCCCACGTCTTTTTTTTCTCCCACTATCTTTCCCAAAATTTTCTTCCCATGTTTTTTTTATTATTTCTCTCACCTGTTTTCTCTTTTTTCAAAATTTTATCCTACTATTTCTCTTTCACATCTCATTTTTTCCTAAATTTTCTCCTATTATTTCTCTCTCAACATCATTTTTTTTCTCAAAAGTTGAAAAATAAGATATTTATGAAAAATACAATCATTATAATAAATAAATAAAATAAAAATTAAATGATATAGATAAAAATATAACTAATCAGATGTAGGATGTCCTTAAAAAATTATTAGTTAAACTAGATAAATTGAGTTTTGAAGAGCTATTTTACATAAAAAATTAACTCTTCCATTGTAAATGCCCTTAATAGCAATTTACTAATTTAGACTAAATTTAATGTATCTTTTAAATGTTTATAAACATTTATCACTATTTTATATGGGTTGGATGATATTTCCTCCAAATCGGTTTGGAGAAAATTTATGTCCATATTAGATAATTACTCATTAGTTTTTGGAGTGCGTCTTGGGTTACTTTTGTGCCCACCACTAAATGAATACCACCTCAGCCTATTACAAATTAGAAAGAAGTCTTGACTGTATCTGATTATTATACCCACCTACTGTAAACCCAACGTAAGAAACCCATTTTTTTTTTTACCCTTTCTTTCTCGTCTCTCATTCTTTCTCCAACGCCCACCGCTGCCTAGCCACCGCCCATAATTGGACCACGCCGCCCAGCCCAAGCCGTTCCCCACCGTTGCACCACCACCCAGGTACATGTTGTCTTCGATTCGCTGCTCCGGCTGAGGGACTCAAAAAAACCCACCTTAGGGACTATGAGAAAAACCCATTGATCCACCACCGGTAAGTTCTGAGTAATGGGTTGCTCCAATCCATTTTTTGGCTAGGCGGTTGTGCTTGAATTTGCTAGGTAATGAGGTTCAGATTTGAGCTTATACTTGTGGTTGTTTTCTAATGGTTCTGCTGGTTGAGCTCCACAACAAACTGTCAGGCATCTTCTTTGGGCGGAGTAAGGGATCGGCCTTGGCGTGGTGGCGTCTCACTCTGGGTAGTGGGCTGGCGTTTGCGTGAGAAATAATGGGGTTGATATTTGCTGAGAAAAGCAGATTGAGGAAGGGGAAAAAATTGGTGGTAGATATAATAATCTGATGCATTCAAGACTTCTTTCTAATCTGCAATAGGCTGATGTGGCTGTCATTTAGTGGTGGGCACAAAAGCCACCTTTTGTGCCACAACCGTATTTAAGTTATTCTCTACTTTTTATCCTGTGAACTATTATTTATTGTCGTTTTATCTTTATGAACTGGAAACCCTATTGTCTGACTCCATCAAATTACTATTTATTGTTTTCTAATTTGCCTAGGGCGGTTGCGGTTATTGGATTTTTAATAACCGCAACTGCCTCTGCGTAGGTGGTTGGCAGTTAGTGGTTATTCAAACTGCTAACAAACAGTTATAATCGGTTTTTTAAAAATGGACTTTTGGGCTTTTTTTTTTAATATTTTAGACCTTCATTTTCTATATATTTTGAGCTTATTTGCCAATTTTTTGGGACTTATTTTTCCCTATTGAACAAAAAACATGTTATTTTTTGGACTTATTTCACATACATAGTCATAATGCCCAAATCCATTAAATGGCCCAAATCAAAACATACTATAAACCACTGAAAGTCTGAAACTAGTAAATATAAGCGAAACAAATATTACAAGCCTTAGGTTTCATCTCATTCTCCAACCAAAATGGCGTTGTTTTGGATTTTTTTTAATATTTAATTAATATATATTTTTATATAATTATATATAAATGAATGAGGTTAGAGGTTATAACCACTTTTTCATACCCTAAAACCGCTAACCGCAACTGCCCTAGACGGCTAATAGTTTTGAATAACCGCTTTACAAAGCGGTTATAAACGGTTAGCGATTGACAGGGTGGTTATAACCGCCCTACCTGAACACCCCTAATTTGTACCAAAAACTTTTATTCTGCCAATCAAAAGCTTTAATTCAGATGTTTGCTTTTCTTTTAACATGGTCTAACTTGCCACCCTTGTAAACCATTTAGACAAACGGTAAGTGCTCTTCCAGGTCCGGCTGAATTATAATTTGATTCACCCCTACCAAAATATCAATGAAAATCAAAATAATTTATACTAATCAGTCATGAGAGTCCGTTGCCAGATTCAGCATCCAAGAACAAAAGCAACGAGGCGTATATCGGTATACGGTCTTCGAATAATGTTGGCACAGGAATTGATGTTAGCCGCGGAGAAGTGACTTTAGTAATTTTGATGTATATATTGGTTCCTGAATAAGTTACTACTAGCACTTGTGATAGCTTTTATTGATCTTTTTTCAGTAAGTTCACTTTTCATCTACTAAAGAATAAATAGAAGGGGTTAGATGCAATTTTGGTATATGTAGTTAGGCCCAAAATGAAACAGACTTTTCAGTTTAAATAATGAAGATGTGATACAGCCATAACTTAGATCTAACAAAGATTTAACTTCTTTCTTATTTTAGACTTAATTTCTAGTTTAAGGCTTTTTCCCTCATCCACTGACATTTTATTTTTTTTTTTAAAAAGCTGGCACTTAAGGAGAAAAGTTGGGTCTTAATTAGTTTTAAATTGTAACTTTATAAAGGCTAGAAAATTGGGACCACCTCCATTTTAGCTTGGGGTTGGCTCAATGGCAAGCAAGTGGGGGTGGTTCGGCCACCCCCAACTTGCAAAATAGGGGTGGTTCAGCCACCTCAAGGGCCAACCCTAAATTTTTTTATTTGTTTATTTATTTTTCATTTGGCCCTTAGGGTAGCCGAACCACCCCTAAGGGCCATAAGGGCGAAGCCACCCCCAGGCCAAACGGAGATGGTTCGAGCACCCCATTTTGCAAGTTGGGGGTGGCCAAACCACCCCCATAAGCCATGGGAGTGGTTTGGCCACCCTTTTGCTAGCCATTAGAGGTGGCTCAAGCCACCCCCTTAGCAAAAATGGGGGTGGCCAGCCACCCCATTTGGGTGTCCGGCCACCCCCAACTTTTACCTCTTTTATATATATATGATTATTTTATTATTTTTCTAGCATAGGTACTATGATATAATGGCACGTCAATCCAATCTTCTGGTTTGACATTAATATGTTGCATTTGTGACAAGTGTCACCATTTTACGCGAGCTGACATGGAGATCCGTAAACTATTTGGATAGAAGCACCAAATCTGCATTTTCAATAATCATAGATATCACTCGAGACACTTTTTAAAAACGAGGAATCCATTTTTTATTTTTTTTTTTGGTTGACATGCCCACACAAGAGAGGAGAAGGGAGATTCGAACTAATGACCTCCGCTTCATAAGGCATGATTCTATCCGACCGAGCTATCTCTTGGGAACATGAGCAATCCATTTAATTTTGGGCCAAACCACATGTACCAAAATTGCATTTAACCCTTGTTGGGTCACGAATCAACCCTGCAGGACCATTCCGACCTGTACTAGGCCCAATGAAGGCCCATGTTCTCAAAGCCCAAGAGCATCTCAAGGCTCGAGAGCCCAAGAGCGTCTCGAGCCTCGAGAGCCCAGGCAGGCCTCGAGGCCTCGAGAACGCCTCGAACAGGCAAGAAGGCCTCAGGCCTCGATCATCTGAGAACCGCCTCTTACCTCGATCACCATATACCATCGATACTTTGAGCTTAAGGCTTCCGAAGCCCGAAAAGCTAGGGATCAGGAGATTAAATTCAAAGATCCTATCTTACCCGTCCCATTCAAATGCCAAGTACCTAAAAGTGCGAGATCAGATATATTATCTACAAGCATTCAAAATTTAAATGCTATAACAGCCAAATCCTATCTTGATCTCGTCAGATCTTGATACGGATAACTACCCAAATCCCTGATAACAAACTGCCTCGCAGAAAATCAGGGAAGAGTCAGTCATTGACAAGGGAACAATCACTCCATGCCTATATAATGCAAGTCACCTCCACATGTTTTGGTAACGCAACTCTAGCACTCTTAAAGCTTTTGTTGTTTCCTCATTATCTAAAAAGCATACACTGACTTAGGCATTGGAGTGTCCCCGCCGGCTCACCCCCGGTCTCTTCGATCCTATCCTTTTCTCTATTGTGCAGGAAAAGTCAAACTTGGATCACTTTCATCAGGAGGTCAACAAGCGTGCCACGTCACCAATCGGAAAGCTGTGTATCAACAATTTGGCGCCGTCTGTGGGAACGATAGATTCTTCAATCGCTTCTCATTCATACAAAAATCTGACATGGTGAATACACGCTCTTCACATCCGCCGAATCCTCGTCTGGTGCAACCACCCCCTAGCGTCCCTGGAGGATCCAATAGTCCAGAATTGGCGGAATTCCTGAGAAACATGGCAGAATCAATAGAGGTTCTTAGGAAGCAGAACGAGGAGCTCAATACTCGGCTCACATTGGCTGAAGCACGGAGCAGCCAGAAAGAGAGAGAGTGCGAGGAACGTCGTGAGAAAGAAAGGCGTGATAGAATCCACAGGGGAAAATGTATTGTCAATCCTCACCAAGAGGATAATGGGAGCACTGTTCAAGGCGATCGTCGAACGATCCAGGATGAGGAACATCACGACAAGTCCCGGCAAGTGGAAGCTGGGGATGGTGGATCTCGTCGAGAAAGGTCTCGGCGCGAGAAGTCTTATGAAGAGGGATCTCGCCGAGACAGGCGCGAAGGAGAGAAGTCTCATCGATCAAGACGACATCATGATAAATCCCATCATGACGAAACCCGGGCTAGCCTCCAAGAGACAAAGATGAAGGATCTGGAGGACAAGTACGCCAGGATTCTCCACCGAATTGACGGGGAGGACCCACATCTCACAGCATGGGACATGCTAGAAGACGACAGCCTCCCATTCACTGAACGGGTCAAAATGTACCATATGCCTGATAAATTCGAAATGCCTCGGATAGAGAAGTATGACGGGAGCGGGGATCCACAGGCTCACTTGGAATCATTCCGAGAACATCTCATCCTACATGGTACTCCCGATGAAATAGCATGCAGAGCTTTCCTCCTAACTCTGAAAGGGGTGGCGAAGGGTTGGTTCACTGAACTTCCCCCGAAGTCAGTAGGCACCTTCAAAGAACTGGGACGCTTGTTCCTAACGCAATTCCTCGCGACGCGGAAGAGGAAGAAGAGCGTCACTTGTTTGTTAACTCTCCGCCAGGGACGGGAGGAGTCCCTAAAAGACTTCATGCTTCGCTTTAACAAAGAGAAGCTCGAAGTAGACAGCCCAGACGATAAAACAATGCTCAACGCATTAATGCAGGGTGTAAGAGCCGAAGGGCCATTGATGGCAGAAATCGGGAGGAAGAATACCCAAAAGGTTACCCTTCCTCAATTCATGAAGCTGACCGAGGAGTTCATTCACCAGGAGGAATTGGTTGGGACCTTCCTTAAGGCCTAGACGCTGGAAGAGCAGTCCAAGCAGGAAAGCAAAAAGCCCCCGGCAGCGCCTAAGCCAAAAGAAGAAAAGAATTCCCGGAAGGCAGAGAAAAAGTCGGGACCTCTTTTTATCAAAAACGAACCTCAGAAGACAGAACGCCCAAGGTTCCAGCCAGAAACCTTCACCCCCTTAAACGCCAGCTACACCGAAGTGTTTATGACCATAAAGGGGGATCCAGAATTCAGGTGACCACAAAAGATGAGGGCAGAGCCATCCAAGCGAAATCCAAACAAGTTTTGTGAATACCATGATGATCATGGGCATTCGACGGAGGAGTGCATCTCTCTTCGACGGGAAATTGAGACCTTTGTTCGAAATGGGAAGCTGGTCAGATTCCTTGCACAGGAACGAGTTAGAGAAGCGAACCAACGAGGGCACCAGCCAGCATAAGGCAATCGAGAAGGCCTCGGACATGCTGGGCAGAGGCGACAAAACCAAAATCCGGGGGAGGATAGGTATGATCGAGAAGGCGAGCAGAGGCCTCTTAGGAATCAAGAAGTAGTCCGAGAAATCCATACCATCTCGGGCGGAGTTGCCGGTGGTGGGGAATCTAACTCAGCCAGGAAGGCTTACGCGAGAAGCATGCACGGCGAGGTGTTTTCCTTACACCGGCCTGCAAAGACAGCCAGAACAGACTCTATGGTGTTGTCTTTCTCTGAAGAGGATGCTCGGGGGGTTGTAATGCCCCATGATGATGCTTTAGTGGTAACTTTGACGGTTGCCAACCACGGAATCCATCGAATTCTGGTCGATAACGGGAGCTCTGCTGATATTTTGTATTGGCCAGCTTTCCAACAAATGGGAATTGATCGCAACAGGATCAAACCATTCGGGTCCCCGCTAGTTGGATTTGGCGGGGAGGTGGTATATGTTATAGGGATTATTCCCTTACCAGTAACAGCAGGAATTGCGCCGAGGCTGTCCACAGTAATGGTGGATTTCTTGGTGATCGACCGACCTTCCGCCTACAACGCAATTATGGGTCGACCAGCATTGAACAAGTTGAAGGCCGCTACCTCAACTTACCACCTTATGATGAAGTTCCCAACGGAGGAAGGGGTTGGGGTCGTACGAGGTGATCAACTTGCGGCGAGGAAGTGTTATAACACTTCCTTGAAGAAGGTCTCGGACCCAATCACGCTCACTGTAGCCTCGGTATCCGAGGCCAAGGGAGAACCAGCGGAGCTGCTCGAGGAGGTGTCAGTAGGGGAAGGAAGAGTCTTGTAGATAGGAACATGCCTTTCCCGAGAAGCTCGAGAAGGCCTCGTGACCTTCCTCCAAAGAAATTTGAAAGTATTCGCTTGGTCACATGAAGACATGCCAAGCATTAGCCCTGAGGAGATAGTCCATGTATTGAATGTGGACCCTGACGTGAGGCCAATAAAGCAGAAGAGAAGAAAATTCGCACTTGAAAGGGTCGAAGCTGTGGCTGTAGAGGTAGAGAAGCTCTTAAAAGCACAGTTCATCCAAGAGGTCTATTATCCCGATTGGTTAGCCAATGTAGTCCTGGTAAAGAAATCCAACGGGAAATGGAGGATGTGTGTAGATTTCACCGACCTCAACAAAGCATGTCCTAAAGACAGCTTTCCTCTCCCACGCATCGACGCACTGGTTGACTCTACCTCAGGGTATGAACTACTCAGTTTTATGGACGCGTTCTCTGGTTATAACCAGATCCTTATGCACCCAGAAGATCGGGAAAAGACTGCATTCATCACTGATCGAGGCCTTTATTGTTATAAGGTCATGCATTTCGGGTTGAAGAATGCAGGCGCCACGTACCAGCGGCTTGTGAACAAGATGTTACAAGCTCAAATTGGAAGAAATATGGAGGTATATGTGGACGACATGCTGGTAAAAAGCATGGAATCGGTTGGCCACATCCACGACCTCCAAGAAGCGTTTGAAACGCTGAAGGCATATAAAATGAAGTTGAACCCCGCTAAGTGTGCGTTCGGGGTATCCTCTGGAAAGTTTTTGGGCTACATGGTCTCAAGCAGAGGAATAGAGGCCAATCCCGAGAAGATTCAAGCCATACTAGAAATGCAGTCCCCAAAAACCACGAAACAACTACAACAGCTTACCGGGAGGCTAGCGGCCCTGAATCGGTTTATCTCCCGATCTACTGACAAATGCCTTCCTTTCTTCAAAATCTTAAGAAAGGCTTTTGAGTGGTCAAGTGAATGCGAGGAAGCCTTTACTCAGCTAAAAAAATAGCTGATGAGCTCTCCTCTGCTGAGTCGAACGATCCCAGGTGAGGTATTGTACTTATACTTGGCTGTCTCTCCCACGACAATCAGTGCAGCCCTGATCCGAGAAGATGAAGGAGTACAGAAGCCGGTATACTTTGTGAGTAAGGCGTTACACGGCGCGGAAGAGAGATATCCTCAAATAGAGAAGCTAGCGTTTGCTCTCATTATGGCCTCGAGGAAGCTCCGGCCATACTTTCAATCTCACACAATCCGAGTCCTCACGGAATACCCGCTCAGAAAAGTAATGCAAAAGCTGGATCTATCAGGGCGACTGGCAAACTGGGCTATTGAATTGGGTCAGTTTGACCTCGAATTCGTCCCGAGGAATGCGATCAAAGGCTAGGCCCTTACAGATTTTTTGGCTGAATTCACGAACCTGCCGGAGATAGAAGACTCGGAGGTAGAAAGAAAGTGGATCATCTACGTGGATGTCTCATCGACAAAGAAGAATGGAGGAGCCGGGATAGTGCTCATCACTCCGGAAGGAGAAGAGTTAAATGGATCCTTGAAATTTGAATTTAGAACCACCAATAACGAGCCAGAATATGAGGCTGTCATAGCAGGCCTCGGACTGGCCCTAGAACTCGGAGCTGAGTCCGTGGAAGTACGGAGCGATTCTCAAGTCATTGTGGGCCACATCCGAGGAGAGTTTGAAGCGAAAGGGGAAAGAATGAAGAAGTCCTTGGTGAAGGTGCAAGGCATGCAAGTGTCTTTCCAGAAGTTCACCATCACCAAGATCCCCCATGCAGATAACGAGAAGGCAGACCACTTGGCCCGCATGGCCTCTGCAGAGTACACAGAAGCTGAGGAAAACACCACTTATGTCGAAAGTTTAAGGCAACCCTCGATATCCGACGAAGCCTCGGTTGTCAGTACAATCGATGAGGCCTCGGACTGGAGGAAGCCAATTATCGACTACTTGCAGAAAGAAAGTCTACCGTCCGAGAAGAGAACGGCCATACAGTTGAGGATGAGGGCTGGAAGGTTCACGATGGTTAACGGTATGCTCTACAAAAGAGGATTCACACTGCCTCTCCTAAAATGTGTTTCTCCCGAGGAAGGAAACTATATACTCCGAGAAATCCACGAGGGAATATGCGGAAATCATTCAGGGGCACGAGTATTAGCACATAAAGCGGTAAGAGCGGGTTTCTATTGGCCTAACATGAGTAAGAACTCAACAGAAATTGTCCGAAATTGTGACAAGTGCCAAAGATTTGCTAATGTCACCAAGCAGCCCCCGGAAGAATTGAGTTCAATCTCTTCTCCTTGGCCCTTCTCACAATGGGGGGTTGATATAGTGGGACCGTTGCCCCGAGGAAAGGGGGGTGTTCGATTTGCAGTAGTGGCAGTGGATTATTTTACTAAATGGGCAGAAGTTGAGCCCCTAGTAAATATAACGGCCAAAAACATTGAACGGTTTCTATGGAAGAATGTCGTCTGCCGCTATGGTGTGCCGCATGCATTTGTCACTGACAATGGAAAGCAGTTCGACTGCGAACCATTCCGGAAGTGGTGTGCCGAACTTCACATAAGAAACTACTTCTCGTCCCCGGGGCATCCTCAAGCAAACGGGCAAGTAGAGGCTACCAATAAAACTATTTTCAAAATTTTAAAGAAAAAATTGGATAGCAGAAAAGGAGATTGGGCAGACGATCTCCCGGAAGTCCTATGGGCTTATCGAACTACAAGGAGGACCCCTACAGAAGAAACCCCTTACGCTCTAGCATTCGGAACAGAAGCAATTATTCCGGCAGAGATAGGGTCGAGAAGCTTCAGGGTGGAATTATACAGAGCAGAATCAAACGATGAAGGACTCAAACTCCATCTGGATTTGCTGCAGGAGAAGCGGGATCACGCTCAAGTCACTATGTCCGCTTACCAGGAAAGAACGGCAAGGTATTTTAACAAGAAGGTGAAGCCTCGGAACTTCAAGATCGGAGATCTGGTTTTGCGCAAGATCACTCTCGCCACTAGAGACTCATCCGAGGGAAAACTGGCTCCAAACTGGGAGGGCCCTTACAGGGTGGTTGACTGCCAGAGACCAGGAGCATACCACTTAGAAGATCTAACAGGAAAAGTCCTTCCGAGGCCATGGAATGCGGAACATTTGAAGAAATATTTTTCTTAAAATGTAATTTCTTTTTGAACTAATCACTACTTTGTCTTTTAAGTATGATTTATTTTCAATAAAAGAACTCCCGAAGTTTATCATCATAAATGAAAAAAAAAAAAAATCCCAAGTGTTTGAAGTCTAGAGACCCTCTCGAGTGTCCGAGACCACGTTCTCGGATAACTCCAAATGGGATCGAGGCTCAACACTTGGAACATTTCACAAGTGTTCAACTCTCGAGACCCTCTCGAGTATCCGAGACCACATTCTCGGATAACTCCAAATGGGATCGAGGCTCAACACTTGGAACATTTCACAAGTGTTCAACTCTCGAGACCCTCTCGAGTGTCCGAGACCACGTTCTCGGATAACTGCAAATGGGATCGAGGCTCAACACTTGGAACATTTCACAAGTGTTCACCTCTCGAGACCCTCTCGAGTGTCCGAGACCATGTTCTCGGATAACTCCAAATGGGATCGAGGCTCAACACTTGGAACATTTCACAAGTGTTCAACTCTCGAGAGTATCTGAGACCACGTTCTCGGATAACTCCAAATGGGATCGAGGCTCAACACTTGGAACATTTCACAACTCTCGAGACCCTCTCGAGTATCCGAGACCACGTTCTCGGATAACTCCAAATGGGATCGAGGCCTAATACCCGCAGAGGTAACAATACAAAAAGTGAAAAGGCAGATAAAACGAACACAGAAATTCGAAAGAAAGGTATTTATTAATGTTTGGTTAATGAATGTCTGTACAAAAGAATGATCGTGGAAATTACAAAAAGAAAAAAGTCTATCTATTCTATGGACTATCTATGAGTCCCCTTGAGGAGCAACATGGGGGTCTCGATCAACAGAAGAAGCCTCAGCATTCTTGGATGCCTCCCTAGCTTCTTCCTCCTGAGCGGCCTCGGGCCCAGGGGCTGGCTGCTGGTAGTCGAATTCATTAATACCAGCAGCGTCGGGCATCTCCTCTCTTCCCAAGGAGACTAGACGAAGCATGGCCTCGGTGGTGCAGGGGATATTCTCGATATTGACAAAATTCAGATCCACTCTCTGAGCTGGGTCCCTCCACCAAGTCCTGAACGTCTCGAATCCAAGGTAAATCCCCGTCGGCCCAGGCGGCATCTCTTATCCTTGACGCAAAGGACAACTGATGTAGATAGTTGACCGCCTTCGCTCGAGCTTCCTTCAGCTCGCGCCTCTGCTTCTTGTGCTTGTCCGAGAAGTGCTTGTACCTTTCCTCGGCAACAAGCCTGCCCTTCGAGACCCTCTCGACCATCGAACGGCTCTCCTGCAGCTGTTCGGTGGTCTCGACATGCTTCTCCTCGAGCTGCCCTAACTCCTCTTTTAAAATGGAGTGGTCCTCCTGGAGCTCCGCATGCTCCGCCTGCAGGGCGGCATGGCTCTCTTGCAGAGCTGAGTGTCTGACCCTTAGGCCCTCAAGCTCCTCGGACATGGCGGCATGTTCGGCTCTGGCCCGGTCCCTGGCCATGGAGGCCTCGGAAGCCTCGCATTCCATTACCTTCGAGTGCTCCCCTAACACCCGAAGGTCGTCCTCGTGCTTGGCGACCACCGCCTTAAGCTTGGCGTTCTCCTCTTCAGCCTCCGCTAGCTTCTTCCTCAGGTCCTCTGCACCGCCGTTGTCCGTCGAGACCTTCCTGAAGTAGTAGTACAGGATGGTCGACCTGAGGAAGGCCTACGAGTAACAAAAGTGGTGTTAGACCTAAACAAGAGACAAAAATAATAATACTATGGCAAAAAAAACTTACCAAGAACTGCATGGTCAGCATCTCTTCTGCCATGCCTCGGGCCGAGACGTCACGCCCCTTCAGCTGGAGCTTCTCGTGGTCGACCATATCCACCACGGCCTTGAAGGGATTTCCCTTCAAGTCTCCTCCAATCTTCGCTAGCTTCCCTCTGAAGGTCCAATTGGCCCCTTCTGGCTGAATCTCAGCTGTGCTCTCGGAGGACCCAGAAGCCTCGGACGCACCATCAGCTCGAGGCCTCTTCAGAGCAGAGGCCTCCTCCGCCTTATCGAGACTCGGACACCTTGGCCTTTTTGGAGTCGGAGCCCGAGAAGAGGCCCCTTGCTCAGGAATTGGGGACAAGGGCTGTTGGGGGGTCCTTAGAGCGACCATGTTGGAAGGCCCCATGTTGTCATCCGCCATCCTGACGGACTCAGATGACTCTGCATAGATGTCCTCCAAGATGTGCTGGATGTTCGAGCCCAGGGGATTATTCACCCCAGAAGGGATTGGCCCCTCAGACACTTGCAGAGGCTCCTTGGCCTGTCCCATTATGTTTACTGGGACAGCAAGGACATGCTCGTTTGCCAGGAATGCAGCTACCTCCTCTACTCGAGGCATAGAAGGAGGAGGCACTCGACTCCTTCGAGCCGCTAGAAAACCCGCAACGTTGTTTGTCTTGGCGGTAGGGGCAGCGGCCTCGGCCACGCGAGCTGCTGGCTCAATCACGGGAGCTGCTGGCTCAACCATTGGAGCTGCCAGCCCAGCCCCTACAACCGGCTTCTTCTTTCGGACAAGAGGCACCTCGATTACCTCGACGTCTGACTCCTCCTCGGCGTCCAGTGCGAGCTTCCGGCTTACATTGACTGGCTCCTCACCCTCCGAGTCGTCCTCGTCAGCTAGCTTCAAGACTCTGGCCACCCTAGGAGGGTCCCTAGCCTTCCTCTTCTCCACCAACGGGCTCTTCCAAGGTGGAGACGCGATTGGTAGGGTTGGCGGAGCGGGAGGCCTCGGCTCCCTAATTTTGAAGTCTCCCCCAGTTTGAATGGGGTAGACGGCCTTCTTGGGCTTCTCAGACTCGACCAAGACGCCCTTGCCCTTGTCAGGCCTCGTACTTCTGCCATTCTTGGCCCCTTTGGTTAAGTCTTTCCGTGGAGTATTATCCCGGGTATTCGCCGCCGGAGGATCAGGGTTGGCAGGACCCCGTAAGTACTCCTCTCTCAGCGCCACCGCCACATGTCCAACGGGCGCGTAGACCATCTCCATAAGCCTCAGCATCGTGCCGAGCACAGCGTAGTTGAGGCAGAAGGGGTGTTTCCGAGTCCACTGAAGGACATCGTTAACCAGAGCCACTTCCTTTGGCGTCAGGTGAGGCTCTTGAGAACCCTTCTCGGAAAGAACGTTCACGTCCCGAGGAACTCTGATGTCGGTGGCCTTCTCTGTAGGGGCAAATTCCCACTGCCCCGAGGCGAAGAAGTACTTATTCCTCCATCCTCGATTGCTGGAGTACTTAGTCTCCAGAACTATCAACTTACCCTTACGAGTCTGAATGTTGTAGACTCCGCCTCCAGGGTTTTTATGGACGCGGTGTAGGAAGAGAAACTCCCTTACCGTTAGTTGATGCTCCGTCAGAGTCTTCACCGCCTTTTGTCATTTTACTGAGGAAAGTATGCAAAGAAGAAGAGAACGAAGAAAAGAAGAGAAGATGCCTCAGAGAAAACAGAGAAACTCGCAACAAAGGAAAGTAAATAAAAATAATTCTTGGTTGGAGAATTTATAGATGGAACAGAGAAGACGAGACGTCGGCGCGGTTTAAGAGGAAGCAGCGAAGAGTCGTACCTCGAATCCCTGAAAAAATGGTTCAAATCCTCGACGACGATTCGGTTTTTAAGACTGACAACTGCCAGCCGCTCGAGCAACCACTGACAGCTCGACACGCGGCACAACCTCAAAATTTGAATCGCCGCATTTAATGCTCGGCGCCTCCTCGAACCTAAGCGTCTCGAGCATTTTTGGCGGGAAATTTCAAAAAAAAAAAATGTGTTGAGGATTATTTTGAAATTCAACTGTTTCTTACCTGTGTTGATTCATTCTTTTGAAACTCTTTGAATTTCCATAGTCCTCCAGACAAGGAAATTGGGGGGTAACTGTTGGGTCACGAATCAACCCTGCAGGACCATTCCGACCTGTACTAGGCCCAATGAAGGCCCATGTTCTCAAAGCCCAAGAGCATCTCAAGGCTCGAGAGCCCAAGAGCGTCTCAAGCCTCGAGAGCCTAGGCAGGCCTCGAGGCCCCGAGAACGCCTCGAACAGGCAAGAATGCCTCAGGCCTCGATCATCCGAGAACCGCCTCTTACCTCGATCACCATATACCATCGATACTTTGAGCTTAAGGCTTCCGAAGCCCGAAAAGCTAGGGATCAGGAGATTAAATTCAAAGATCCTATCTTATCCGTCCCATTCAAATGCCAAGTACCTAAAAGTGCGAGATCAGATATATTATCTACAAGCATTCAAAATTTAAATGCTATAACAACCAAATCCTATCTTGATCTCGTCAGATCTTGATACGGATAACTACCCAAATCCCTGATAACAAACTGCCTTGCAGAAAATCAGGGAAGAGTCAGTCATTGACAAGGGAACAATCACTCCATGCCTATATAATGCAAGTCACCTCCACATGTTCTGGTAACGCAACTCTAGCACTCTTAAAGCTTCTGTTGTTTCCTCATTATCTAAAAAGCATACACTGACTTAGGCATCGGAGTGTCCCCGCCGGCTCACCCCGGTCTCTTCGATCCTATTCTTTTCTCTATTGTGCAGGAAAAGTCAAACTTGGATCACTTTCATCAGGAGGTCAACAAGCGTGCCACGTCACCAATCGGAATGCTGTGTATCAACAACCCTAAATAGAAACCTTTCTCTACTTATTCTGCTTATCACATCGGCAATGGATTCGACAAAAACACTCACACCAATGATCGAGGTCATTTCTTTAATATCTTTTGTCTTCGATCTAATATAATCCTCATGACCTTGTTTGTTCTCCCTTCAAATATAAAGAACAGAGCTTGTTTTATGATGTCATTTTTCTGTCGTACTTTAAAAACTTCTCCGTTACTTCTCTTGGTTAAAACTGATGAGGTAAATGTATAGAACACATACATTATTGTAGTTTTACTTCTTGACAAGCCATGGTTTTAATTGATGCATTTTCATTCGAGAGCCATTGGGTCATGCCAGTCTAGAGGAGAATATGGTGCTTAAATAAAGAAGAAGCTGGGAAGCCAAAGAGAGAGGAGAGAGAAAATCATTTTCTCATAATTTTATTTTCATCAAAATCTTACTTCATTGAAGTATGAGACACTTAAATAGACTAACAGAGCAACGCTCATTAATTAAATTGCCTAAAATACTATAGAACAATCACCTATTTATTGAATTACCAAAAACAAAACAAAAAAAAACCAAAAAACACTTAAAATTAAATTCTAAATAATCTCGTACATTTCCTTCTGCATCATGAATCACTTTCAAGAAATGGATAATCAGTGTAACCAATAACTGGATCAGAGATATAGAATGTATCTCTATTGTACTTGTTGAGAGGAGCATGGAGCTTAAATCTCTTTGGCAAATCTGGATTGGCTAAAAACAAACGACCATAAACAACAAGATCTGCATGGTTTTCAGCAATGGCATTGTTCCCATCTTCCCTTTCATAACCCCCCGCAACAAGGAAAGTACCCCTAAAAGCATTTCTCATTGGCAGAATACTATGTGGGGATTCACTTTTTTCTCCAGCTGTCTTCATTCTTGGCTCAACCATGTGGCAATAAAGAATACCATATTTGTTTAAGGATTCTGCCATATAAAGCCCCAATGCTTTTGGATTAGAGTCTCCAGATTCCATATAGTCTGCAAAAGGAGATAACCTTATTCCAACTTTATCTGCTCCTATCTCATTAGCAACAGCTTCGACTACTTCCATAGCAAATCGACAACGATTTTCAACGGATCCACCATAGTGGTCGGTTCGATCATTCACCCCATCTTTCATAAACTGGTCAATTAGATAGCCATGGGCCCCATGGATCTCAATTCCATCAAAACCTAGATATAAAGATAAAAATATTATTTTACAAAGCGAGTAAGTATAACGTTAAAGATCATGCTCGATATTAAAAAACAAGAAAAGCTTATGAAATGAAAACACACCAGCTTCAATAGCATTCCTTGCTGCAATTCTAAAATCATTGACAATTTGAGGAATTTCATCTGTCCTTAGCCGCCGTGGAGGAGTGAAATGTGCACCATCAATTCCCTCAATGGTCAAAGGCTTGTCGGTAGAAGAAATTGGAGCTTGCCCATTTGGCTGAAAATCTGTAGACAAACAATATGAAAATCTTAGAAAACATTCAATTCTCTCCATTTACAGCAAAATAGTCAAAAGACAAACCTTGATTTGAAACCCTCCCCACATGCCAAAGCTGACAAAAGAAGACTCCACCTTTGGCATGAACAGCATCCACGATGGGTTTCCATGCCTCAACTTGCTCTTTTGTCCATATACCAGGTGCATTAGGATACCTTTACAACATCAAAGAAACCTAACAATCATAAAGTCTACAAAGCAAAATTGGATAAAATTTACTTGAGCAGGTGAGTCTAATTTATGCTCTCACAATTTCAAAAAAACTTGCCAAACTATTATAGTTAAAATTACCCCATAGCGGTGTCAGCTGAAATTGCAGTTGCTTCAGCTATTAAAAGACCACCTTTGGAAGTTCTTTGAGAATAATATAAGATAGCATGTCGTTGAGGAACATTACCATAAGATCTCATTCTACCTAGTGGTGCCAATACTACTCTGAGAAAAAGAAAAAGTAAATGATAAGTTAACTCAATCAACAAAGAAATATTTTTATACTTAAGAAAATAAAACTATCTGAATCGCATATATATTTCCCATAGCAAGCTTGGGAAGAACAAACAAATAATCCATTTATAAAATGATTATGGCAGAAATAAGGACAGCTTCATATATATATATATATATATGATTGAAATTTCTTTCAAATCAGTCTGGAGAAAATATCCTTCAATCCATATAAAATAGTATCAAGTGTCTATAAATATTTAAAATGTACATTAAATTCTTAACCTCGTTAATATCACTAAATTTGACGTGAAAGGTGCAAACCTATGGCATAGATTGAAGTTCCCCATTTTGTAAGGAGAAAGAAGAGGAATGGTGGGAGCTTGAAGAGCCATTTTAAATGATTCTTTTCTGTTTTCTTCCGCTGCTTGTGTGTTTGAGTTTGCTTGGGGAATTAAAAATTGCAAGACCCAATTGGGTATTTATACGTACATTTACACATTGAATCGCAAAAGGAGGAAAAGAAAGGAGGGTAAATCCAATTTGAAAACATATTTGACTATCTGCTGTTGATGATGTCTGTTATGACGTCTAAAAAATAAAAAAACGTGTCTGCCAGCAAGTTTGGAGTAAGATTAACCATCCTCCGGAGTCCGGACTACGTTTAGCCGCCAGTTTTGTTGACTAATGACGGAGTTATGACGCCTCATTTTTTGTTGGTGACGTCGGTTATGACGCCTCAACAGAAACATACATGTCTGCGATGACGTTTGGAGTACGAACTGTACGATAGACCACAACGTGTCACCGCCAGTTTTATTGACCATTGACGGAGTACTCTTTTACGATTTTTAGAATTTTTAAAATATTAAATGGACAGAAATTTTTACGATTTTTAGAATTTTTAAAATATTAAATGGACAGAAATTTCCACCAAATTAGTTTGGAGAAATATCATTCAACTTATATAAATTAGTGACAAGTATCTATAAATATTTAAAAAATACATTAAATTTTTAACCTTATTAGAGCATTTACAATGAAAGAGCTAAATGACACTTTTATCTAAAATAGCTCATTAAATTGATAAAATATCATCTATATTGGAGAAGCTAAAAAAAAATGTATAATAGATATTTTATTAAATGAGCTAAAAAAAAAGCTACATATAGCGGCATTATTCAAAGAGTTATTTTCCTAAATTTTCTTTCCACGTCTTTTTTTTTCTCCCACCATCTTTCCCAAAATTTTCTTCCCATGTTTTTTTTTATTATTTCTCACCTGTTTTCTTTTTTTTCAAAATTTTCTCCTACTATTTCTCTTTCACATCTCATTTTTTCCTAAATTTTCTCCTATTATTTCTCTCTCAACATCACTTTTTTCTCAAAAGTTGAAAAATAAGATATTTAAGAAAAATACAATCATTATAATAAATAAATAAAATAAAAATTAAATGATATAGATAAAAAGACAAAAATACTTTGATAGATTTTTTAATAAGACAAAATAAAATGCAAATTTTAATTTTAAAAAAAAGATTTTTTTTTTTAAATCAAATTTTTTATTATTATTTCTTTTATAAAGGAAATTTTTATTTTATTTTTAAAAAAAACTGTTCTAAAATTTTAAAATGTGTTGGATTATGGTTTAGGAGGGTGTAAGTGTCATTTTACTGATATGAAGTGAGGGCAAAAGTGGAAAAAAAAATTAAAATGGCACTTGCAAGCCACATGACCATTGACCGTTAATTTTAACTTATTTGACTGACGGAAGAGGGGAAAGTGTCATAAGATGATAGTTTAATGAAGTTAAGTGTCATAATTAGTAGTTTATAGAGGAAAAGTGTTAATGTACTATAATTTATGAGGGCAAAAGTGGAAAAAAAAAATTAAAATGGCACTTGCATGCCACATGACCATTGACCGTTAATTTTAACCTATTTGACTGACGGAAGAGGGGAAAATGTCATAAGATGATAGTTTAATGGAGTTAAATGTCATAATTAGTAGTTTATAGAGGAAAAGTGTCAATGTACTATAATTTATGAGGGCAAAATGTAATTATTCCAAAAAAAATTTAAGGTGGTTCAGCTTATAGGTCCATACGTTAAAACTTTTTTGACACGTGTGTCTTTCATATTTGATTTGAGTACAAGTATTTGTAGAACATTACATATTTGAACAATTCAACTATTATTGATAAGAGAGAAAAGATCAAGCAAGATCACAAAGTAGGGAGAGAGATCCACCGGCATTACATGTGATTTAATAATTTCAAATACAAATAAATCTCTTAAATTAAGGTTAACGAATCCTTTAATTTATGGAATACAAATCAATAGGTAACACATTAGAATATTTTTACGTGTTACCTGCTAACACGTCAAAAAAGTATAAATATATTAAATATATATAATTTTTAATATATATATTTATATACCAAAAATTATACTATTAATAATATTAATACTATTAATATTAATTATGTTAATTACATTAATACATAATTTTTTTTTTGAATGAAAATCATCAACTCTTTTATTAATCAATCACAGGGAAAGAGTAAACAACTCTCCCAAAACAATTCAAAATAACACATCTGACTTAAAACACCCGCTAAACATAACTTAGATTTCTCCCTAATGGTTTTTTATGGGCAGTAAGTGGCGTCACTTCAGAAAAGCAACACCCTCCCACTGCCCCCACTAGGTTTTGCGAAATCTAAGTTTTGTGGGAAGGATATAGTCGACATCTCAAAAAACAATTTAAAGTTCTAAAGATAATTTCTCCAGAGCAATCTGGTCATGAATACAAGCCGGAACCTCTCCATGCCAGGTTTCAGTGAGATTATTGAGACCTGCATACTTGGCCAGCATATGGGCCACGTGGTTCTCCTCCCGCCGCACAAAGGACATTGTCCAGCAAGCCAACAAGTTTAGTTCCTTTTTTATATCTTCTATCAAGTGTCCCAACCAACTCCTGTCAACCTCTCCTAAATTGACCATTTCCACCACTCCTTTTGCGTCACCTTCAAGGTGGACCATGGAGAAACCCATCTCACAACACAGCCGAACTGATAACAGAGCAGCCTTTGCTTTTGCCGCCTCCTGAGACAGATAACCCCGTCGCATTTCGCATCTGGCCGCTAGCACGTTTCCTGCTGTGTCCCGGATTACAGCACTCAAGCCCAGCCACCCAGACTCACGATCCACTGCAGCATTCCAATTCCCTTTGCACCATCCCTGCTCCGGAGCTTTCCAGCAAGTTGCGTTAGTTGTCACTCTTGGGCCGATGATCACATCACTCTGCACTTGTTCTTGGGCCGTGGCATACTCCTGGATAGCAATCGTTGTTTGCTGTATGATAGTGCTTGGAGGAGTAAAAACACCCCCATGAATTACCTCATTTCTTCTCCACCAAATTCTCCTAGCCAGAGTAGCAAAAAGAACAAGCTCGTCCAGCTCACATTTGTTGAACAAACCTTCCACGACATGCAAAAAAGACGGACCTGGGAAAAAACTCTTTTGGAGTTTTTTGGACCCCATAAGCCACACATCCATAGCAGTAGGAAACTGCCACAAGATCTATGGAAAACCGACTCAACTTCTCCTCCACACAGTGGGCATAAAGGATCCTTAATGATTCTTCGTCGGCAAAGATTTTCCCGGGTCGGGAGAATGTCATGGCATGCATGCCACAGAAAATTCTTAACTACATTTGGTACTGACAAATTCCATATTCTTTTCCAAATGTTATTATCCTCCCTCTTAGAAGAGCTGCCGGCCATTGATTTTTCTATCACTTCTTTTTGCATATGATAGGCAGATTTAACCGAAAAAATCCCCGATTTAGTTCCCCTCCAAAGAATAAGGTCTTCTTGGTCAGTACTGCTAATAGGAATTGATTGGATCAAATTTACCTCCTCCGTAGAAAAAAGGCTCTCCAACAAGGGTATATTCCACCACTTAGACTGCACATCAATAAGTTTACTAATAGTCTCATTTGGATCCAAAGAAGTAGGAGGGGAAAGAACCCGAAATGTTGAGGGAGATGGAAGCCATTTGTATTTCCAAATCCGAATCTTTTTACCGTTTCCCACTCTCCAAACCAACCCCTCCCCAAGTAAATCACAAGAGCTAAAGATACTTCTCCAAGCAAAAGACGGTTTTGAACCCAATTTTGCCTCCAAGATCGAGCTCCCCAGAAAGTACTTTGCCCTCATAATTTTTTCTACCAAACTCTCAGGTTTAGACCACAATCTCCAAGCTTGTTTTGCCAACAAAGCCTTGTTGAAGCTAAGGAAATCTCGAAAACCCATCCCTCCTGCAGCCTTAGATAATCCCATCCGCCCCCAACTCATCCAATGAACCCGAGAATTATTATCTTGATGACCCCACCAGAATTTTTGCATAAGTGAATTTATCTCCGAACTTAAAGCATTCGGCAGACGAAAAACACTCATGCAATAAGTGGGTATGGCCTGTACCACCGCCTTGAGAAGAATCTTCTTTCCTGCCTGGGACAAAAATTTAATCTTCCAATCCTGTAACTTCTTCCACACCCTTTCTGTAATAGCCTTAAACACAGTCTTTCTAGACTTCCCCACTAAAGTAGGGAGTCCCAAGTAAGTATCATACCGCTGAGATGATGGGATCCCAGCTAAATCCAGAATTGCCCGACACTCCTCGTGTGGTGTGTTCCCACTGAAAAAATGGAGGTTTTATTATTGTTAAGCCTTTGACCCGAAGCAGCCTCATACAATCTCAATACATTTGTGAGTGCTCCCCATTGGGACATATCTGCCCTACAGAACATAAGGCTGTCATCCGCAAAAAATAAATGGCTAATTCGTGGACCTCCCCTTGAGGTAGAGACCCTCGTCAAAATCCCATCATCATTTGCCTTTGTCACCATTGCACTTAGTGCCTCCGCACATAAGAGAAAAAGGTATGGTGATATTGGGTCGCCTTGCCTTAAGCCCCTCTTCGGTTTAATCTGTCCACATGGTACCCCATTCACCAAAACCGTATACTCGACTGAGGTAACACACATCATTATTAATTGGACCCAACGCGGAGCAAAACCCAACCGGTGCATGACGGTTTCAAGAAAACTCCATTCCACCCGGTCGTAGGCTTTACTCATGTCCAATTTTACAGCCATGAAACCCTTCTTCCCCTTCATTCGTGAGTGCATTGTATGAAGAGTTTCATACGCTGCCAACACGTTGTCTGTAATTAACCTCCCAGGAATAAAAGCACTCTGAGCAGGTGAAATTATAAGGGGCAAAATTCTCTTTAATCTATTCGCAAGAATTTTAGAAATCATCTTATACATAACATTGCAGAGGCTTATGGGTCGAAAATCTGTAACACTAACCGGATTTTTTATCTTCGGAATTACAGCAATATTTGTCCGATTTAAGAAAGGCGGCAGCACACCAGAGTTCAGAGTACTCAAGATGGCCTGACAAATATCCTCCCCTACAACACTCCAATTTTTCTGAAAAAAACCTGCTGTGAATTCGTCTGGGCCCGGAGCTTTTAAGGGGGCCATATCATGAAGGGCCCCATAAACCTCCTTCGCAGAAAAGGTCTTCAATAATTCTTGGTTCATATTCTCCGTGACACTTTTCTTCAACGGTTGCAAACAGGGTGACATATCACCTACAATATCTGAGGTAAATAAACTTTGAAAATAGGAAACAAAAGTCGATTGTACCTCCTCTATTGAAGTATAAGTGAGCCCCTCCGTGTTTGAGATACTAGAAATAAAGTTGGACTTTTTCCGGGCATTAGCACAGGCATGAAAAAATTTTGTGTTACGATCTCCCCCTTTCAACCAATCGGATTTTGCTCGCTGTCACCACATAAGGTCCGATTGATCCAATAAAGCCTCCAGATTTTTCTTCACAGCCTTGGTCTCTTCTCCAGTCCCCAGCTCATCCATGCCTTGTAAATCAATTAGCTGCTTGTTAAGGACAGCAATTTGATTTTTTAGAGACCCTGTATAGCCCCTTTGCCACCTCCAAAAATTGTGTTGACAACGTGCCATATTGTTCTCAACTTTTTCCCAACCCACACTATTCTCCATTTCACTTGTCCAGGCCTACTTCACTATATCCGCATACCCCTCCTCTTTAAACCATCTCTCCTCATATCTGAAATTTCTTCATCACCGTCCACCCCTTCCTTGTCCAGACAAACATAAAATGAGTGGAGCATGGTCAGAACAAAGGATTGCCTCTACCACAACCTCAGAATTTGGAAAAAAATCCCTCAATTCGGCATTTGCTACTCCTCTATCCAAACGCTCTTTAATAAAATTAGTTCCATCCTAACAGTTGCTCCATGTGAACTTCGGGACTCTATAACCAAGGTCTGTGAATTCGCAAGCCTCTAAGGTATGTCGGAATGCAGTCATCTAGCTATTTGCACGACCATTCCCTCCCAATTTTTCTGAATTTGTCAAAATTTCGTTAAAATCTCCGAGACAAACCCACGGAATGGGATCCATTTTTGCTAAATGTTTAATTAAAGCCCAAGCTTCAACACATTTGGACACCTCCGGATGACTGTAAAAACCAGTAAATTTCCATGGGGCACCTTCATTCAAGTTTTTAACCACACCACAAATGTGGCGATGACTAAAATTTTGAATATCAAAAGCAATTTCTTCGCCCCATAAAAGAGCCAAACCACCACTTCTACCGACACTATCCACCACAAACATACTAGAAAAGCCCAATTTGCACCGAATAATCTCCATTTTTTCCTTTCTCAATTTGGTTTCCATTAAGAAAACCATAATGGGTTTCTTTTGCTTCACTAGTCTATGAAGCTCTTGAACTGTCCGGAGGTTCCCATGCCCCCGGCAATTCCAACTTATAATTCTCATTGCGGTCGGCGGGGCTGCACCACAGCCTCCGCCAATCCCGATCCATAAGTTAAATCGATCTTACCAGAATTTTCTCCTTGAGCCACTTTTTCCGAAACTATCAACTCCCCTTTTGAATTTCTTTTTTTCCTTATCTCCTCTTCCCAAACTAGGACCATGTCGTGCACCCCAGGAGCTTTTCTCTTCAACGACTTACACTCCTCTTCTAGGCTATCAAGTAAATTCAGCCCCTTCCTTTTTAGAGTTGGGTCCATCAATTTTCTTTCCACCTCCACCATTGATGGGCCCGTGTAGCCACTTGGACTTTTTTCATTTTCCTTTAGGCCCACCAGAATTGACTCATGCTTCTCCACATATTTAGACGATCCCACCTCTGAAAATCCATGCAACGTGGCCAGATCCTGGTAAGCCACCTGCTGCCTATTTCCACACAATCCCTCCTTCCTCAACGTTCGCATATCCAGTACAATAATGTGATTCTCTCCCAAATCTTTTTTCAAAAAAATTTCCTGCGTTCTCCGTTTCTTTCCATAGCTGGAATTGCCATTACTTTCCATGTTTCCTCCATGATTTCCACCCGAAAATCCTCCACTGCCAAATTTCGAAAATTCAGCTTCTGGAATTTCGCCACCATCACCCTTGCCACCGCCTGAGGGTTTCCTCCCCCTCCTTCTACGATTTTCTTGCTCCTCCGTGGAATAGGGAGCAGCTGGCACCGGCCCTTTCTTGCTAGGAAATCTGTTTGAATTTTTCTCAACTCTCCTCGTAGGAGAAGGAGCACGCAGCCATAGTCCGTATTGATTCATCTCTTGCTGCCGAAAGGAACTCCTCTTTGGACACCCTGCTTTTCCATGCCATATGACCCCACAAAGAAAGCAAAACCTTGGGAGTCGCTCGTACTTGAAGGTGATCCAGATCGCCTTTCCTTCCACATTTATCTTTCGACCTCTCGGGAGCGGTTTCAACAAGTCAATCAGGATCTTAACGCGTAAGGATTCGCCCCATCCCATGCCCCTCGCGTCTGTATCCACTGCCTCAACAGTACCCACGGAAGCCCCTCTTTTGCGTCCAATCTCCCTCCCCATACAGGCAAGAGGCAAATTAGTCATCTGCACCTAGAATGCCGCTTTGTTAAAACTGAATTGTGATGGTGTTTTAGAACCATCAAAATCCTCCACGAGAAAAAGGCTCCCTTCGAAAACCCAAGGCCTACCCTCCAAAACCCTTTTTTTATCCGATGGTTTCTCAAATTCAACCAAGAACAAGTTATCTCCAAGAATTTTGAAAGAGAAATTCTCCTCTAGTTTCCACCATTTCACGAACTATGCACGAATAGTCTCTTTACTAACCAATCTCTCTGCAAGTAACTTCCCAAGGACACAAGATTGGCCATACGTAACTCCATCATGAAACTCTTCCCTCTGAATTGACAGTTCCACATCTTCCTCCTCCGTGAGTGAAAAATTCTCCCATAGAGCTGGAAGATCCTCCACCATTTTCACAAGAACCGTCACCAAAATACACTCCTTTCACAACAACAAATTAACACAATACTCTCAAACAATCTAAAAAGATTGTGAGAAACGATTACTTCTCATCTATGGCACGCAAAGAGAGAAAACTTTTCGCTAGCAAACAATCTAACCTTTCTTCCAACTCCCCCTAACAGATTACAGGCACACAGTAAGCACTACCACAAAGGCTGCACCAACCGCTACCCCTATTAGGTTTTTTGGAGTTGTAATACATAATATTATTGTTTAAACTTATTAGAGTTAATTGTATTTTTTTTTCTTTCAAATTACAAGATCACTTAGATTAAGAATTGATCATATATAATAATAACCTCAATTATCTCATAAAAGTTATTACTCTATAAGTTCAATTTTTAATCTAAGTGATTTTGTAATTTAGATATTATGGTTATTAAATTTTAAGAATATCGTTCATTAGAATTTAAACATTTGGGATTAAATATGGAAAGTTGACCAATTTATTTTGATTGAAGTAAATATGTCTTAAAATATTTTGATTAAATATACCTAATTAATTAGTTTTAATTTATATATAAATACATGTTAGAAAAAAAAACAAAAGTTGACGTGGATACGTCAAAATTTCTGATGTGTCAGCAAATAATTTGCCAAAATTTTCTAACGTGTCACCTGATACATCAGAAAATTCTGACATGTTACCTACTGACATGTCAAAAAATTGAGGTTGGGATTAAAAGACTTAAAAGTATTTTTTACACTAAAAAAACTCGTTTATAAAAAAAATAATTGTTTGATAAAAAAATAAAAAGCATTTTTAAAAGTTTAAAAAGCTTAAAAATTGTCAAAAAATATTTTTAACAAAAGCTTAAAAATAAAATTTTTACCCAAAAACTATTTTTAATTTAAAAACACTATTTTTCAAATGCAATTTCAAACAGACTCTTCATACCTGCCGGCTAGTTGGAAAATGAATGGGAGTTCAACTTTTTCCCTCTTCTTATTATTTATTTTTTCCCTCTTCTTTTATTTCGATCGTCCCCCACACAGAGATCTCTCTCTCCTCGATCAAGCTCCCTCTTCTCTCAGATGGCCAGGAAGAAGAAATTAAAGAAAAGGAGAAGAGAAGAAGAAAAAGAGAAGAGCCCCACGCTCTCTCTCCTCTCTCCAACCGGTACCCCCCAGCTCCCTCTTCTCTCAGATGGGAAGAAGAAAAAGAAAAGGAGAAAAGAAGAAGAAGATTTTGGGTCGATTGATTTTGATGTTTTATTTGTTGATGGGTTTGAGTTTTTGAAGATTTTTTGGGCTTGTTTGGTTTGATTTTTCTGCAGGTTGATTTTTTGGGTTGGTTTTGTTTTATTTCTGCAGGTTGATTTCGGGTTGGTTGGTTTGATTTTGATTTTTCTGCAGGTTGATTTGCAGGTTGATTTTTTGGGTTGTTTTTGTTTTATTTCTGCAGGTTGATCTTGGAGAAAAGAAGACAGAGTGGGTCAGAAAAGGAGAGAATGGAGAAACGAAGGGAGAGAGAGAGAGAAAGAGATCGATGATGTGATTTTTTTTTTTTTTTTTTAAATAATTTTAATTAAAAAATAATTTAAATTAATATATTTTAATTGAAAAACAAAATTCCAGAATTTTTTTTTTAAAAAAAATTTATTATATTTTAGGAGAAACTTTATTAACCCTTGAACTTTCACGTTTTTTACAGACACTTTCCAATTTTGGTGTACCAAATTTTAGTTTACTCTCACTTTATCCATTCCGTTAGGATTTTCAATGAAATCCTAACGGAACCCTTCGCAATGTCAATTTTACTCCACTCCAAAATTACACACTTTTGAGTTCCAAAACTACAACACCCATTAAGCTCAAAACAACGTCGTTTTGGCCATTAATTTTTTTTTTTTTTTTCAAAAAAGAATTTTTTTTAAAAAAAAAACAGAAGAAAATCGTGGCTGGCCAGCCACCCCCTTGGCCAAAATGGGGTGGCCGAGCCACTCGGACCACCCCCAAGGGCGCATATCGGCCGGACCACCCCCTTGGGCATGGGGGTGGGTCGACCACCCCCAGACCGACCGTGGGGCTGGTTGGAGCCACCCTCGATTTTCTTCATTTTTTTATTTATTTTTATTTTTTTAATATAATAATTATAATAATAATTTTTATTTATAAATAGAAAAAAATATAAAAAAGCCCCCTCAACTACCAGCTATTTACGGTTTAGCCCCCTGAACATTCAAAAGTGATAAAAATGGCCCCCCAAACTATCAGACAGTTGTATTTTGGCCCCCTCCGTTAGTCATGACCGTCAAATTGGATGGAAAATACAAAACGAAGTCGTTTTTTGAGGATAAATTACTAAAATGCCCTTTTGAAGAAAAAAATCAATTTAAAAACTACCCCAAAAACGACGTCGTTTTGGAAAAAAAAAAAAGAAAGAAAAAAGAAGAAGAAGAACGGTGGTGACCAGTTCTTCTCGGCATGACCGACTGGGTTACGCCCGAGCCCACATTGCCACCCGGCTTCTCTCCCGTTGTTGGTGTTCAACATCGTTGTTTCCTTGGAGAAGAAGCCACTAGTAAGGGAGCCATCGGCGTAGGAGTACTAGTAGCGGCAAGGGGTGTGGAGCTTGAGTCGGCTGGTGTGGTTGTAGTGGGAGTGTGGCAGGTGGGGGATGAGCCGACACGGGGAGTCGAAGCAGTGGTGGGTGGAGAAGGTGGAGGAGTGGCGGGCGAGGAAGGCGGATCCGGGGACGTGGGTGGCAGCGAAGCAATCGGTTTTACAGGCGGTGCACTTGACCCAGACGAGGTCGTTGCCGGTGTCGGCTACGAGGAAGAGGGATTAAGGCTGGGTGCCCAAGCATAGGGACACAAAGTATTGGCCGGAGCCGGAGGGGGCGCCAAAGACCACAAGGGACTTGGTCTTGGGGTCTCCGCGGTTGAGGAGGCCTAAGAGGCGTTGGTAGTCCCATAAGAGAGCCTCGGTTGGGGATACGAAAGGCCTATTGTGAAGCAAAGGTAGCCCGGACAAGATTAATAGTGTGGCGCCAACTATCACCGCCATCAAGAACTTCACCGTTTGGCATGAAGACGAAGCAGAATCGTTGAGCCTTTGGCTCACCAGCCTTCTTCTTCTTTTTCTTCTTTTTTCCAAAACGACGTCGTTTTTGGGGTAGCTTTTAAATTGATTTTTTTCTTCAAAAGGGCATTTTAGTCACTTAACCTCAAAAAACGACGTTGTTTTGCATTTTTCATCCAATTTTACGGTCTTGACTAACGGAGAGGGCCAAAATACAACTGTCAGGTAGTTTGGGGGGTCATTTTATCACTTTTGAAAGTTTAGGGGGCTAAATCGTAAATGGCTGGTAGTTGAGGGGGCTTTTTTATATTTTTCCCTTATAAATAAGTGTAAATTTGAAATTTTTACAAAGTTTAAGGGTATAAAGGTCTTTTAGACATTTGACTGTTTGATTTAACTGCAAAATTCTAACGGAAGGGGTAAAGTGGAAGTGAAATAAACTTTGATACATCAAAGTGAGAGATTTTGAAGGTCGGGGGTTGTCTGCAAAAATCACGAAAGATTAGGGGGTTAGTGAAATTTTTCCTATTTTTTTTAATAATTTTTAAAATTCACTGACTTTAGCATTTTTTTGACGTAGCACTAGTGGCACGTCAAAACCTTTATATCGTCACGTAAAAAAATTTTCTGAATTTTTCTGACGTGGCAAAAATGGCAAGTCAAAAAGGGCCTGTTAAAAATTCATATGTTTTTTGTAGTGATTAATTCTAGTACAACCTTATGCAAACCCAACTCACTAACAAAAAAAAAAAAAAAAACAGCTTCCAAAGCCTTAGCATCTACTGATTCCATAATGTATGGTTTTGAAACACAAATAGTTGCGAAAACCTCTCCATCATGACCTCTAACAATTATGTTGATCCCCATCTTCTTGTTCTACTTGTCCACGACCACATGTAATATTTTTCACCCAAGTTTGTTGACGTGTTAATAGATTATGGGTAGATAATGTTTATTTTCCTATGTGCTTAGTTGAGTTTAGAAAATAATTTAAATATCTTTTTATTTTTGGCCAACAAGTGTAATTGAGAATTTTGTAGATGGCTAATTAAGATGTTAATATATGTAGGGGTGTCAATGCGGTTATAGTTAGCGGTTAGTGGCAATAACCGCTAACCGTAACTGCTTTAGCGGTTAGTAGATTTCACTAACCGCTAGCGGTTAACCGCACGGTTAGTGAAACAGGTAACTGTCCGCTAACCGCTTTTTCAAAATTGGGCTTTTCTTAGGCTTTTTGGGCTTTTATTACTACAATATTATACTCATAATATGATACTAAGATAGGTAAGTTTATAAATTGTCTCACTCCTTATGAAATTATTATCTTATTTACTTATAAGTTTTTTTTTTTTTAATTGAACTTATTATTTAATGGTAATGCTCAAACTCCTAAGTCTTAAATTCATAATGATCTAATGGTCATACACGCATACTTAAATTATATGATCATATTATCTTACAAGTCACAATTCATATTAATATAATAAAATTATCTTAAATCTAAGAATCTAAGATAATGTGATATATGTTTTATAAGTATAAAGTATCTAATAATGCTTTGATTCAGTTGTGGTTACAACTTACAAGTAACACATTGTTTAATGAATCCAATATTAATTACTTAATTTAATATTATACGAATCACATTATCATTGTACATTAATAATATGATTAACTTAAATAAAATATTTGAATTGTCATTTAATCATATGATTAAGTATTGATCTTATACATTTATATTATTCAATATGCATAATTGCATATATGTATAATTACTTAATATATACTAAATTACAAAATATTATAATAAGAATGTATAATATAAGTACTTACAAAACTAGTTAATATATAACTACAAACTAATTAATAATCATGTTACTTATGTAATTTATGTTACTTGTTACTAACATATCATATATATATAAATATATATAAATATTATTACATAACATATCATATATTATTACAAAGTTACATACATATCATATATATATATTATATATGAATAATTTGTTATTTTATAATCATATAAATAATAATGATAATACATTAATACTTCAATTGTGGTTATAACTAATACATTGTTTAATCAAATGTCAATTAATTAATTTGATATTATACGAATCACATTATCATTGTATATTAATAATATTATTAACTTTAATAAATATTTGAATTGTTATTAAATCATATGATTAAGTATTAATCTTTTACATTTATATTATTAAATATGCATAATTACATATATCTATAATGTATAATTATAATTTATAACATATATAGACTTATAAGTTGATAACATACATTGGAACTAAGTCTATAGATACTTAATTGTTCATTGTTGTATTAATATGAACTTGCATAGTTATAACTTATGACTTATGAATATGTATGTATAATTTGTTATTATATAATCAAATGATTTTATGATTAATTGATCATGTAATATAATTATATAAATTATAGTGATAATATATTAATACTCAAATTATAATTTAATTATCTAAAACAAAAATGTGATTTAATAATTAATGATCAATTGATTATGTTATATATATAAATATTATTATAATTATAATTATAAAAATATAGTATATAAAAAGCGGTTATAGCGGTTAGGCAGTTAGACTTGGCGGTTATAACGGTTAGCAGTTAGCGGGCAGTTAATAACCGCCCGCATTGACACCCCTAAATACATCTTTTAAAACAAAAATTCAACACGTATGCTTGCCAACTTAACTAAATGACATGCCAATTTAACAAAGTGTTCCTGTGCTCAAGAATGTTATTCAAATTATGAGCATTCAAGCACACGCAAGCAGTAGCAACAAATGGGCAACTCCTGCGTTGTGGAGTTATTAAGAATTATCCTTACACTTGTACAACACAATACAACAGAATACCACTAAAAATACATTGTTTTTAAAAGAGGGATGAATTTACATAATGTAGATCCCCCTAAGCTACTTTGCAATCTTATGCAGTATCCTCAAGAAATGGATAATCGGTGTAACCAACAACAGGATCAGAGATGTAGAATGTATCTCTATTATACTTGTTGAGAGGAGCATTGAGCTCAAATCTCTTTGGCAAATCTGGATTGGATATAAACAGGCGACCATAAGCAACAAGATCTGCATAGTTCTCGGCAATGGCATTGTTCCCATCTTCCCTTTTATAACCTCCCGCAACAATGAAAGTGCCCCTAAAAGCCTTTCTCATTGGCAAAAGACTATGTGGGGTTTCACTTTTTTCTCCCACTGTCTTCATTCTTGGCTCAACCATGTGGCAATAAAGAATATCATATTTGTTTAAGGACTCTGCCATATAAAGCCCCAATGCTTTTGGATTAGAGTCTCCAGATTCCATATAGTCTGCAAAAGGAGATAACCTTATTCCAACTTTGTCTGCTCCTATCTCATTAGCAACAGCTTCGACTACTTCCAAAGCAAATCGACAACGATTTTCAACAAATCCACCATATTGGTCAGTTCGGTCATTCACCCCATCTTTCATAAACTGGTCAATTAGGTAACCATGGGCCCCATGAATCTCAATTCCATCAAAACCTAGGTATAAAGATAAACATTGTTATTTTACAAAGTGAGTAAGTATAACGTTCAAGATCAAGCTTGATATTAAAAAACAAGAAAAGCTTATGAAATGAAAACTCACCAGCTTCAATAGCATTCCTTGCTGCAATTCTAAAATCATTGACAATTTGAGGAATTTCATCTATCCTTAGCCGCCGTGGAGGAGTGAAATGTTCACCATCATATGCCTTAGCAGTCAAAGGCTTGTCAGTAGAAGAAATTGGAGCTTGCCCATTTGGCTGAAAATCTGTAGACAACAACAATATATGTTAGAAAACATTCAACTCTCACCATTCACCACAAAATAGTCAGAAGACAAACCTTGATTTGAAACCCTCCCTGCATGCCAAAGCTGACAAAAGAAGACTCCACCTTTGGCATGAACAGCGTTCACGATGGGTTTCCATGCTTCAACTTGCTCTTTTGTCCATATACCGGATACATTATGATACCTTTACAACATCAAAGGAACCTAACAATCATAAAGTCTACAAAGCAAGATTGGCTAAAATTTATTTGAGCAGGTGAGTCTCACTTATGCTCTCTCACAATTTCGAAAAAATTTGCTAAACTATTATAGTTAAAATTACCCCAGAGCGGTGTCAGAAATTGCAGTTGCTTCAGCTATTAAAAGACCACCTTTGGAAGTTCTTTGAGAATAATATAAGATAGCATGTGGCTGAGGAACATTATCGTAAGATCTCATTCTAACTAGTGGTGCCAATACTACTCTGAAAATAAAAAATAAATGATAAATTAAGTCAATCAACGAAGAAATATTTCTATACTAAAGAAAATAAAACTATCTTAATCGCATATATACTTCCCATAGCAAGCTTTGGAAGAATAAACAAATTATCCATTTATGAAATGATTATGGCAGAAATAAGGACATTTTCATATATATATATATATATATGACAGAAATTTCTTCCAAATTAGTCTGGAGCAAATATTCTCCAACTAATATAAAATAGTGCTAAGTGTATAAAAATTTAAAATGTGCATTAAATTCATAACTTCGTTAATAGCAATTTACTAACTTAAACTAAATTTAACGAGGACGGTGCAAACCTATGGCATAGATTGAAGTTCCCCATTTTGTAAGGAGAAAGAAGAGGAATGGCGGGAGCTTGAAGAGCCATTTTTAATGATTCTTTTCTGTTTTCTTCCACTGCTTGTGTGTTTATAGTTTGCTTGGGGGATTAAAAATTGCAAGACCCAATTGGGTATTTATACGTACGTTTACACATTGAATCGCAAGAGGAAAAGTAAGGAGGGTAAATCCAATTTGAAAACATATTTGACCATTTGCTGTTGATGATGTCCGTTATGACGTCTAAAAAATAAAAAACATGCCTGCCATGACGTTTGGAGTAAGATCGAGTAGCCATCCTCCGGACTACGTTTAACCCCCAGTTTTGTTGACTAATGACGGAGTTATCTTTTACTATTTACATATTTTTAAAATATTATTTTATTAGAGAAAGTCCACGTAACCTTTCAAACTACTATTTAATATATTGAAAATATTCTCTCAAACTTTAATTATACATGCATTTACACATAATACATATTTATACGTCAAATCAATCATTTTTTATCACTTTTCAAATACAAAAGTTTATTACAAAATAAAATTTTTCACTTTTTTTTATACAAAATATTCTTACTTTTTTCTTTTTTTTTTTTTATATTAATCAAATCTGCTACAATACCATTCAACTTTCAAAACTCATTCCATTCATAAACACAGCTCTAAATTTATAAAATCACAGGATTGCTACAGTAAAACCTTATGAATTGGGTTATACTGTAACGATCTTTATGAATATTAAATTAGAAGAAAAAAACGATTCTCTCTCCTCTCTCCTCTCAAGTGTCACATCTTGCTCTTGCTCTCACTGTCTTTCTCTCTCTCGCACCAAACGGTTGAACACAACAACGCCATCAACCCTAGCAAGCAACCAAAAACGTATCAAATCGAAAGCAAACTCAGATTATTCAACACATATACCAAAACCTTAAACAAAACCCACAAAAGAAGAAACCCAAAAGAGCCCAGTAGATTGCAAAAATCAACCACAAAAATAAAAACCAAAATCAAAATAAACCATATAAATAGAATCGAAACCAAAATCAAAACCCATCAAGAAACCAAAATCAACCATAGAAATAGAAACACAGTAGATTGCTGGTCAACCAAAAATCAACAAAAAGCGTATCAAATCAAAATCAACTCACTATGTAGCAACTCTTGCTTGCTGGTCTGTGATTGTTCCTCTCTATTTTTCGCCATTTGGGACCTTGGAAGAGGCAATCAGAGAAGAAGAAGACATTAGAGCTGCGGGAGAGAAAAAAAGTAATTTTTTTTTTTAAGAAAGTAGAAGTAAATAATATTATTTTAATGATATAAAAAATATTAAGGAAATCTATTGTGAAGTGTTTTTAAATAGAAAATAAAAAATAATTTTATTTCTTTTATTTAAAAAACTCGTTAAAAAGCTGCTACTACTATAAGGTGAGGAAAACCAATTTGAAAACATATTTGACCATTAGCTGTTGATGATGTTTGTTATGACGTCTAAAAAATTAAAAACATGTCTGCCATGACGTTTGGAGTAAGATTAACCATCCCCCGGACTACATTTAGCCGCCAGTTTTGTTGACTAATGACGGAGTTATCTTTTACGATTCTACAAACTTTTAAAATATTATTTTATTAGCTAAATTTTAAGTACCTCTTCAAATTATCATCCAATATATTAAATCATTTGTAGTGTTTCTTCACTTTTGACAATGTTCTCCAAGATTAACAAAAAAATAAAAATACCTTTATAAATTTTTCAATAAGACAAAAATACAACGCAAATTTTAATAAATAAAAAAAGATTTTTTTTTAAACAAAATGTTTTATTATTATTTCTTTTATAAAGGAAATTTTTATTTTATTTAAAAAAATGTACAAAAATTTTAAAAAGTGTTGGATTATGGTTTAGGAGGGTGTAAGTATCATTTTAATGATATGAAGTGAGGGCAAAAGTGGAAGAAAAAAAATTTTAAATGGCACTTGCAAGTCACATGATCATTGACCATTAATTTTAATTCATTTGATTGATGGATGGGAAAAAAGTGTCATAAGATGATAGTTTGATATGGTCAAGTGTCATAGTTGATACTTTATAGAGGAAAAGTGTCAAGGTACTGTAGTTTATTAGAGCAAAATGTAATGAGGGATGATAAAGATCCAACTTTTTTGTCTAACTTTTGCCTTTTTATTTTTTTTTTAAAAAACAAAGTTAAAAATAATAAAAAAAAAGTGTATGAAGCAATAATGTTTATTTATTTTTTTTTTTTGTCCTTCTCTTTATTGGTGTTTTTAAAAAAAATGAAAATTACATTTTTCTTCATCGAAATGGTCAATTTTTTATGAAAAATGGTCATTTTTTTTTAAGAAAAATGGAATTTTCATTTTTTAAAAAACACCAATAAAAAGAAGGACAAAAAACATATATATTATTGCTTTAGACACTTTTTTATTTTTTACTTTTTTTAAAAAAAAAAAAAAAGATAAAAGTTGGACAAAAAAGTTGAGCCTTTAACATTTTCCAAATGTAATTACCCCAAAAACATTTAAGGTAGTTTAGCTTATAGGTCCACACGTTAAAACTTTTTTGACATATCTTTCTTTGATATTTGATTTGAGTACAAGTATTTGTAGAACAAAAAAGTCTTCTCTCTGGTGGCTCTCTAGGGTTTCTCCTTTGAGTCTCCCTATGAGTTAACGTCTGAGTAGGGGTTGCAGTCTCCTTCTGCTTGTCGGAATCGGAGGTTTTGGGGTTTCACACTAGTGTTATCAACAATGGCGGAAGAGCTCGAACATCTATGCAAGAATATTTCTTTGACGGACAGAGAAAAGATTGGGATTTCTATATCTGAAGGGGAGGTTTCTGAAGCAAAAACGTTGGGAGATAGCTGTTTGGTTGGGAAGATATGGACAGAGAAAGCAGTGAACAAAGCGGCATTCAAAACTATCTTGTCTAGTCTTTGGCGTATGGTTGGCCGAGTGATTTTCAAGGAGGTTGAAGATAACATGTGGATATTTGAGTTTACGGAGCGGGAGGATAAGAAGAGGGTGATGGCGGGTAGACCTTGGTCTTTTGATCGTCAAATCATTGTCCTTAATGATTTTGATGGAAGGGTCCCTACCTCGCAGATAGATTTCAGCACTTCTCCTTTTTGGATTCAAGTGCATGACATGCCCCTTCTGTGTATGACCAAAGGAGTGGGCACCAAAATAGGGAATTCATTGGGTATTTTACATGATGTAGATGTGGCTGGGGATGGAGTAGGGTGGGGAAGGTGTCTGCGTATACGTGTCACAATAGACCTAACTAAACCTCTCGAAAGGGGGAGAGCTTTGCACTTTGCAGGAAAATCGCACTGGATATCTTTCAAGTATGAGAAGCTCCCAATGCTGTGTTTTTACTGTGGCAGAATTGTGCATGGTCGACAAGGCTGCTCGGAGCGGCTGGGTGGGCGGCTAAATTCAGGTACTATGGAAAAACAATGGGGGCTATGGCTTAGGGCGGATGATCCAAAGCGGTGGGGTCCGGTGAAGAGTGGTGCGGCAGCTTGGAAGGGGACTAGCGGGGACCAGCAGGGCACTACCGGCGCCCATTCCCCAGATGGGTCTCCAAGAAAGGAAAGTATTGGCTCACTTGGAAACCCTAGGAGACATCGGGCGGCAGGAGAGGATGACGGGGGAAATTCTGACGAGATTTTAGGGGAAAATATTGTGCCCCCGCTGAGTAGAAGAGATTCAAAAAAAATTCTCTCAGAAGATACTGCAAAATCGTTGGGTGGAAGAGATTCTGCGCAATCTCAGGCCAATAGACGTGTAGCACCCGTGGAGGACAGCAATGTGCATGGCAATTTTCTCAAATATGGGAAATCAACGGCCAGCTGGAAGAATGGACATGCAGGATCAGTTTCGGCCACATCAGTGTCCCATGATGCAATCTCGGCCAATACCGTGAGGAGGAATGGGCTTGAAGTGGAGGGCGGTTCTTCAAAGCCCAAAGCTGTGCAGGCCCCTTTTGATCAATTGGAAAGTGCTGAGTTGATCCAAGAGCCGATGGGGATGGATCATGATGCTAGTCCGAAAAGGCCTATATTGCTGGAAAAAATCAGCACCCCTGTAGAAGGAGCTGTCTCTCAAAAGGGTCCACTAAGTCTAAAAAGATGGAAGCGTGCGGCACGATGTAAAGCACCTGGGGAAAATCTAACCTCTTCTTTTGAACCTCAACTTGGTAAAAGAAAAGAAGATGGTGTCAAAGGGGTGCAGAAATTACATGGTAGAAAAGTTAAGAAGTCAAAAAAGGATTGTGAGCAGGGCTGTTCGGACAAACCAATGGCGGAGGCTGGCGACCAGCCCCGCCAGTCGCCATGATTCTTTTAAGTTGGAATTGCCGGGGGCTTGGGAACCCCCGTGCAATTCGAGACCTTTGCCGCTTGGTGAAGGAGAAGAGACCCACCTTTTTGTTTCTCATGGAAACAAAAAGTAGTAAGTTCGCAATGGAGTTTGTATGTGTTCGATTGGGTTTTGAAGGCCTTTTTGTTGTCGACCCGGTTGGACGCAGCGGAGGTTTAGCGTTACTGTGGAAAGAAAAGAATGAAGTGGAGATTCAAAATTACACTCGTAGGCACATTAATGCGGTGATTAAGCATGCTGACAGTACCCAACCATGGAGACTCACAGGCTTCTATGGTCATCCAAACCCGGCAAAACGTCATGAATCTTGGGCCCTTCTTAGTCACCTTAGGAGCTTCGGTCCAGAGCCTTGGCTTTGCATCGGAGATTTCAATGAGGTGGTTGAGCAATCAGAGAAGTTTGGAGGGGTGAGGAAAAAGGAAAGCCAGATGATGAGTTTTCGAAATGTACTAGCAGAGTGTGGCTTGAGTGACTTGGGTTTTAAGGGTTCCAAATACACATGGACCAACTGTCAGAGAGATGGCGATTTTATTAAGGAGAGATTGGATCGAGCAGTTGCCAACGCAGCTTGGTGTGAAATGCATCAGTCCATTGAAGTTCAGGTCTTAGCCACTTGCACGTCAGACCATAAGCCAATAGTATTACAATTATTTGGCATGGCACAGGCACGGGTATCTTTTAAGAAGAGCTTCAAAGTAGAGGCATGTTGGATGCATGATGAAGAATACGATGAAGTTGTCAAAGGTGCTTGGGGGGGAGATGATGGCCTAGGGGAAGTTCTAGTTACGCAGAAGCTGGCAAGGTGTCAAAGGAAGCTTACGGCCTGGAGCTCTAGGAAATTCTAGAAAGCTGATAAGGAATTAGAAAAGAAGACCAAAGCTCTTGAGAAGTTGCAGCAGTAGGAGAGGGCAGACAATTGGGGGGAAATTAAAAAGCTGCAGGGGGACATAGAGTCCATTCTAGAACAAGAGGACATAAAGTGGAAGCAAAGAGCTAAGCAGAATTGGTATCAACATGGAGACCGAAATACGCCTTTCTTCCATGCTTGGGTAGACCATCGACGGAAAATAAATACAATTAAGAAGATCAAGACTGGTGATGGCACGGTTCTTAAGGATATCAAAGAAATTAGCAAGGCTTTTGTTGATTTTTATGAGAAGCTATTTACGGCTGGTCCTATGCAGGGGGTGGATACATGTTTGGCTGACATGGAGCCGTGTGTGATAGAAGCAATGAATGCTGAGCTTCTGAAGCCTTTCGTTGCTGAAGAGGTAGTAATGGCTTTAGGGCAGATGCACCCTCTCAAATCACCGGGCCCTGATGGTTTTTCAGCTTGCTTCTACCAACGATCTTGGGACACCATTAAGAACGAGGTATGCAAATCTGTACTTGATTTTTTAAATCATGGTATTTTTGATCCGTCCATAAATTGTACGCACATCGCCCTTATTCCAAAAATTAAATCCCCCATATCTGTCACTGATTATCGTCCTATCAGTCTTTGTAATGTGCTTTACAAGTTTAGTTCGAAGGTGCTTGCTAACAGATTGAAGAAGGTGTTACCTCACATTATCTCCCCTAACCAGAGTGCATTTATTCCTGGGCGTCTCATCACGGATAATATTATGGTGGCGTTTGAGGCCATGCACACCATGGACAAAAGAATGAAGGGTAGAACGGGCTATATGGCGTTGAAATTGGATATGAGCAAGGCTTTTGATAGAGTTGAATGGGGTTTCTTGGAGGCAGTAATGCAGAAATTGGGGTTTGATGTTAGATGGATCCATATGCTTATGACTTGTGTCCGAACGGTATCGTATTCGATTCTCATTAATGGCCAGCCGTTTGGTAATATCACACCCTCCAGAGGAATCCGTCAAGGCGACCCACTCTCTCCCTATTTTTTCATATTGTGTGCAGAGGGCCTTAGTTCTCTTCTTCACAAAGCTGAAAGGGATAGAAGAATTATAGGGCTCCCTATAGTTCATGGTGGTATGAGGTTGAATCACTTGTTTTTTGCAGATGATAGCCTTATCTTTTGTAAGGCTAATATACCTGAATGGCTTAATATCCAAGACATCCTGGCTATTTATGAGCGAGCTTCAGGCCAAAAACTCAATAGAGAGAAAACTTCAATTTTCTTCAGTCGAAACACCAAGATGGCAACAAAGCAACATATCCTCTCGGTAGCGGGGGTGCAGTCAACAAATCAGTTTGAAAGATATCTTGGTTTGCCTACTCTAATTGGACGCTCAAAGGTGGAAGCTTTTTCTGGTCTTCAAGGGAAAATATGGGGGCGTATCAATGGTTGGAAGGAGAAATTTCTCTCCCAAGCCGGCAAAGAGGTGCTACTGAAGGCCGTCATCCAATCTATACCTACCTATACAATGAGCGTTTTTCGATTGCCAAAATCTGTCTGCAAGGATATTAATTCTATGATGTCTAATTTCTGGTGGGGCCAAAAAGATAAAGAAGCAAAAATTGCATGGATGAGTTGGGAAAAATTGAGAAGAGCCAAAGAAAAAGGAGGCATGGGCTATAGAGACTTGGAGAGTTTTAATTCGGCTCTCTTAGCTAAACAGGGATGGCGATTACTAAAGCACCAAGAATCTTTAGTGGCACAAGTGTTTCAACATAAATATTATCCAAATGACTCTTTCCTTAGTTCCAACCTGGGTCGGAACCCCTCTTATGTGTGGCGTAGTATATGGAGTGCTAAGAGATTGCTTAATGAAGGTCTACTATGGAGAGTTGGCAATGGGGACTCTATTAAAATATGGGGAGACCGGTGGATTCCTTCTCCATCCACCTACACCATTCGCACCCTTCCTCGGGTGTTTGATGTGAATCAGAAAGTTAGCTCCCTGATCGATGTCGACACTAAATGGTGGAATGTGCCCCTGATCCATGAATTATTTTGTGATGAAGATGCAGCCCTCATTTGCAATATTCCTATATCTCCTACAAGGCAACATGATGTTATGGTTTGGTTGGGGACAAGTAATGGTGTCTTCTCTGTCAAAAGTGCCTACCACATGGCTAAGAATAAGACTGAAGAATGCAATGGCAGTAGCTCCAATCAAAATCTTAGTACTCAACTTTGGAAGAGAGTTTGGCATGTCAAGGGACCCCCAGTAGTTAGAGTTTTTTTGTGGAAAGCCTGCTCAAATATTCTCCCCACAAAGCTCAACCTCCATAAAAGAGGTATTGTGGAAGATTCTTTGTGCCCCATTTGTAAGCAAGAAAGTGAATCGGTGGAGCATATTTTATGGACTTGTGAGTCAGCAAGGGATGTCTGGGCTGAATGTAGCTCAAAGCTTCAAAAGTGTGCTACAATGGAGGTGACTTTTGCCAGTCTTTTTACGGAGCTAGCAGATAGATTGGATGTCGATGAGATGCAAATGGTAGGGGTGGTGGCCAGGTTGATATGGCTTCGGAGGAATAGTGTGGTGTTTGGAGGAGGCTTCATGTCACCAAAGCACATTCTGGAGACTGCTTCATCTCAGCTTGATAACTTTAGCAAGGCTGAAGCAGGAAGAAGGATGGGCACTATTGTTAGCTTTGTACCTGAAGTTGTGAAGTGGAGCAAGCCTAGCCCAGGATGGATTAAATTGAATTGGGATGCAGCTGTTGACACTGGAAAGCAGAAAATGGGAATTGGTATCATAGCCCGAGATCATACTGGATTGGTTCTAGCTGCTGTTTGTGCTTCAAAACCCTATGTCACAGAGCCTACAACGGCTGAAGCTGTAGCTGTATGGAAGCTAGCAGATGTATGCTCGTCTTTGGGTCTTTCTAAAATAGTGCTTGAAGGTGACTCCCTTGAGGTAGTAAAAGCTTTGCAGACGGAAGGTCCCTGTTGGAGCAGATTTGGAATAATGATTAATGATGCCAAGATTCTGCTCAATAGTCTCCAAGAATGGCGTGTCTGTCATGTGAAACGGATGGGGAACATGGCTGCGCATAAGCTTGCGAAACATGGGTTGACTGTAGACGAAGATCACTTATGGAATGCAGATTTCCCTTCTTTTGTTCATGATATTGCTTTGTCTGATGTTGCTTTGGATTTCCATGGGTAGTAGCTTAGGCTTCTAGTTATTGTCATTATATTATATTTCCAGCGTCCACTCTTAAAAAACCTAGGGGGGGCAGTCGCTTGGGTAGCCTTTGTGGTGGCTCTTGTTGCTGTCTGTATTCCACTAGGGAGAGAGGGGAAGGTTGGGTATGATATGCTCTTCTCTTGTCAAGAGCAATTTTTAAGGAGTCTGATGTATTTCTTGATTATGTTTTATGAAGAATTAATCCCATTTCAAAAAAAAAAAAAAAACAGAAGTATTTGTAGAACATTACATATTTGAACAATTCAACTATTATTGATAAGAGAGAAAAGATCAAGCAAGATCACAAAGTAGGGAGAGAGATCCCCGACATTACATGTGATTTAATAATTTCAAATACAAATAAATCTCTTAAATTAAGGTTAACAAATCCTTTAATTTATGGAATACAAATCAACAGGTGACACGTTAGAATTTTGCTGAAACGTCAAAAAAGTATAAATATATTAAATATATATTTATAACTACATATATAATTTTTAATATATATATTTATATACTAAAAATTATGCTGTTAATGATATTAATACTATTAATATTAATTATGTTAATTACATTAATACATAATATTATGGGTTAAACTTATTGGAGTTAACAACATGTTATGTTTTTTCTTTTCTTTTCTTTTCTTTTCTTTTCCAAATTACAAGATCACTTAGATTAAGAATTAATCTTATTAGGGGTGTCAAAAATTACCGAAAAATCAAAAAACCAGGAAACAGGGGACCCGGTTCCGGTTTGAAAAATTCAAAAACCGGGTATCCTAGTTCCAGTACCCGGTTTTTACCGAGAATCCGGGAACCGGGGTACCCATACTATTTAATAATATTTATATTTTATTAAAATTATATATTATTATTTTAGACACTTAGGCTTATGTTTTTTTACTTTAATTCTCTTAAACCCAGCTCTCACTCACGCACACCGCCTCATCCTTCCTTCTCCATTTTGGAATTTTTTATTTTCTCATCTCTTTCTTTGTACGATTTGATGATTTTTTAAGTTTGCGTAATATTGTGTTTGTAATATATTTATTAACTATTTTTATTGTAAGGGGTATTTATTTTGGTTGGTAGATTATTTAAATACTTGTTTTTTTGTAGTAAGGGACTAAGGGGTATTTCTTGTGCATGTTGGTTTCATGGTTTGTTTAAATACGTGTTTTTATTATTTTAATGTTTCTAAGGCCAATATAGGCAAAAACATTATTTTTCAGGATTTTTGAGCTTTTTTAGGTTTTTTTTTTTTAAAAAAAGAAAATTATTTGGAATAATTACAATAAAACCCTTTTAATTTAAACTAAATTGCTAATAGATTTTTTTAAAAAATGGGCCAACTCTATGCAAAAAATGGGCTTATTTTAGGCCCAATACCTAAAATTAGCTCAAAAAGTAATTTTATTAAAATACCGGTTACCGGACCGGGTACAACCGAAACCGGCCGGTAACCAGGACCCTGGTATTCCGGTTCCGGTTTCTCAAAACAAGGAACCGGGGTACCCCGATTCCGGTTCCCGATTTTAGCTAAAAACCGAGAAACAGGATCAGGTTGACACTCCTAAATCTTTTAGAGTAATAACCTCAATTATCTCATAAAAGTTATTACTCTATAAGATCAATAGGGGTGTAAAAAATTACCGGGAAGCCAGAACCAGAACTGGGAAACCGGATAACCGGAAACCGGGGACCTGGTTCCGATTCCGGTTTGAAAATTTCAAAAATCGGGTACTCCGGTTCCAGTACCCGATTTTTGGTACCTGATTTTTACCAGAAAACTGAGAACCGGGGTACCCATACTATTTAATAATATATATTTTATTAAAATTATATATTATTATTTTAGGCACTTAGGTTTATGTTTTTTTACTTTAGTTCTCCTAAACCCAACTCTCACTCACGTACGCCGCCTCCTCCTTCCTTCTCCATTTTGGAATTTTTTACTTTCTCATCTCTTCCTCAGTTCTTACTTTCACTTCTCTAGACGATTTGATATTTTTTAAGCTTGCATAATATTGTGTTTGTAATATGTTTATGAACTATTTTTATTGTAAGGGGTATTTATTTTGGTTGGTAGATTATTTAAATACTTGTTTTTTTGTAGTAAGGGAGTAGAGGGTATTTCTTGTGCATGTTGGTTTCATGGTTTGTTTAAATACGTGTTTTTGTTTTAATATTTTCTAAGGCCAATATAGGCAAAAACACTATTTTTTAGGATTTTTGGGCTTTTTTAGGTATTCGGAATAATTACAATAAAGCCCTTTTAATTTAAACTAAAATGCTAACAGATTTTTTTTTAAAAAAAAATGGGCCAACTCTATGCAAAAAATGGGCTTATTTTAGGCACAATACCTAAAATTAGCTCAAAAAGTAATTTTATTAAAAAACCGGTTACCAGACCGGGTACAACCGGAACCAGCTGGTAATTGGGACCCCGGTATTCCGGTTTCGGTTTCCCAAAACAAGGAACCGGGGTATCCCGATTCCGGTTTCCGGTTTTGGCCAAAAAAGGGGAAACCGGACCGGGTTGACACCCATAGATCTTATAGAGTAATAACCTCAATTATCTCATAAAAGTTATTACTCTATAAGATCATTAGATCAATTCTTAATCTAAGTAATCTTGTAATTTGGATATTATGGTTATTAAATTTTAAGAATATCAGTTGTTAGAATTTAAACATTTGGGATTAAATATGGAAAGTTGACCAATTTATTTTGATTGAAGTAAATATGTCTTAAAATATTTTGATTAAATATACCTAATTAATTAGTTTTAATTTATATATAAATACATGTTAGAAAAAAAAATTAAAATTTTTTGACGTGGCACAGAATTTTCTGATGTGTCACCTGACATATTACTAGTTGACACGTCAGAAAATTGTCTTGGAAACGTGCCTGGCCAGCTAGTTCGAAAATGAGCGGGAATTCAACTTTTTCCCTCTTCTTATTATTTATTTTTTGGGGAAACTTTAGAAAGCTCTCCTATCTTCCAGCCTTTTACACAAACCACCAATGAACGAAAAAATTCTCACTTACCCCCCATAATCTTTCGTTTTCTCTCACTTAGAGCCATTTTGTTAGTAGTATGCCCATTATACCCCTCACTCCAAAACTACGCCATTTTGCCCAAAACAACGTAGTTTTGACCCTTAATTTTTTTTAAAAATAAAATAAAATAAAAAGGAAAATATTAAAAAAAAAAAAAAAAAGAAGAAGAACGAAGGAAATCGGGGGTGGCTCCAGCCACCCCAAGGCCAGTCTTGGGGTGGTTCGACCATCCCCATGGCCAAGGGGGTGGTTCGG
>CM017323.1:10933192-11014427 GCA_006937295.1 Carpinus fangiana
TTTTTTTTTTTTTTTTTTTTTTTTTTCCGTTCATAGGTGGATTGTGTAAAAGGCTGAAAGATTAGGGGATTTCTAAAATTTCCCCTTATTTTTTCCCTCTTCTTTTATTTGGATCGTCCCCCACAAAGAGATCTCTCTTTACTCTCTCAAGCTCCCTCTTCTCTCAGATGGCCAGCAGTGGCAGAGCCACATAGGCCTTTCCTAAAGGCTAAAGATATAATTTTTTTCCCCAAAATTTTTTTTTTAAAAAATTCCAAGGATATAATGCTGTGTATGGTAAACTTTAATAATTCTGAAACATAATACATACATAATACATACGTGTGGTAATCAATTTTTTTTTTTTTTTTTTTTCATATGTATGGTAAACTTTAATATCCGTATGATTGTTTATTTTGTTGTTTAATATTTATAAACTTTGATTGTCTCTTACGGGGTCGAGATTTAATTTGAAAATTTTAGGTTTATGAATAAACTTTAAGTTTATGAATGAATTAATTTAACTTGCTGAGAGTTTCAATTTAGATTCGATACTTGATGATTTTGTATTTTTAAGAGATCGTAAAGTGCAGTTCTAGACTTTTTTTTTTAATTATTTTTTATGATGCATATATTGTGTGAATTACTAAATTTTTAGCTTGAAAAAAATTTTAGGACATCAAAAAATTTTAATGGTATCCCCAATATAAATTGTCTAGATCCACCACCAATGGCCAGAAAGAAGAAAATAAAAGAAAATGAGAAGAAAAGAAAGAAGAAAAAGAGAAGAGCCCCACGCTCTCTCTCTCTCCAGCCGGTACCCCCCAGCTCCCTCTTCTCTCAGATGGGAAGAAGAAAAAGAAAAGGAGAATAGAAGAAGATTTTGTTTGGGTCGACTGATTTTGATGTTTTATTTGTTGATGGGTTTGAGGTTTTGAAGATTTTTTGGGCTGGTTTGGTTTGATTTTTCTGCAGGTTGATTTCGGGTTGGTTGGTTTGATTTTGATTTTTCTGCAGGTTGATTTTGGAGAAAAGAAGAGAGAGTGAGTGAGAAAAGGAGAGAATGGAGAAACGAAGGGAGAGAGAGAGAGAGAAAGAGATCGATGATGGTGATTTTTTTTTTTTTTTTTTTTTTTTAAATTATTTTAATTAAAAAATAATTTAAATTAATATATATTTTAATTGAAAAAAAAAATTCCAGAAAAAAATTTAAAAAAGAAAAATTATTATTTTTTAGGAGAAATTTCATTAATCCCCTGAACTTCTGAGCTTTTTGTAGATACCTCCTAATTTACAAAAACTCTCACTTTGGTGTATCAAACTTTAGTTTACTCTCACTTTACCTTTTACGTGGCAATATTGTCAAGTCAAAAAATTTTCAGAATTTTTCTGACGTGGCAAAAATGGCACGTCAAAAAAATTTTTGACATGCTACTTTTGTCGCATCAAAAAATTTTGACGTTTTGATATTTGCCATGTCAAAATATTAACTTTTTTGACACCCTAAATTTTAATGTTCAAAACACATAAAAAAGCCCACATAAAAAAAAAAAAGACCAGTAAAAAATTCATATGTTTTTGGTAGTGAATTCTAGTACAACCTCATGCAAACCCAACTCACTAAAAAAAAAAAAAAACAGCTGCCAAAGCTTCCAAAGCCTTAGCATCTACTGATTCCATAATGTAAGGTTTTGAAACATAAATAGTTGCGAAAACCTCTCCGTCATGACCTCTAACAATTATGTTGATCCCCATCTTTTTGTTCTACTTGTCCACGACCACATGTAATATTTTTCACTTAAGTTTGTTGACGTGTTAATAGATTATAGGTAGATAATATTTATTTTCCTAAGTGCTTAGTTGAGTTTAGTAAATAATTTAAATATCTTTTTATTTTTGGCCAACAAGCGTAATTGAGAATTTTGTAGATGGCTAATTAAGATGTTAATACATCTTTTAAAACAAAAATTCAACATGTATGCTTGTCAACTTAACTAAATGACATGCTAATTTAACAAAGTGTTCCTGTGCTCAAGAATGTTATTTCAAATTATGAGCATTCAAGCACATGCAAGCAGTAGCAACAAATGGGCAACTCCTGCGTTGTGGAGTTATTAAGAATTATCCTTACACTTGTACAACACAATACAACAGAATACCACTAAAAATACATTGTTTTTAAAAGAGGGATGAATTTACATAATGTAGATCCCCCTAAGCTACTTTGCAATCTTATGCAGTGTCCTCAAGAAATGGATAATCAGTGTAACCAACAACAGGATCAGAGATGTAGAATGTATCTCTATTATACTTGTTGAGAGGAGCATTGAGCTCAAATCTCTTTGGCAAATCTGGATTGGATATAAACAGGCGACCATAAGCAACAAGATCTGCAGAGTTCTCGGCAATGGCATTGTTCCCATCTTCCCTTTTATAACCTCCCGCAACAATGAAAGTGCCCCTAAAAGCCTTTCTCATTGGCAAAAGACTATGTGGGGTTTCACTTTTTTCTCCCATTGTCTTCATTCTTGGCTCAACCATGTGGCAATAAAGAATACCATATTTGTTTAAGGACTCTGCCATATAAAGCCCCAATGCTTTTGGATTGGAGTCTCCAGATTCCATATAGTTTGCAAAAGGAGATAACCTTATTCCAACTTTGTCTGCTCCTATCTCATTAGCAATAGCTTCGACTACTTCCAAAGCAAATCGACTACGATTTTCAACGGATCCACCATATTGGTCAGTTCGGTCATTCACCCCATCTTTCATAAACTGGTCAATTAGGTAACCATGGGCCCCATGAATCTCAATTCCATCAAAACCTAGGTATAAAGATAAACATTATTATTTTACAAAGTGAATAAGTATAACGTTAAAGATTAGGCTTGATATTAAAAAACAAGAAAAGCTTATGAAATGAAAACTCACCAGCTTCAATAGCATTCCTTGCTGCAATTCTAAAATCATTGACAATTTGAGGAATTTCATCTGTCCTTAGCCGCCTCGGAGGAGTAAACTGTGCACCATCCATTCTCTTAGTGGTCAAAGGCTTGTCAGTTGAAGAAATTGGAGCTTGCCCATTTGGTTCAAAATCTGTAGACAACAATATGAAAGAAACAGAAATATCCTAATTAACCAAAAAAAAAAAACACTTGCTTTGGATCATGAAGGCATAACAAAGAGCAAAAGTACAAGACAAACCTCGATTTGAAGCCCTTCCCACATGCCAAAGTTGACAGAAGAAGATTCCACCTTTGGCATGAACAGCATCTACGATGGGTTTCCATGCTTCAACTTGCTCTTTTGTCCATATACCAGATGACTTAGGAAACCTTTACAATATCAAAGAAACCCAACAAACATTAGTTGTTTAAATCATTAGCAATTTGAATAGCTTATTATATAGATGAGATCCATTTGTCCGGATACGTGCTAGACGACTCAAAATTTACTTGAGCATGTGAATCTTATTTATGCTCTCTCACTCCGAATCTCAATCTAAAAAGAACTTGTCAAATTATTATTATTGTTAAAATTACCCTTGAGCGGTATCAGAAACTGCAACTCCTTCAGCTATTAAAAGACCACCTTTGGAGGTTCTTTGAGAGTAATATAAGATAGCATGTGGCTGAGGAACATCGCCATAAGATCTCAATCTGGTCAGTGGTGCCAAAACTACTCTGAAAATAGAAAATACATGATAAATTAACTCAATCAATTAAGAAAATAAAACTATCAGAATCTCGCATATATATTTCAATTCTTCTAGCATGGACATCAAAAGTAATGCGGCATGACATTTCAACTCTTCTAGTATTCAAACAGAGCTTAGGATTAATCTATAATAAGATAACATTGATTCAAGGAAGGTGCAAACCTATGGCATAGATTGAAGTTCCCCATTTTGTAAGGAGAAAGAAGAGGAATGGTGGGAGCTTGAGCCATTTTTCAATGCTTCTTTGCTGTTTTCTTTCACTTGTTTTGTGTTTGTAGTTTGCTTGGGGAATGAAAACAATGCAACAACACCCAATTGAGTATTTATACATTTGGGAGGGTGAATCCAATTTGACAAAAACACCATATTTGTTGTGAATGTTGTCTGCTATGACGCATCATTTGTTGTAGGTGACGTCTCTTATGACGTCTCAACAGAAAATAACATGTCTTCCATGACGTTTAACAGCCAGTTTTATTGACCATTGACCTGGGGTCTAGACCAACAAAATAAAATATATTTTATATTATTTTGTTTGCTTATTCAAGCCTCAATCAAGTAGCTTTCTTTCTTTAATATCTATCAGAATAAATAAATTGTAAAGCAAATACCAAAAAAAAAAAAAAAAATCCTCGATTCAAACTTGTTCTCCAACTTCATATAGAACTTCTTTCGCAAGTCCATCCTAGGTAATTGTTGAGAACTCTAGCATCTTCGATCAACGGACCTCTATCAAATAGTTGCCAAAACCTCTCCATCACAACCTCTAACAATTATGCCGGTTCTCATATTTCTGTTCTACTTGTCCACGTACATGTAATATTTAATTCTCTCGTAAGTTTGTTGACGTGTTAATAAATTATAGGTAGATAATGTTTATTTTCAACTTTAGTAAATAATTTAAATATCTTTTTATTTTTGGCCAACAAGTGTAATTAAGATGTAAATACATCATTAAGGATAACCGTTTTCTCTCTCAAATTTTTCTCTCTTTTCATCTAAACAACATCAAGAAGAACTTCAAGAATCTAGATCTTTCCTCCTCCTCCCCTTTTATGATAGTAGTGCTCAGTGTCTTCTCTGTAGGCTCTACTAATCTCTGTTTTTTGGCAAGTTGGTTTAGATCTAGTTTGTAGACCTAGATCCAGATCTAATCTCTTCAATCTTAAATCTGATCATCTTCTTTAGCCAAGGCGTGTCTTCCGAAGAGATGTTTACGATATCGCGCTCCTCCAATGCTGCTTGTAGGTTTTTGTTTTTGTTTTTTATTTTGTGGTCCTGGCAGTTGGGCTAAGGACGTGAATAACGCTTCTGGCTTTCAAGTGGAGAGTGTTAAGCTATTAGCCACTGATCACGTGGAATCAGATCATACCATTCCAAACCAAGCTCCCATCACTCACGCAGATCACTCCTTAGTCAAGTCTGACAATCAATATTCTCCAACTAAGGTATCAACCCATGCAAGGCAAGTCCCATTATCATCAGACTGTTTGAACAAGGCAAGAAAGGAATGTTCAGCAAGCTGTCATACAGGAAAGGAAAGCCAAGGCTGTACATGATTTGAATTTCCCACGCACCAAAGGTCTTCTCGCTACAAACAGCAATGCATTAATATTTGTTACCATCTTTTGTAAAATCAATCCCACAGAATATGGGATTGTCTTGTAATAAAACACTCGTCGGACATGTATATAAATCATTGTATGTAACAATTCAAATCAACAAAGAAAAATATTCTTCCTTCTTTTCATGGTATCAGAGCCAATATAGGCCAACACCCTCATTAGATCCTTTTCTTTGTTCTCTCTCTGCTTTTCCTATATATATTTTTTTTTCAATGGCAGCAGCAGCATCATCCTCAAACGATGCCTCCTCTGTTTTAGCATTACCCAATTTTCCCACATCTTTCTCCATTAAGTTAGATGAAAGCAACTACATAGGATGGCTCAATGTGATTGTTCCTATACTGAAGAGCCACGACATGATGGGCATAGTGGATGGTTCAAACCCATGCCCATCTGAGCTTCTTATTGATGAGCAAGGCAAAAATGTCCCTAACCCTGATTACTCTTTATGGGTTAGAAAGGATCAATTTCTTCTTGGTTGGTTAAACCTTACTCTTTCTGAGTCTGTGCTGACCACCATGTTTGGCTTGAATTCTTCAAATCAAGTGTTGAGTGCTTTGAAGACCCGCTTTGCATCTGAATCTCGATCACGAGTTTCTCATCTGAAACGCCAACTACAGAGTCTAAATCACAGCTCCAAGTCATGTTCTGAATATTTGAGAACTGCCAAAAAATGGGCAGATCAGTTGGCTGCCATTGGCAAACCAATAGAAGATGAGGATTTAATATCATTTATCCTCAGTGGTCTAAATCCTAGTTATAACTCTTTTGTCACTTCTTACACATTGACTACTAGAAACAACCCTCTCTCTTTTACAGATTTTCAGGATGAGTTGTTGAACTATGAAATGATGCTGAATCAACACCAGCATGCTGCTCCTGATGCCACATCATTTGCCTTATACATGCAGAAAGGAAAGCAAGGGTCTCATCATTTTAATAAAAAGCTAAAGAGCCCTCCCTTCAACCGGTTCTCTCCTAGAACTAGTTTTCCACGAGGAAATTTCAATGGTGCCCCACGCAGCAGTCCCCACGTACATGAATTCATTCTTGGAAGATCTACACCATCTCCACAACACACTGCAGCACCTCCTAATGGGTCTTCTTTCAACACCTCTGCCCGTGCCCCTTGCCAGATTTGTGGCAAAAGTAGCCACCAAGCGCTTGACTGCTTCCATAGGATGGACTACTCTTACCAAGGGCGTCACCCTCCTAATCAATTGGCAGCCATGGTAGCTCAAACTAATACCCAACTTGAAGAGCAGCAATGGTTTGCCGACAGCGGCGCAAATGCCCATATCACACGAGACCTAGAAAACTTAACCATTCAGCCTCAGCCTTTTCAAGGCCATGAGTCTGTAGATGTTGGCAATGGAGCAGGACTTGGCATTGTGCATACTGGTTCAGCTATTCTTCACTCAACCAAATTTCCTTTTCAAATCCGTAACATTTTACATTGTCCTACTGCAGCCACAAACCTAATCTCTATTCAAAAATTTTGTTTGGATAATAATTGTTATTTTATACTTACATCATCTCACTTTTTTGTGAAGGATCTTCAGACACATGCAATCCTCCTGGAAGGCAAGAGTGAAAACGGGCTATATCCTTTGCAGCTTAGAAGATGGTCATCAAAAAATAAAAATCATGTGTTTACTGTTTTCTTTGGGTTAAAAACATCTATTTCAGTGTGGCACCTAAGACTTGGTCATCCCTCTTTTGTTACTGTCAACCGTGTAATAAGGGCACACAGTTTGCCCACTTCTAATGTTTCTTTCAATAAAGACCAACTTTGTGATTCATGTCTCATAGGCAAAAGTAAGAAACTTCCATTTTTTGCTTCAGATCGTGTATCCACTGCCATCCTTGAACTGGTTCACACTGACTTATGGACTTCACCAATCCTTTCAATAAGTGGCTATAAATATTACATCCTATTTGTGGATGACTTCTCCAGGTATACCTGGATTTATCCACTTCACCACAAGTCTGATGCCTTTCAAAGTTTTGTCAAATTCAAGTTGTTGGTGGAAACACAATTTAATTGCAAACTTAGACAACTTCAATCTGATGGTGGAGGGGAATATACCTCTCACCAATTTCAGAACTTTCTTATCCAAAATGGCATCCTTCATAGGAAATCTTGTCCTTACACCTCCCAACAAAATGGGTTAGCTGAACAGAAGCTTCGTCACATTCTTGAAACCGGTCTCACTCTACTAGCCCATTCTGGTTTGTCAAATAAATATTGGGTAGATGCTTTATTAACCTCAGTTTATATAATTAATCGGTTGCCTACCCCTGTTCTAAATCAATCCTCACCCTATGAGAAGCTTTTCTGCAAATCTCCAGATTATACCATGCTCCGTGTCTTTGGTTGTAAGTGTTTTCCATTGCTACGACCATACACTGCCCATAAGTTGGAATATCGTTCCAAATCTTGCATCTTTCTTGGTTACAGCCATGCTGGTTATCGATGTCTCGACCCAATAACTAACCGTGTTTACTTGGCCCGACATGTAGTTTTTGATGAACAATCTTTCCCTACAAAGGATCATGCTCAATTTCATCTGCCATCTAAGGTGAATGCATCCTCTGATGTACCTTTCCCTCCTTCGGTAAGTGTTTCTCTCCCTGCACCTATTTCATGTCCTTCAAACACTCACTTTGCCACTGAACACACTCATGTACAGCCCCCTGAACCACTTCGTGACACTAGGTTCCCCACCACTGTTGAGCATTTAGTTGTCCCACCTCATACAACCAGTATGTGTTCTTCCCCACCTTCCCCACAGCCCACGTCTCCACCTTTATTGCATGTCTCCCCTGCTGTAGAAACTGACACACCATCATCACCAACTCAACCCCAACATCCCACCGAAACAGCCATTAGTCTAGTCCCACCTACTTCTCCATTAACTTCTTCCATTGCAGCCCCACCCATTCCTAGTATTGACCCAACTCATCACCCCAACAGCTCCTAATATTGTTCCACCTACCCCTCCATTAAATTCCTCACCAGAACCCATTGTACCCAATGTGCATCCCATGACCACTAGATCACGCACTGGCTCTCTTCAACCAAAAACTTTTGCTGACTATAAGCTCTACCATGCCACTCGTCATCCTCCCATTCCCCTGCTCACTGTACTCTCTGAAGCTGAACCTTCTTGTTTCTCTAAAGCTGTAAATGATTCTCGGTGGAGGGAAGCCATGACTCATGAATTTAATGCCTTACTCTCCAATGGCACCTGGACTTTATGTCCACGACCCCTCAACCGGCATGTCATCCGAAATCGGTGGGTCTATAAAATCAAACAACGGGCAGATGGTTCCATTGACAGATTTAAGGCCCGCTTGGTTGCTAAGGGCTTTGAGCAGCAGAATGGTGTCGATTACACTGAGACATTTAGTCCCGTGATCAAGCCCTCTACCATTCGGATTCTATTAACCTTGGCTGTTCACTACAACTGGCCAATCAAGCAATTGGATGTTTCCAATGCATTTTTACATGGTTCTTTATTGGAGGAGGTTTATATGGAGCAGCCCCAAGGCTTTCGTGACAATGCCCACCCTGACTTTGTCTGCAAGTTGCATAAGTCCATTTATGGTCTTAAACAGGCCCCAAGGGCTTGGTATCAATGTCTTTCATCTGCTCTGTTGGACCTTGGATTCCAAGCTTCGGTAGTTGATTCTTCTCTCTTTATTTTTATTCAAAAGCATGTCAAAATTTTTATGCTTGTCTATGTCGACGATATAATTGTCACTGGTACTAACTTGATGGTTATCCAATCTCTTATCTCTACACTGCAACTCCAATTTCCATTAAAAGACCTCGGCAATCTTGGTTTCTTTCTTGGCATTCAAGTTCACCGTACTGCTGATTCTTTGCACTTGTGCCAGATGAAATATGTTGCAAATTTATTACATCGTACTGGGATGCTTGGTTCAAAAGCTGCTCGATCTCCCTGCTCCTCCAGTTCTAAATTATCCAAATTTGATGGCGAGCCTCTTGTGGATCCTTTTGAGTATCGATCTGTTGTGGGTGCACTCCAATATTGCACCCTTACTCGACCCGACCTTTCCTTTGCTGTGAATCAGTTATGTCAACACCTCCAATCCCCCACATCCACTCATTGGACGGCTGCCAAACGTGTGCTGCGATACCTTAAGAATACAGTTGATCATGGTCTCCTCTACACTAAGGGTTCCCTTCATCTTCAAGCCTTCTGTGATTCCGACTGGGCTGGCAGCCCTGATGATCGACGTTCTACTTCCGGTTTTGGGGTTTTCTTGGGCAATTGTTTGATATCTTGGAGTGCCAAGAAGCAGCCTGTGGTGTCCCGTTCAAGCATTGAAGCCGAATACCGATCTATGGCCATCACCACTGCTGAGTTATTTTGGATTCGAATGCTTTTTCAAGAGCTGCGTTTTCCCCTATCCTTTGCCCCGGTATTGTGGTGTGACAATGTCAGTGCTCTCGCCCTTGCATCTAATCCTATCTTCCATGCTCGCACCAAGCACATTGAAGTAGATTACCACTTCATCCGTGAAAAGGTAGTTAATGGTGACATTCTTGTCAAATTTATTTCCACTTTGGATCAAGTTGCTGACATTTTTACCAAGGGCCTCTCCTCTGTTCGCTTTGCTGTTCTCAAGTCCAAGCTAATGGTTCTTCCTTCCCCCATTAGCTTGAGGGGGGATGTTAAGCTATTAGCCACTGATCACGTGGAATCAGATCATACCATTCCAAACCAAGCTCCCATCACTCACGCAGATCACTCCTTAGTCAAGTCTGACAATCAATATTCTCCAACTAAGGTATCAACCCATGCAAGGCAAGTCCCATTATCATCAGACTGTTTGAACAAGGCAAGAAAGGAATGTTCAGCAAGTTGTCATACAGGAAAGGAAAGACAAGGCTGTACATGATTTGAATTTCCCACGCACCAAAGGTCTTCTCGCTACAAACAGCAATGCATTAATATTTGTTACCATCTTTTGTAAAATCAATCCCACAGAATATGGGATTGTCTTGTAATAAAACACTCGTCGGACATGTATATAAATCATTGTATGTAACAATTCAAATCAACAAAGAAAAATATTCTTCCTTCTTTTCAGAGAGGGGAATGGTTTGGGTGTGGGTTTTTTGCTCATACCTAGAAAATGGCTTCTTGTGCCCCTGGAAGGAGTTTGCGTTAGCAGATTTATTCTATAAACTGAAGATCGGGCTGGGATAACGAATGATTGACGTCATAGATTGGTTTTTCATTATAAGATCTGTATGTTTTCGGCTTTTATGACATATAATCTTTTAGCTACAACTATGATTGTGCAGAACTATATGTTCTATGATTGTAAGAGTTTTTATGCTCTTGACCACTATTAATGAAATCAGCTTGAAAAAAAAAAAAAAAAAAAAAAGTAACTACATCTTTTAAAACAAAAATTCAACATTACACACTTGTCAATTTAACTAAATGACATGCTAATTTAACAAAGTGTTATGATATCAGACAGAAAACGAGATGGAAACAATTAAACAAACTCACACTTAAATGAAAGATAGAAGTTCACCACCCAAGACATAACACCAAATGGATATAGAATATCACCACCCAAAGGATTATAACAAGGGATACAGAACTTTAGAAACTCACCACTCTATGGATCACACCAAAGAGATACAAGGAAACAAGGAGAACTCTCCTTTTACAAGCCAAAGATTGGTTCTTAATACAAAAACTCTTGTCTAACCTACACTTGCACACACAAGTATTTATAGAAGCTTAAAACAACCCTTTAAGCATTGGATAAGCATCTAATTAAGTTAAACAAGCAATGATGACAAAAAACAATAATTAATTTGTGAGCAGAAGACGAAGGGACAAACAGTCACCTTAAAGCATATTTTTAAGAAGCCTGACCACTTCATTTCAAATGGTCATAACTTTCGGCACGCAACTCCAAATGGGTTTAAACCTGTTTTGTTGGAAAAATGAGATTCTGAACTTCAAGTTTGACCTGACCATGTGCTTAAAATAATGAAGGAATCGACAGCTATGATATATTTTAGGATCCAAGTGTTTGAATCCGGATTTCAGCAATTTGGGCATTTGCATTATGTTGGGCTTGTAGACTTTAATTGGGCTGAAACTTGGGTTATTGTTAATGGACTCTTGCTGGACACACTCATGTCATGTTCCCAAGCTCAAGAATCATTCCTTGTAATAGTCAAATGGCAATTCAAAGGTAGATTACAAGCAACAAATGTGCAGCTCTTGCGCTATGGAGTTACTAAGAATTTTCCTTTGTGGCTGTACAGTACGATAGGGGGTGTAATTTTAGACAATTTATTTATCCTCCTTTCAAAGTTAGAATACTTTGAAAGTGTCTCGTAATATCAATTTTTTAGTACATGCTTTAGATAAACGGTCTGCTTTCCATCTTATTTTTTAAAACATTCCCAAATGATCTTCTATTCTCTCTTTCATTTGGATCAAAAATGGAAAAGATCCTCTACTGTAATCCATTTCATTACTCAATTAAAAAAAAAAAAAAAAAAACTCCTATGTTCTTTTGCAAACTTATGGAGTGTCTTCAAGAAATGGATAATCGGTGTAACCAACAATAAGATCAGAGGTGTAGAATGTATCTATGTTGTACTTGTTGAGAGGAACATTGAGCTCAAATCTCTTAGGCAAATCTGGATCGGCTAAAAACAAGTAACCATAAGCAACAAGATCTGCACGGTTTTCAGCAATGGCATAATGGCATTGTTCCCATCTTTCCTATCATAACCCTAGCAACAAGAAAAGTGCCCCTAAAAGCCTTTTTCATTGGTAAAAGACTGGGGATTCACTTTTTTCTTCAGCTATCTTTATTCTTGGCTCAATCATGTGGCAATAAAAAATCTTATATTTGTTTAAGGACTTTGCCATGTAAAGGCCCAATGCTTTTGGATTGGAATCTCCAGATTCCATATAGTCTACAAAAGGAGATAACTTTTTCTGCTCATATCTCATTAGCAATAGCTTCGACTATTTCCAGAGTAAATTGACAACAATTTTCAAGTGATCCACCATATTGGTCTGTTCGATCATTCACTTTGGGTCCGTTTGGGAGTGCATTTTTTAAAAAATAATCTGCATTTTTAAACCAAATTACAATTTTGGAGTGTTTGAGATTGCGATTTTAAAAACGCAAATTTTAAAATCGTGGAAAAATTTGCGATTTCAATAAGCTAACTAGAGGGTGCTTATTTGAAGAAGTGTGAATTTAAACCAAAATCACGATTTCGCTTAAAAAAATATTTGGGGCAATATTTTCCTATTTGGCTTGAAATCGCAATTATATACTAATTTTATCCAAACACTCAATTAATTAAAAAAGTACTTTTTAACATGTTTTACCAAACGCCTATGCGATTTAAAAAACACAATTTTTAAAAATGCAATTTTTAAAATCGCACTTATTGAAATCGCACTCCCAAACAGACTTTTCATCTTTTAGAAACTGATCAATTAGGTGTCCATGTGCCCCATCGATCTCAATTCCATCAAAACCTATTTATGAGACTACAATTATAATTTTACAAAGCAAATAAGTATAATGTTCAAGATCATCATATTTGACATTAAAAAACAAGAAATCGGTACCCAAAATAAATTGGTGTAATTCTATATTTGTTAGCTAAGTTGGGACTTAGACCGGAAATCAAAACTTTGGACATTAAACCCAAAAGCAATTTTGACTTCTCGCAAATTCTTATATATTGTATAAAATGAAAACTTACCAACTTCTATAGCATTTCTTGCAGCAACTCTAAAATTATTGACAATTTGAGGAATTTCATCTATCCTTGGACCTTAGCCACCGTGGAGGAGTGCACCATCAAATCCATTAGCTTGAGGTCTTGGGGTCAAAGGCTTGTCAATAGAAGAAGTTGGAGCTTGCCCATTTGGCTGCAAATCTGCAGGCAACAATATTGAAAGATAAATAAAAGAATATCCAAATTAAAATTAATCTAAATTTTTTATTGTAGAGTGCATGTCCATCGCATTCGTTTGGAAAGAAATCATTAACCATCACTAAAAGAATTAGAAAATCAAGAATTTTGATCTGTTATTGGTGCTGGATTTTGCCTCACAAAGCTCCCAACAAAAATATATATATATATATATATATATATGGGATCTTGAAAGCCTAACAAGTATGTACGTTATGATGGGAATTCCATAATTATGAGCTTCCAAGGAGCAAAAGTACAAGATCTTAGAGGTGGCTAACACACCAAAAAGTGGTGGTCGGCTGCAGGCCGGCAAGTGGTGGCAGACAATAATCTCTTGTAGTTGGGGATCTATATTATTATTTGTCCTTTTTTATTATTGTCCTTCTGTCAATGTAGAAGAGCCCTGCCCATCCGAGAGGGANAACTTCTCTCACAAACCTCAGATTATGCAAAATGATTAATTAAAATTCACTTTATTTAATTTAGTTAATAAATTTTAAAAGATATCATACATCCAATTATCTTTTCTTTTTTTTTTTCTTTTTTTTTTTTATGAGGATTGCTAAAATAATAGGAGATCCGAGTCCAAACATAGCTTACTATTGAAAATAATAACTATGCTTTTGAAAAATTGATGCTTCCCACTAAAATGATTAAATCACATGCTACAGTGATATAAAACTGCTTTTTCACTGAAATGACAACATCATTAGCGACATTTTGGACCAAGTACAGGAGTGATTCAATTTTGTTAAAGCAAGTTTTTGCCATTTAAAGCATATAATCTTAGAAAGACAAAATAGTCAAAAGACAAACCTTGATTTGAAAGCCTCCCCACATGCCATAGCTGACAAAACAAGACTCCACCTTTGGCATGAACAGCATCCACGATGGATTTCCATGCTTCAACTTGCTCTTTTCTCCATATACCAGGTAAATCACGATACCTTTACAATATCGAAGACAACTAACAATCATAAAATTTTAAAGGCAAGCAAGGGATATTGCCCATTTAAGTGTGGAACATAGAAATAAGTCCAAACTATTAATATATATAATTAAAATTATCCATGAGCGGTATCCAAAATTCCAGTCACTTCAGTTATTAGAATCCCGCCTTTGAAAGTTTTCTGAAAATAATATAAGATAGCATGAGGCTAAGGAACATCGCCATAAGATCTCAATTTGGTAACTGGTGCCAAAACTACTATGAAATTAGAAAGCAAATGATGAATTAACTAAATCCACCCGCTCAATATGAATAACATATTTTTTTTCAATGTAAGACTAATTTTCTAAAGTATCACAAGCTAGAAGTGTTACGTGTACATATTTAGTATAGAGAATGTTTCCAAAGATAACACTAAACAATTCTAACGTAAGCATTATTGAAGGGAAGGCAAGCATGTTTTGGTTTAACATGACCTTTAACTCAACTCTTCTAGTATTTAAACCAAGCTTTGGCTTAATCCTATCGGATCTGGCTTTTTTCTTTTTTCTTCTTGTTTTTTTCTATTTTCTTTTTCTTTTTATAAGTCAATCAGATAGCTTTCTTTTCCTATAAAAATAAATAAATAAATAAATTATTAAGCAGATACATTATCATGAATATAACCGTGAAAATCCTCAATCAAAACTTTTTTCTCCAATTTCATGTAGAGCATCCTTTGCAAGTCTGTGAGTTGCCTTCGTTTGCTCATCTTCTAACATGATTAACTTGCCACCATTCTAAATTGTTCAGAATAACTTTGGCATCTTCAATCAACTGATTGTACCTTCTCCAATTTTTCTTTTTCTTTTCAATGTCTGTACATAGGGGTGTAAACGAGTCGAGCTTGAGCGAGCTTATCTTGTTTGGGTTCGACTTGTTTGAATTTTACTAGAGCTCGAGCTCATAATAAGTCGAGCCAAACCGAGTCAATTCACGAGCTGGCTCTTATATTTAATTTAATTTATTTTTTATTAATTTATTTTATTTTATTATAAATTTAAATTTCAAGTACTCTTAAACAGCTCAAGAAACTAGCTTGAATATGAGCATTTGCTTAGTTTGGCTAGCCGAGCATAAAGCCTGAGTCAATACAGCAAGACATTTGGTTTCAAAGATAGAGGATATGCATCATTTTATAATAAAATGATGCTATTAGAAAAATAAATAAATAAATAAATAATCGTCAATTTTGAATATTAATATGAGCAACTATGTGAACAACTACCAATTTGAGCCTTGTAAGAGCAGCTTACGAGTCTAACTGAGTCGAACCGAGCTTGCTTCTTTTAATATTCGAACCAGTATTTGTATTCACGAAACGCCTCATTTAATAATCGAATTGAGTACAAACCAAACTTATACGAGCCAAGCCGAGCTGGAGCTTGCTCGCAAGAGGTTTTGTTCACTTAAGTACATAACACCCCTATCTGTACAACTTGAAGAGTATCTCCTTCTAATACAATCTTTTGCAACCCCACCCCCAACAAAGAACAATAGCTGCAAAAGCTTTTTTCTCTCCAAAGTCTGCTGCGTGTCAATTATTTATAGGTAGATAATGTTTATTGTCCTAATTGCTTAGTTGAGTTTAGTAAACAATTTAAATATCTTTCTATTTTTGGCCAACAAGTGTAATTTAAATTTTGCAGATGGCCCATTAAGATGTAAATAGATGTTTTTTAAGACCAAAATTCAACATGTATGCTTGTCAATTTAAATAAATGACCTAAATATAATAATTTTAATAAAGAGTTCCCATGCTCAAGAATCATTACTTTTATGACATGTTCGTACAAGGGAAAATGAAGGAAAAATTTGAACTAATGACCTCCGTTTCATAAGATGTTACCTACAACCAATTGAGTTATCCCTTGAAGACTCAAGAATCATTACTTGTAATAGCCAAATGTCATTTCAAATTATGAGTAATTAGGCGCACAGGTAAATCAGCACCAACAAATGTGCAATTCTTACGCTGTGGAATTATTAAGAATTGTCCTTGCACTATTACAATATTAAAATGTAACACCACATTGGAATTAAGCGAGGGGTAATTTTGGACAATTTAAATTCCCCAAGGCTCCTTCGCAAACCTAAGCAGTGTCTTCAAGAAATGGATAATCGGTGTAACCAACAACAGGATCAGATATGTAGAATGTATTTCTGTTGTACTTGTTGAGAGGAGCATTAAGCTTAAATCTCTTAGGCAAATCTGGATTGGCTAAAAATATACGACCATAAACAACAAGATCTGCACGGCTTTCAGCAATGGCATTGTTCCCATCTTCCCTGTCATAACCCCCAGCAACCAAAAAGGTACCCTTAAAAGCCTTTCTCATTGGCACAAGACTGTGTGGGCATTCACTTATTTCTCCAACGGTTTTCATCCTTGGCTCAACCATGTGGCAATAGAGAATCCCATATTTGTTTAAGGACTCTGCCATGTAAAGGCCCAATGCTTTTGGATTGGAGTCTCCAGATTCCATATAGTCTGCAAAAGGAGATAGCCTTATTCCAACTTTGTCTGCTCCTATCTCGTTTGCAACAGCTTCGACAACTTCTAGAACAAATCGACAACGATTTTCAAGAGATCCACCATATTGGTCTGTTCGATCATTCACTCCATCTTTCATAAATTGGTCAATTAGGTAACCATGAGCTCCATGGATCTCAATTCCATCAAAACCTATGTATAAAGACAAAAAATAATTATTTTACAAAGCCAATAAGTAAAATCTTCAAGATTATGTTTCACATTAAAAAACAAGAAACTAGACAATGGTGTAGTAAACTCATTTCTCCAAAATAAAACTCATATGTTTTCTGTTGCAATGGCTCTCAAAATTGATTAATTAATATGGTAAAAACTATCATAACAGTTTTTCTCCCCACAACACCCCCCCCCCCGGTTTTTAGATGCCATAAACTTATATAGAAGCCACTATAGATTTGACATGATCAAATATGATTTATCTTCCTTAAACCCAAGAGCAATTTTGATTTCTCACAAAATTCATATTTATTTCATCAAATGAAAACTTACCAGCTTCAATAGCATTCCTTGCGGCAACTCTAAAATCATTGACAATTTGAGGAATTTCATCTGTCCTTAGCCGCCTTGGAGGAGTGAACTGTGCAACATCAATTCCATTAGCTCGAGTTTGAGGGGTTAAAGGCTTGTCAGTAGAAGAAATTGGAGCTTGCCCATTTGGCTGAAAACCTGTATACAACAATATGAAAGAAAAAGAAATATCCAGATTAAAATTAGTCTGAATTTTTCATTGTAGAGTGTTCATTGCATGCATTTGGAAAGAAATCATTAAAACAACACTTTAAGAAACAGACCAAAAACAAAAAAAAAAATAGATCTGTTCCAAGTACCTAAAACAGGATGTTAATTTCCTCACAAAGCTTCCATGAAAAGAAGATTTCCACCAACAGAAGAACTAAATATCAGAGGCCATTGTACGGTTGTAACACTTTGAGACCCAGAAAAATCGAAAAAAAAAAAAAAAAAATCACTTCTTTTGGATCATGAAAGCATAACAGCTACATTATTGATGGGATACCATAAATATGAGCCTCCCAAGCGCAAAGTACAAGATCTTAGAGCTGACTAACACGCCAAAAAGTGGTGGTTGGCTGCGGCCTACTGGTTACCAGTAAATTTAGGACTCGAAAGGATGATTTGACGTAGCAAAGATAGAGCAAGAGGTGGCTGCCTATCAGCAATAATTACTACAAGAGTATTTAAATACAAAAGAACACCTCACTTAAAGAACGATGCTTTTGAAAAATTGAAATGCTATAACTATATTATATAAAAGTTTGATCCCCATATGAAAAGTTCAAAATAAAAGGGCAAATTTCACGAAATACAAAAGTTCAAATTTTCAAGCCAATTAGTGCTCCTTGGAAAATATGTTCCATTTCAAATATGACAGTCATTACGAACTCAGGGGGTAGGACTCTACAAACCAACACAAGGATATTTCAACTGTCAATCAAAACTTCCATCTAATATGAATCTACTTAATAGTTTGAAGCCACAATTTGTAGCCCAAAGCCACTCACTTGCTTATCATGAATTCTTTCATACCAAGTTTTTGTCATTCAAAGCGACTTTGAAAACATTCAACTCTCTCTCCATTCATAAGAAAAGTACAGTTGCGAACCGATTCAACGTTAGAAAAGAAGAAATAAAGGAGGTGTTGGTCAAAGGCAAACCTTCATTTGAAACCCTCCCCACATGCCAAATCTGACAAAAGAAGATTCCACCTTTGGCATGAACAGCATCAACGATGGGTTTCCATGCTTCAACTTGCTCTTTTGTCCATATACCAGGTGTATCAGGATACCTTTACAATATCAAAGAAACCTCATAAGTCATAAATTTTTAAGGCAAGAAAGAGAACCCCCAAAATGGAGATTGTCCCAAGTGTGGAACATAGAAAGGACAAGTTAAAATTACCCTTGAGCAGTGTCAGAAACTCCAGTTGCTTCAGCTATTAAAAGACCGCCTTTGGAGGTTCTTTGAGAATAATATAAGATAGCATGAGGCTGAGGAACATTGCCATAAGATCTCTGTCGAGTCAATGGTGCCAAAACTACCCTGAAAATAGAAAGCAAATGATAAATTAACTAAATCAAGCAAGAAATCTCTCTATACTGAAGAAAATAAAAGTATCTTAATCACATATATATCTCCCGTAGCAAGCTTGAGAAGAATAAACAAACAATTCATTTATGAAATGACTATGGCAGAAATAATGACAGCTTCACAATTTCATCCGTGGGCCACTCAATTATGATAAATTAGATGAGGTTTGACAAATTGAGGAAGAAAAATAAGTCAGCATCATCTAATAGATTTTATGTGCAATATAATGTTTTATCCTTGTGAGTTTGAGTAATACAATAACCAACTGTCAGAGACAGAAAGTAATTGATATGATCGACAGTAACTTTTTCCTTGAGCTCGTTTATGATTAAAGGATAACCAGATTGCAGGCTAAAACAGATAGATTACAAAGAAATGCAGCATCGGAGTGGGGGAGAGGAAGCTAAGAATCCTCAATATCCTCTTTCTAATAAAAGTACTGATTTACTTGTAAAGGAAAGAGATTTTTACAAACGACCTTCTTTCCACGCTTCTGAAACATTGAAATTAGACTGGAAGCACATTGATCTTCATGTTAAATAAAGCAACAGAGGCACACACCAATCAAAAGCTCTTACACTAGAACGGATACAGAAACTGGGATTTTTCACAAACAAAATAATAATGATTGCAACCAAAAAACTTATTTTCACGCTTCAGAAACATTGAAATTAGACTGGAAGCACATTGATCTTCATGTTACAATAAAGCAACAGAGGCACACACCAATCAAAAGCTCTTACAATAGAACGGATACAGAAACTGGGATTTTTCACAAACAAAATAATAATGATTGCAACCAAAAAACGAACAAAACCCATCACATATAATGATCATTCAGATCGTAGAAACAAGCGAAAAAAAAGAAGAAAAAAAGTAGAAGAAGAAGACGACTTTGCAAGGTGCACACCTGTGGGATAGATTGAACTTCCCCAATTTGTAAGGAGTAAGAAGAGGAATTGTTGGAACTTCAGCTGCCATTTTTAAATGAATCTATTCGTTTTCCTGTTCTTCAACTTGTGCGCTTGTACTTTGCCTTCCAAGATAGGGGGAAATGAAAAGTGCGCAATACCCAATTGGATATTTATACAAGAGCAAAAGGGTTGCAAGAAGATGAAAAATATTAAGCAATAAAAGCAATTGGACAATAATGCATAATCAAAATGCTTTTCGTGACCTTTTTACTGTCGGTGATGTCTGTGAATTGTGATGTTTGCCATGACGTTTGGCAGACATCACAATGGACCAGCCACTGGGGGTGGGGGTGGGTGGCTGCGGATGGCGCCGTTCGATCGAGCAGCCTTCCTCATAAACTTTAAAACGCCCGCCAGTATTGACCATTGGACCCATAATAGTTGGGCTATGTTGCTTTTATAATTTTATAAAAATAGTATATCTATATATATATTAAAATAGTATAATTTTAAATTAAGACAGTTTGTTCCAACATAAAATGTTTTGTAGTTGAAAATATTTTTAGTGAAATAAATTTTTCATGAAAAATATTTTTGCTAAAAATATATTTTAGTGTTTGGCATGTATGAAAAATTAACAATAACAAACAATGGTCGCCGGCCAAAAAAGTCGGTGAACACCGATGGCGGCGATCGACAGTGAATTTTGGCGAGTTCCAAAGGTTGGTGGCGGATTCTATTGAATGCCAGAGGTAGTCAAAAATTACAAGAGAGTGCGTCCAAGAAAAATAAGTTCAAACTCGAAAAATTGTTTACAATTTTAAAAATGAGAAATCATTTTACAAAAAATTAGATCTAACTTTTTAAAAGCTAGATTTACTCTCTTCAACCAGTCTCTCTCCCTCACGCACCACTACATCGTGCTCCCCGGCATCCCAGCTTCACATTGCCACCCACCACGCTCCTTTCCGGCCGCCACGCGCTATTGCGTGAGATTTATACAAAATTTAAAAAAATAAAAAATAAAAACAGAGAAAATATGAAAGAAAGAAATGGCAAAAAATATAGGAATATATATGTGTGGGGGGGTATTTCTAAGGGGAAACTTCACTTTAAACTTCATAACTACTATTCAATTTGATATATCTCCTCGAACTTTGAAAGTTCTCAATTTGGACTCTGAACTTTCAAATGCAGCCAATTTACTTCCTGTCAATTTTTTCTATAAAAACCTCTAAAAAGACAAAATTATCCTTCAATTTTCTTTTTATTAAAAAAATTGAAAAAATGGAAAAAAAAATAATAATTTTTTTTAATTGTCAATTTGAAATTAAGGATAAATGTAGAATTTTATAAAAAAAATAAAAGTATAAACATCATTGTTTTACTTTTAACGTTTAAAATATGACTGAGTAGTTCAAATTAACTACGATTGAAAGTTCAAAAAATTTAAATTGAAAAATTTTAAAGTTTGAGTAATATATCAAACCACGTGGTAACACGTGGACATTCAATGTCCCACTACTTTTGCAAGGCATACATAATTGAAAGAGACCTCACAATTATAAAGAACAGCTTCCACCAAACATTAAAAAAAAAAAAAAAAAAAAAAAACTGTCGCTTTCTTGGAGCCCCTCATTGCTATGAATTTGGACGTAAGGTCTGTAGAGATTCATAAAAAAACAAAAGAGACGTAACCAGATATAGAGTTAGTAGGTTAGGATATGAATTGGTGTTTAATTAAATCATCAAATCCAAGGTCATGGTCACAAGTATAAAGTATATATTACAAAGAATATTGCAGCATTAAATAAATGAAAAACGATAAAGGCATAATTTTTTGGTCCAACTTTTTTCTTATTTTTTATTTTTTTAAAAAACAAAATAAAAAATAAAAATCTAAAAAAATAACATCCTATGTGGTCTTTTTTTTATTTGATATTTTTTTAAAAAAAAATTGTATTTTTCTTCATAATAATGACCATTTTTTCATTATTATGAAGAAAAAGACCATTTTTTCTTTTTTTAAAAAAATACCAAATAAAAAAGGATCACATAGGATGTAATTGCTTCATACATTTTTTTTGTTTTGTTTTTTTTTTTAAAATGACCACATAAAAGAGAAGTTGAGTCAAAGTTGGGCCAAAAAGTTGTCTTTATCATGCCTCTAAATAAATATCACCCATTGCAACGCATAAACATTTAACTGCAAATTTAAGATTGCGCAACAATAATCAATAGGAAATTGTTAGAACAATTTCTTTTAGGGTTTTCTTTTAGGGAGATTGTCCATTTAAGTGTGGAACATAGAAATAAGTTGCCAAACTATTAATATATATAGTTAAAATTATCATTGAGCGGTATCCGAAACTCCAGTTGCTTCAGTTATTAGAAGCCCGCCTTTGAAAGTTTTCTAAAAATAATATAAGATAGCATGAGGCTAAGGAACATCGCCATAAGATCTCAATTTGGTAAGTGGTGTCAAAACTACTATGAAATTAGAAAGTAAATGATGAATTAACTAAATCCACCCGCTCAAAATGAATAACATATATTTTTCAACGTAAGACTAATTTTCTAAAGTATCACAAGCTAGAAGTGTTATGTGTACATATTTAGTATAGAGAATGTTTCCAAAGATAACACTAAACAATTCTAATGAAAGCATTATTGAAGGGAAGGCAAAGCATGTTTTGGTTTAAAATGACCTTTAACTCAACCCTTCTAGTATTCAAACCGAGCTTTGGCTTTTTTTTTTTTTTTTTTTGGGTAACAAACTGCTTCATAGAAACACAAACCAAAAACTTACAAACAGAAAAGCAACAAAAAGGCCTCACTAAGAGGAAGAGGGGGGGAGGTAGATCTTTACCACTATAAAGGGGGATGGAGAGAGGTGGGAAAAAGGAGAAAAGAAAGTGGGAATGCAGCCATGAATGACTCTAGCCGTGGCCAAATGTGCCACGTAACGGGCGCAGAAGTTTGCACTTTTGTTTACTTTCCTAGCCTCCCAAAGAGAGGAGGGGGGAATAAGAGAAATGACTTTAGAAATTAAACTAGCTAAAGGTTTATCAAGACCAAGGGATTGTTGTTGTAAACAGGAGATTACAAAAGAGGAAATGCCTTCTAAAACAAACTTATAAAGCTTTAAAGAACCAGCCAGAGAAGCAGCCAAGAGGGCTGCTTGAGTTTCAGCATAGACTCATCACTAGGAGGAGTGAATTGGTACAAGCGTTTAACAATGGTTCCATGAGAATTTCTGCAGACAGCAACTTGGACAGAGAAGAACTCACTAGAAGCAAAGTCAAAATTCACTTTGTAGCAGCCTTCATTCGGAGTAGACCATAATTATCTCACTGGTTGAGAGATAGAGTTCTAGGCTGCATAATGATCAAGAGACAAAGTCATAATTTTTTCTGCAAACTTTGAGATATCCGGGAGAATGCCTTTATGTATAGCTTGATTCCTAGAAAACCATAGCATATCACAGAGAACAAAAGCATATATTTGGAATAAATGAGTATCAACTAAAGGAATGCCAAAAGATTGAAAAGGGGATATAATACCATTTATCCAGTTAAGCAAAGTAATAGCAGACCATTTCAAAGAATCTAAAGGCCAGTGTGATGATCTCCAAGAAACTCTAGCAAAGGGGCATCTGAAGAAGAGGTGATGAAGGAAATCATCTTCAACATTGCATAAAGGGCAGATTAAGTTTGCAGAAGGGAGAGGGAACACAACATTTATCCTAGCCTTGGAGGGGATTATATCCCAAGCTATTTTCTAAAGAAAGAGTTTCAGCCTATCTGTGAGTTTTAGTTTCCACAAAGCCTTCCATTTTGGGGGGAGAAATGAGAGGTGACAGTGGAGGTTCTTGGTTTACAGATGAGATTATAAGCTGACTTTGTGGTAAATAAGCCAGTGGGAGAAGGGGTCCACAGATAGTCTTCAGAGGACGTAAGGGGGATCCTAATCTTAAGAATTTCCCTAGCACAATGGGGTTCAAACAGGTAAAACAGCAGAGGGGAGTTCCAAGAGGGCAGGGGAGAGGTGTGATAAAAAAGAAAAAGATCATAGACTATGAGGCCAGGGAGGGGATGATTCAGGAAAGGAGAGGGAAAAGGAAAAAAAAAAAGGAATGGGGGGAATCCAAGGAGTGCACCAGATGGGGAGAGAAGATTGGCTATGGATTTTAAAACCGACTCCTTTAGAGATAATAGAATGAAATTTTAAGATGCCTTTTCATAGCCAAGAGGAAGAGGAAAGGGAAGGGGGAAAGAAAAGAGTTTGAGAGGAGATACTTACCTCTAAGCAGAGAAACCCACATCATATCCGCATTGCAAAGGAGATTCCAACCTAGCTTGGAAATGAGGGCTAGGTTGACCTCTCTCATTTTTCTGATACCAAGGACCTCTAGCTCTTAAGGCAGGCAAATGGAATCCCAGGATTTGAGAGTCATATTTCTGGTTTTGTTGGGGGGGAAACCCCACCAAAAATTCTTGAAGCATCTATCAAGGATGGTGCATAGATTGTTTGGAACTAGAAAAGTACTCATTGCATAGGAGGGGATAATGGCAACCATGGATTTGAGGAGAACAAGTATGCCTGCTTGGGAAAGGGTTTTGGCTCTCCATCCATCAATCCTACTTAGCACCTTATCGAGAATAAACTAAAAAACACCACTCTTAGAATTTCCCATCAGAATAGGGAGGCCTAGGTAAAGGGATTTGGGGGGGGGTTGAAAAAGAAAGGCAGAATGGCTGAGATAGAGGAGATGTTTGAGGGTTTAGTGTTTTTGCTGAATCTGATAGAAGATTTGGAAGTTTTTATAGATTGGCTAGACCATTTACAATACTTCTCAAGACAAGATTTAATGCAGCTAGCTTCAAAGAAATTGGCTCTACCAAAGATCAGTAAGTCATCAGCAAACAACAAGTGATTTATAGTTGGGTTATTATTTTGAGACCTTTGATGGAACCATTTCTCTCTTCTCTAAACATAAGTCTGGAAAAGACTTCAAAACCAAGGATGAAGAGAAAAGGGGAAAGAGGATCACCTTGTCTCAGGCCTCTTTGAGGAGATATATGAAACCATAGGGGCTGCCATTCAAAAGGATAGAGAAAGTGGGAGAAGTGATGCAGGCTCGGATCCAAGCTATCCAAATAGGGCTGAAACCAATTTTTTCCATGATAGCAATAAGAAAGGACCACTCCATTCTATTAAAGGCCTTCTCCATGTCCATTTTGAGAAACAGAAACCTTCCTTTCCCTTTCTTGTTCTTAAAAGAATAAAGGAGTTCATGAGCCAGGATTGAGTTGTCTTGAATGTTTCTGTTGGGAATGAAAGTTGACTAGTTGGGGGAAATGAATTTGTGGAGAAAAGGTTTCAGTCTATTAGCAAGGATCTTAGAAATGATTTTGTAGGCAATATTACAAAGACTAATGGGTCTAAATTGATGTGTAGAGTGAGAGCCACTAGTCTTTGGAATGAGGGCAAGAAAGGTATGGTGCAGCTCTCTAGGAAGATGGTTGTTTATGAAGAAGTTCCAAGTAAAATTTAGCACATCATCTTTCACAATATCCCAATATTGTTTGAAAAATAGAGCCATATAGCCATCAGGGCTAGGAGCTTTAGAGGATCCAATGCTGGTTAAAGTTTGAAAAATCTCCAGGTCAGAAGGAATGGTGCAGAGGGCAATGTTATCTTCCTCAGTGATCACTTGAGTGAAAAGATCAAGCATATCTAAGTCTATGGTGGGATTTGAGGTAGAGAAAAGGTTGGTGAAATGTTCAGAGAAGTTAGAACCAATCTCAGCCCTAGAAGAGACCCAAACTTTAGAATCAAGTTTCAGAAAGTTGATATCATTGGATCTTATTTTGATGAGAGTTGAAAGATGGAAGTACCTGGTGTTGAGATTCTTACAAGTCAACCAAGTCTCTCTAGAATTAGAACGCCAAAGAGTTTCTTCATGAATGAGAAGCTTTTCCAACTTAAGCTTCAACTGAGTCTCTTTGTCAAAAGCAACGGGACAAGGAGGAGAATTCTGAGTTTGATCAAGCTACAGAAAAGTGGCCTTGATATTCCTCTGAATATTACCAAAATGAGAGGCATTCCATTTCAGTAGGGCAGTTTTGGTGAGGTTAAGGCTTTTTGGGAGATAGATGGAGGGGTTGCCAAGAACATGAGAATTCCATGCAGTAGTTATGAGTTTACCACATGAGGGATCTTTTGTCCAAAATTCCTCAAACCTGAAAGGTCTAGGAAGGTAAAAAGAATGGTTATTATTGTTTATAGAAATAGGGTTGTGGTCAGAGTTGAAAGCAAGGATATGAAGAATGGAGTAATCAGGGTGGAGAAGGATCCAGTTTGAGGAGGCTAGGCCTATGTCAAGTCTCTCTTTGATGGTTGCACCTCCCTGCGTATTGTTACACCAAGTGTAAGGATTTCTAGCAAATCCAAGATCGATCAACCCCATCTGATCCACAAAATTTCTAAAGCTGCAACAATCAGAGTTGACAACAGGTCTACCACCCAATTTATCAAATTGAGATAAAACAGAATTAAGATCACTAATGCCCAGCCAAGGAGCAACAAAATTTTCACCAACAGAGGTGAAAGCATCCCATAAAGCCTACTTCTCTCTTCTATCCGTGGGGCCATAGACACATGAGAGAATCCAAGGGGAGTTAGGAGGGTCAAAGTAGCACAAGCAACAATATGGTTTTTGTTTGTTATGAAACAGGCAAGATCAATACCAGGTCTCCAGGCAACCACAAGGCCACCACTAGCACCACAAGAAGCAGATTGAGTCATGAGAAAGAAACCAAGTCTGTTGAGAATAGCAGAGACTTGGTAGGGAGGGGATTTAGTTTCATAAAGAAAAAAAATTCCAGGGGATTGATCACAGATCAAAACCCTTAGACTTTGAACTGTAGAAGGCCTAGAGAGCCCTCTACAGTTCCAGGATAGGATTTTCATGGCTGATGGGGAGGCTCGACACATCATCCCTCAAAGTTTGAAACAGATTCAACAGCCACCAATGCAGAGACCAGTTTGTTTTTGCCTTTTCGAGCTGCTTTGAACAATGCTCTAGCAGGGGCTTTTCCAGAGGAACCTGGGGAAAAGAGATGGAGGGATCAGGAATTTGAGGTGGTGAAGGTATGGTATCAGTGTTTGAACCAGGTCCTTTCTTGGAAGGGGAGGTTTGATTGGTGATTCTTGGTCTTTTTTTGGTGGTTTGAGCTGAGGGGGATTGGGGTGAGTTGGGAGTAAGAGAGGTGGTGTCTGTAGGGGATGAAGAAGGTTTTTTTGGTGGACGGGTGTTGTAGAAGGACTTTCTGTTGGCAAAGGGTTTTTTGGCGAGAGCGGGAGTGATAGGTATTTCAATTGGGCAGGGGGAAGTCATTTGATCAGGTATGGGCTAAGAAATCTAGATGGGTAATGATGGGCCTAGAAGGGATTAAGTCCATAGAGGAGGGGACATGAGGTTGGTTGGATTCTAAAGATTTGTTAGAGAATAGTTGGGTAGGTTTTTGATACAAAGACATGGCATTTAATGGGATGTGTATAGATGAGACTTTTGTTGCAGCTGCAGGTGAGGTGGGAAGATTGACTTCTTGGGAATGCAGAACTGTTTGTGAGGGGGTTTGAGCAATCTGAGGTAAGTGGGAAGTTTGATTGGTGGAGGGATAGAGGGTGGATTTGTAGTGGCTAGCATTGGGGGTAGAGCTTGGAATTTGGAGCTGAGAAGACTCCAGGTCATGAACAAACACTTGAGATGAAGATGATGAAGAAGAGCTATCAGAATGAGTATCTGGTGATGGTGGAGTGAGGAGGTTTGAGAATATGGCAACCTTAAGGAAAGTTTTGTACCTAGCGGGAAACCTCTCAGCTTGGGGAGCTTGGCAGAAAACTTGTTTATGCCCAATCAAACCACAATCAGTGTAATAAGCATCAAGCCTCTCATATTTGAGACTCACTCAGGAAGTTGCACTATCAAGTCTAGCCAAAGGAAAGCCAGGTTTAAGTGGTTTCAAAGAGTCAATCTCCACCAAAATTCTGAGATAGCTCCTAAAGGTGGTAGAAGCTCCACTAGCATCTTCAACTTTCAACAGATTCCCCAAACCTTTACCTATGGCTATAGCATTCTTAGAAGACATGTTGCAGAGAGGGAGACCATGGATTTGAATCCAAAAGAAGACATTTTTCAGGGAAAGTTCACCTAGGGTGGCAGGAGGGGACCATTTCTGAAGGGCTAGGAGAGAGCCGTTAACATTCCAAATTGTTTGGTCTAGAATTTTAGTGATATGCTCCTGTTTGGAAAATTTGAGCAAGAATAGGTTTGGACCTAAGACTGCAAAGGAGAAAGGGATGGCAAAAGGCCAAGCTTTGGTGAGAGAAGAGTAGACAGCTTGATTGTTGTGAATTTTTTGTGATATAACATGACCTACAAGAGGAAGATGGTCAGCAGGCACATGTTTAGAGTGAAGTGTTTCCAACTGTGAGGAAGGGTCCTCCCAGGATAAGGCTTGTGTTTGTGCTATAAGGGAGTTCATGTCTAGTTCAGAGAGATCCATGGCAGGAGATGATCAAAACAGGAAAAAAGAAGAAACTAGAGTTTCTTAGAGAAGCTCAAGTTCTTCCACGAGAGCAGTTTTTTACTAAAGCAATATCTTTTAACCGAGCTTTGGCTTAATCCTATTTGATCCGGCTTTTTTCTTTTTTCTTTTTTTAAGTCATTCAGATAGCTTTCTTTTTCGATAAAAATAAATAAATAAATAAATTATTAAGCAGATACAATATCATGAATATAACCGTGAAAATCCTCAATCAAAACTTTTTTCTCCAATTTCATGTAGAGCTTTCTTTGCAAGTCTATGAATTGCCTTAGTTTGCTCCTCTTCTAACATGATTAACTTGCCACCCTTCTAAATTGTTCAGAATAACACTAGCATCTTCAATCAATTGATTGTACCTACTCCAATTTTTCTTTTTCTTTTCAATGTTTGTACAACTCGAAGAGTATCTCCTTCTAATACAATCTTTTGCAACCCCATCCCCAACAAAGAGCAATAGCTGCCAAAGCTTTTTTTTTCTCTCCAAAGTTTGCTGACGTGTCAATTGTTTATAGGTAGATAATGTTTATTGTCCTAATTGCTTAGTTGGGTTTAGTAAACAATTTAAATATCTTTCTATTTTTGGCCAGCAAGTGTAATTTAGAATTTTGTAGATGGCCCATTAAGATGTAAATAGATCTTTTATGACCAAAATTCAACATGTACGCTTGTCAATTTAAATAAATGACCTGAAATATAATAACTTTAATAAAGTGTTCCCATGCTCAAGAATCATTACTCTTTTTTTTTTTTGACATGTCTACACAAGAGAAGAGGATGAGAATTTAAACTAGTGACCTCCACTTCATGAGGTATAGTCCACAGCTAATTGAATTACTCCTTAGAGACTCAAGAATCATTACTTGTAATAGCCAAATGTCATTTCAAATTATGAGTAATCAGGCACACAGGTAGATTAGCACCAACAAATGTGCAATTCTTACGCTGTGGAATTATTAAGAATTGTCCTTACACTATTACAATATTACAATGTAATGCCACACACTGGACTTAAACGAGGGGTAATTTTGGACAATTTAAATTCCCCAAGGCTCCTTCATAAACCTATGCAATGTCTTCAAGAAATGGATAATCGGTGTAACCAACAACATGATCAGAGGTGTAGAATGTATCTCTATTGTACTTGTTAAGAGGAGCATTAAGCTTAAATCTCTGAGGCAAATCTGGATTGGCTAAAAATATACGACCATAAACAACAAGATCTGCACGGTTTTCAGCAATGGCATTGTTCCCATCTTCCTTGTCATAACCCCCAGTAACCAAAAAAGTACCCTTAAAAGCCTTTCTCATTGGCACAAGACTGTGTGGGCATTCACTTATTTCTCCAACAGTTTTCATCATTGGCTCAGCCATTTGGCAATAGAGAATCCCATATTTGTTTAAGGACTCTGCCATGTAAAGGCCCAATGCTTTTGGATTGGAGTCTCCAGATTCCATATAGTCTTCAAAATGAGATAGCTTTATTCCAACTTTGTTTGCTCCTATCTCGTTTGCAATAGCTTCGACAACTTCTAGAGCAAATAAACAACGATTTTCAAGAGATCCACCATATTGGTCTGTTCGGTCATTCACATCTTGTGTTAAAGAGAATGAGCTTGAATCCATTCATTTCCACACAAGTACCAGAAGCAAAATCCTTCTTTAAACCAAATAATTCACTTAGAATGCCAAGAATAAAGGCATCAACACTTGATTGATTCAAGAGAACACTCAAGGTTGTAGTATGAAGAATATCTCTCTAGGAATTCTTATTCAATTTCGAAATCAAATAACAAAGCATGACTTTTCCAAAGAAAACCAAAACTTGCCTTTATATAGGTTACAACATGGGACCCTATGCTGGAAACATAAAAGGACAAAAATATCCCTAAAAACAAGCAAATTGATATAATAAATAGCCCAAACAGCCATATTTCTAGATTATCATTCGAACACAATTCTTTTTTTTTTTGATAAGTCAGTAGAGTTTTATATAAAAAAAGCGCAAATTTAAAGGGGCGCCACCCAATTATACAGAAAGTATAACTAAGAGTGCCTAAGTGCATCCAAAAAAACCAAGCTCACAAAGAGCACCAACAAAAAAACCAAAAAAAAAATCACCCTACAAGAAAACCCAAAAAAAGCATCATCACCCTACAAGAAGGCCAACCCACAAAACCCAACAAACCCCACCAGATCACCCCAACAGCCCCAACGAATCACCCCACATCCCTAACCTCAATCCTCAAGCCACCACCCTTATCCTCAAAATAGACAGAGCATGCAATCAAAAGTCTTTTCTCTAGCTCTCTACAAGATATTCTATACAACTGAATAGCTTCCCTTCACAAACCCAGAGAAGACTTGGATACAGAGATTCGAACACAATTCTTGCTTCATTTTACAAGAAAATATTTTACGATGAAAACATTTTTCGTTGTTTGGTGTGCGCACGGAAAATCACAAATATTTTTTATATTCACAACATAAAAATACTAATATACTATAATTTAAAAAATAAAATATAAAAATGACCGCCGAGGACTTGACTAGGAGCCGCTCCGGACTTGACTGGGACCCACTCGGGACCTCTCTAGGAGTTGCCCGGGACCTAACCGAGTCCCGCCTGGGACCTGATCGGGACCCCCCGTCGGGTGATCGGGTCTCGCTGGGGACTTGCCCCGGACTTGATTGGGACCCACCCGAGACCTCGGGGGGACTTGCCCAGGACGTTACTAGGACCCACCCGGGACCCTGCCGGGACTTGACCGGGTCGCGCCCAGGACCTGCTTCGGACTTGACAAGGACCCACCCTAGACCTGCCTGGGACTTGACCCCGGCAGGGTCTCGAGTAGGTCCCGGGCGGGTCCTAGTCAAGTCCGAGGCAGGTCTCGAGCGAGACCCAGTTAGTCCAGACGAGGTCTCGGGAAGGTCTTAGGCGGGTCCAGGTCAGGTCCCAGGCAGGTCTCAAGCAGTTCTTAGGCAGTCCCTGTCAAGTCTCGGGTGGGACCCAGTGAAGTCCAGGGCAGGTCCCGGGCGGGTCCTAGTCTGGACTTGGGCAAATCCTGGGCGGGTCTTGGCAAGGTCCTGGGCAGGACCTAGTCAGGTCTTGGCGGGGTCTCAGGTGGGTCCCAATCAGGTCCTGGGTAGGTCCCAGGCGGGACCCAGTCAAGTCTTGGCAGGGTCTCGGGCAGGTCCAGGCGAGTAGGGCTATCAAAAATTACCGGCAAACCGAAATCGAAACTGGGAAACCGAAAAACCAGGAAACTGGTTTGAAAAATTCAAAAATCGGGTACCCCGGTTCCGGTACCCGATTTTTGGTACCCGGTTTTTACCGGGAAACTGGGAACTGGGGTACCCATACTATTTAATAATATTTATATTTTATTTAAATTATATATTATTATTTTAGGCACTTAGGTTTATGTTTTTTTTACTTTAGTTCTCCTAAACCTAGCTCTCACTCATGCACGCCACCTCCTCCTTCCTTCTCCATTTTGGAATTTTTGATTTTCTCATCTCTTCCTCAGTTCTTAATTTCACTTCTTTAGACGATTTGATGATTTTTTATTCTTGCGTAATATGTTTATGAACTATTTTTATTGTAAGGGGTATTTATTTTGGTTGGTAGATTATTTAAATACTTGTTTTTTTTGTAGTAAGGGACTAAGGGGTATTTCTTGTGCATGTTGGTTTTATGGTTTGTTTAAATACTTGTTTTTATTGTTTTAATGTTTTCTAAGGCCAATATAGGCAAAAACATTATTTTTTAGGATTTTTGAGCTTTTTTAGGTTGTTTTTTAAAATTATTTGGAATAATTACAACAAAGCCCTTTTAATTTAAACTAAAAAGCTAATAGATTTTTTAAAAAATGGGCAAACTCTATGCAAAAAAAAAGGGCTTATTTTAGGCCCAATACCTAAAACAAGCCCAAAAAGTAATTTTCTTAAAAAACCGGTTACCGGACCGGGTACAACTAGAACCGGCCGATAACCGGGACCCTGAGAACCGGAACTGGCCGGTATCCAGAACCAACCGGTAACCAGAATCGGCCGATTCCGGTTACTGGTTTCCCGGTTCCGGTTCCTTGTTTTGGCCAAAAACCGAGAAACCAGACCAGGTTGACCCCCTTACTAGTGGGGTCCCAGGCGGGTCTTGGGCAAATCCCAAGTGGGTCCCCTGCAAGTCCCGACGGGGTCCCGGGCAGGTCTTGGGCAGGTCCCAGGCATGTCCCGGCGGGTCCTAGTTAGGTCCCAATGGGGTCCCGAGTATGTTCCCGGCGGGTCCCAGCGATGTCCTAGGCAGATCTCGGTCAGGTCCCGATCAAGTCCCGGTCAGGTCCCGAGCGGGTCATGGCGAGGTCCTGGGCGGGTCCCGGGCAGGTCTCGGGCGGGTCCCGGGCTGGTGCAGGGCAGTTCCCTGTCAAGGTCTTGCGGGGTCCTAAGCAGGTCTTGGCATAGTCTATCGATTATAAAATGTGATGCTCAATGTAGGAAAATGGTTTACGGTTTTCAAAATCGTAAACCATTTTCCAAAATCGTAAACCATTTTCCTAAAATTAAACCGTAAACCATTTTCCTAAAATTAAAGAAGAATTTTTGGTCCAAGGGAAATTATTTTTCGTTAACTATTATTTTACATCACGCCAAACACCTGCAAATACGTAAAACATTTTCCGTAAATCATTTTACGGCAAAACAAACGGAACCTAAGTAAACTACCCACTTAACTAAAGATAACTACCCACAACTTATGTAAACTACCCACTACCCATTTTAACAATTGAAGCTAATAACTACCACCCATATCTTAACCCGTGATGATGAGGTGGATGTTGAGTCCTATGAGACCTATCATTCGCCCTCCCTTGAAGAGGAACCTTGTCTGCAAGGTTCATGTGCAGAAACTGATGCGGTAATTGCTATGGTGGAAGGAGCGTCCGAGATCGTCGTCAATTTTTTTTTTAAAAAAAAAAAAAATTTGAGCCAAATGAAGAAAGCACATCGTCTTTCTTTTTGCAATTGCTGAGCCACAAAGGAGATGTGGAACTAGGATGAAGAGATGATTGTGTTGCGGTGCAAAATCCATCGGTGCAGAGAATGGGTGGAGTGGCAGCCTGTGGCTCTTAGGCGGCAAGTGCAGTAGTTTCTGGAGCTGCGGTTGATTTTGGGCAATTTTTGGATTAGTGAATAGAAGAATGGTTGGGAAAATCGAAGTTGGAATTTCCGATGCCTTTCATCTATCTTATCAAAGATCGCTTCAATTTCTTCCCACATGGTCATTTCTGAGATATAAGATTGCTTGCAAGGATGAAGGTTTGGATATGATGGCTCTGATAGCAATTGATAGGTCCCAAGTAGAGAATAAAAACACAACTAATATTCAATACAATATAAAGATAATACACGTTACAAATCTCCACTTATAGCTGGAGTTTTACCACGATACAAACATATAAATAAGATAATACGTTCTGATACCCCTAGTGGTAGAACTCTAACCATAAGTGGATTACGCCTAATAAAACAATACGTCAAATCGGTGTAAGTAGAGAAGAGATATTGAACTTTGAAATGTCCACGCCTAATAATGTCCACACCTAATACCACGCCTAGTGTTAGAACTCCATATCAAAATTCAAAAGAGATGCGTCAATGTACCGCTACTTCTACAAGGCATACATAATTGAAAGAGACCCCACACTTATAAAGAACAGCTTGCACGAAAATTAAATAATAATAATAATAATAAAAACTGTCGCTTTCTTGGAGCCCCTCATTAGTCATTGCTATGAATTTGGACGTAAGGTCAGTAGAGATTCATAAAAAAACAAAAGAGACGTAACCAGATATAGAGTTAGTAGGTTGGGATATGAATTGGTGTTTAATTAAATCATCAAATCCAAGGGCATGGTCACAAGTATAAAGTATATATTACAAAGAATATTGCAGCATTAAATAAATGAGAAATGATAGAGGCACAATTTTTTAGTCCAACTTTTTTCTTAATTTTTTATTTTTTTAAAACAAAATAAAAAATAAAAATCTAAAACAATAACATTCTATGTGGTCTTTTTTTATTTGATATTTTTTTTAAAAAAAAAAATTGTATTTTTCTTCATAATAATGACCATTTTTTCATTATTATGAAGAAAAAAGCTTTTTTTTTTTTTTTTTTTTTTTTTAAAAAAAATGCCAAATAAAAAAGGACCACATAGGATGTAATTGCTTCAATTGTGTTTTTATCGTATCTCTAAATACGATATGACCCATTGCAATGCATAGACAGTTAACTGCAAATTTAAGATTGCGCAACAATAATCAATAGCAAAATTGTTAGAACAATTTCTTAGTGAATAGACTTACCAATTTCTTAGCGCTAACGGAAGATAGTTCAAGCCTTGTCCGCAATTGGACGTGTGTTATTAAGGTGTATCTTCGAACAATGAATAAAATGTGACGAATTCAAAGTATCGTCATACAACATACATCATACAATAGTGCACGGGCATGACAAGGGCTTTATCACACTAGAAAATCAAGCACAAAGCATATGAGCTTATTTGGATTCTAAAATAATCTCGTGGCGAGTTTGGACCTCGCAAGCCGTCTAAGCTCCCGAGAGAGCAGTATTTATCATTTCTCTAACAATCATATTTTTTATTTTTATTTTTCGTAACAGTCATTTTTTATTATTTTTATTTTTTTCTTGTTGAAGAGATGAAATATAATTAAGGTATATCTTTTTAATCGGAGGCTGAATCGATCATCAGAAGAAAAATTAGGATACATTACTAATGATCTCATTTTGTTTTGTAATACATCACAACGTATATTATAGTCGTTATCAAATTAAATCACTAGTAATTGGGTGAGTAGACATTGTTCAGCAAACTAATGAACCTATATATATATATATATATATGAAAAATGCTAGGAGTTCTCCCCGTAGGTTCTTCTGGCGTTCTCCTAGTCTTACGTAAAATATAATTTAAAAAAAAATAAAATTGTAGTGGCCTCCACCACTAGTTTTTTTTAGGCATTAGTACCAAATTTGAGACATTAGTACCAAATTTGTGAGGCATTAGCATCAAATTTAGGATGATCAAATCCATTTTTGGTGATATCATCCATAAAGGGTTAACCTTCCACCTTTAGGTTTTAGTTTTGAATCCTAAAACAAGTTTTAAAGCATTAAAACCTAACTATTAACTTATAAAATTAATCTGTTAGCAAAAAAACGGTACTGCAATTTTATTTTTTCTTAATTTTATGTAAGACTGAGAGAACGCCAAAAGAACACTACCGGAAGAACCCCTAGCAAACCCATATATATATATACACATGAATGAGTTGATGTAGGAGCACATAACCACCGGGTCGGATAATACTTTTTTCCTTTGGGTCAGCCCAAAGAGTCTAACGTTAAATCGCTAGGCATTCCATTCAAAAATGGGCCAACCAAAATTTCGTACATGCCCATGGATATCTCAGAGAATATACGACCCGAATCCGCATCTTTGAAAACCTTTTTTTGGGCTTTTGTTTTCGGTTTGTTTTAAAGTTGTAAACCCTAGTGTGGATCCGTCACCAATCACCATTCACCGCCCCTATATTTCCCTCCACGCAAACCCTAAACCTCTCTCTCTGTCTCTCTCTCTCATTTCACATCTCAAACAGTGCAAAGGATCTCTGCTAAGCCATGGCTCTGGTATGTTCTCAAGAATCTCTCTCTCATCTATATCTTTGTTTTTTGTTAAACAAATTTCTATTTAGTTTACACTTTGTTGTCATTTAGATATGTATGGGTTTAGTCTTTGCTGAATTCGTTTCAATTGGTTTTTTTTTTTTCCTCACATTTCTTTCATTTTTGGGTTCTGTGTTCTCTGTTGGTGTGCTGAGAAAATGGAAGAAATGAAGAGAGTTCCTGAGCTGATGTTTCAACTCAATCTCATGATTCAGTTATTGGGTCTTCTTACTTTTACTTTTCCTTCCTTAGCAGTCCTGTATATATTTTCTGGCACTGTGTGTATAAACAATAAGTTTGGACGACAATGTGGGACTTTTGGATGACAAATTTGAGATTGTATTCATTTCAAATCCTTGGATTTGAATGTGGTTAGTGCCCTTCTATGTAGAAGGAGATTTTTAGGTGCAGTTCAATGTTTTTTGTTTTCTTTTGGAAATACGAAGGATTAAATCTAGATTTAATCATCAAGTATTCTCTAGTTACCATACATTAGGCTGTACAATGCTTCTTTTTCTATCGACAGACAACTTGTAATAAAACGGGCTATCTTCAAAGAACAAATGTACAGCCAAATGTGGATTTCTCTCTCTCTAATTGCTCTTCAATGGGAAGTGAAAATTGTTGGGAACCTGAGTCATGCTGATGGACATGTGCCATTTATTAAGAACCCATATTTTTAGATTCATAGGGACGACTCTCATTTAAGTATTTGTTGTGAGTGTAGATTATAATCATCATCATCATCATCATAATAAACTTAAGTGAATGATGTAAACACATGCAACTGATGTTTATCATCTTTAGGTTCTGCATGCAGGGAACAAAAACAAGAATGCTTACAAGGCACTTATTGCTGCGGAGTACAGTGGAGTCAATATTGAATTGGTGAAGAATTTTGAGATGGGGGTTTCAAACAAAACTCCAGAGTTTCAAAAGATGAACCCAATTGGAAAGGTGGGCTTCTTCAGTAGCAGAAAATTCCTTTCAACTGCATTATGTTTCTTATGTCTGGTTTTTTCTAAAAATGGTTTCTTCTTGTGTAGGTTCCTGTGCTGGAGACACCCGATGGTCCTGTATTTGAGAGTAACGCCATTGCTCGCTATGGTGAGGCTATCTTTTAACCTACCCTTATAATATTTTGAAGGCTTTGGTAAGATTTGAATTTTATAATCAGTTATTACTTGCTGCAGTTACACGCTTGAAGGCCGATAATCCTCTCTTTGGTTCTTCATTGATTGAATGTGTAAGTGAATACAATTTGCTGCCTGGGGATATTAAAAGAGTTATTTGTTACTTTCTATCTATGTCCTCATGTCCATATTTTGCATATGCTGATTCAGCTTTAATTTGGAATTCCACCTTTTTAGGTTTTAAAATTTTTGTGGTAGCTCTAGTTTGGTTTTTCTCAACTTGGAGTCAATATGGTATGCTGCAAATCTTAAAAAAGATTGATAAAATTAATTGTTTTAATCTCAACATTCTGTTTGGTTAACCTTAAAATTGATTTCTTTTTAAGTGAAAAGTCAGTATTATCATAATCAGATGGCATGATTAGTTATCCAAATAAATAAATTATTATTATCATTATTATTTTTATGTATAGTCCAAACCAAGTGGATTTGGATTTGCATTCTCTAATTCTAATAATGGGCACTGATTTCACGCAACTAAATTTTACCATTACTATTGCTAGAGTTCTCATAATGCTACTATGCGTTTTAATTTTGTCATGCTTATGTTGAGATGGAGTCACTTCTCTTTGGCAGGCCCATATTGAACAGTGGATTGATTTTGCATCACTGGAAATTGATGCCAATATTTTGCGCTGGTTCATACCACGAGCTGGTTTTGCAGTGTACCTTCCACCGGTTAGTCAAGTCCTGCTTTTATCTATTCTGTTCTTTTGTATGTAACTACTACTTCGTATATCTGAAATTAGCGGAAATTATTGGGTTATAATTCCTATTATAATTTTCTCTTATCTGCATGAAGGCCGAAGAAGCTGCAATTGCTGGGTTGAAGAGAGCGTTAGATGCCTTGAATACTCATCTTGCTTCCAACACTTACCTTGTCGGACATTCTGTGACACTGGCTGATATCATTATGATCTGTAACTTGGTTCTGGGGTTTAACCGGGTCTTGACTAAGAGTTTTACCTCTGAGTTCCCTCATGTAGAGAGATACTTCTGGACCATGGTTAATCAGCCAAATTTCCGAAAGATAGTGGGTGAGGTGAAGCAAACTGAATCCGTTCCACCTGTTCAGTCTGCAAAGAAGCCTTCACAGCCAAAAGAACCTGCTAAACCTAAGTCAAAAGATGAACCGAAGAAAGAGGTCAAGAAAGAATCAGCACCATCTAGAGCAGAAGAGGCTGTTGAGGAGGAAGAGGCACCCAAGCCTAAAGCAAAGAATCCTCTTGATCTTTTGCCTCCTAGCAAGATGATTCTGGATGAATGGAAAAGGCTTTACTCAAACACAAAGACTAACTTCCGTGAGGTTGCAATTAAAGGTATTTCCCTTATAAACTCCCCCCCACAAAAAAAGAGTACATTTGAATGGATTCATTCCCATGCTTTAATTTGTGGATGTGGTTAATTCTGTTAATAATTGTGATGCGTGAAGGCTGTCTGGTAAATAATTCATGGATTAATTGCTGTGAAACTGTTGGGTGGTTTCCAATATCTCACTTACCTTTATGCTATAAGCTGGTGTAAAAAGTACTTAAATGCATCTTCTGAAATGCAGTTCAAGTTTTCTGCGTTGTTTAATGCCCAATATTGCAGTACATTTTGGCTAGATTGTATTAATTAGAAATTTATTATTTTTGTATGTCTAGGTTTGAATTGAAAAATTGTGCATTAAACAATGAGGAATGCTACACTTACTCCCATTTCTTTACACAATTTTTCCAATACCCATAGATGGCTTTTAAACCTACCATTGGATTAAAATCCAATAAAGATCCATCTCATATTCATTGTTGGTTTTAAAAGTCACATGTGAGTGAAAAACTTGTGTAAAGAAGTGGGAGCAAGTGTAGTGTTATTCTTAAACAATTATGTTAACCAGACAAATCCCAACTTTTAGCAAGTATAGACATGTATGTTAATGGGAGTCTGGATATGGTCTGTATATGTTGGTCAGATTTGGGATTTGTCTGGTTAAAGTTCTAAGTTGGACTTGCAGTCGTTGATACTAGTGAGCATATTGGGCTTGATTTAATTCTGATCAACTGGAGAAATGCCATTGGTATATCACCGTATTAGTTGAATTTGCATTATATTCGTTGTGTAAAGATAAATGTAATGACTCACGAGTGGTGCCTTGACCAAACGTTGTGGCTGTCTGGGCACTAGCCCTGATACTGTCTCATGAATATATTTTTCTCTAATTAAATTTTCAGAAAATATGATTATACCATTATTGTGCATTCCACATCATCATTGTCATTCTGTTCTTGTGGTACTTGTTTCTTCATCTTTGCTTCCTTTTGCAGGGTTTTGGGACATGTATGATCCCGAGGGCTACTCCCTTTGGTTCTGTGACTACAAATATAACGACGAGAATACAGTCTCCTTTGTAACTTTGAACAAGGTGGGTGGTTTCCTGCAGCGCATGGATTTGGCTCGCAAGTATGCATTTGGGAAGATGTTGGTTATTGGGTCAGAGGCACCATTCAAGGTGAAGGGGCTGTGGCTCTTCCGTGGGCAAGAAATTCCCCAGTTCGTTATCAACGAGTGTTATGATATGGAGCTGTACGAATGGACCAAGGTTGACATTAATGATGAAGCTCAGAAGGAGCGTGTCAGCCAAATGATTGAAGACTATGAGCCTTTCGAGGGGGAGGCTTTGTTGGATGCCAAGTGCTTCAAATGATAAAGGATATATATACACACATATATTCCTGACTAGTCATTTTTACTGGGTTCTCTCTTTGAAGAACCTAAATTTTTATTGGGTTCTATTTTTTTTTTGTTCCAAACAAATGACGTTGGTATCATCCTATGTATTTGGTCCCATGGAAATAATGATGTGGGATATCTCTAGACTTTTAATTAATTAACTTTTGATTTTTGTGTTAAGCATATATTACGTAAATAAGCTTAATTTTTATTTTTTTTTTGGCCAAAATAATTTACAGAATCTGGATATATTAAACACCAGAAAATCGGTTTTTAATTGAAATAAAATAAACTGTACCTAACAGGCCTTGAAGTTGGTGGTCCGTCGGACTGTCGGTAGTTACTAACTTGAAGCATATTCCTTTTTTTATTTTCTCTTTTAAGAAATGGGGTCCCAAAATAAAATAAAATAAAAAAAGATATTGCATTAGAAAATAAATAAATTCAAAACTAATAATAATAATAAAAAACCAGAAATGAGGAGTCAAGACTATAAAGAAAGAGTATTCTCAACAAACGGTGCGGAAGGTGTGAAGCATAGTGCATGGTAGATGCGCATGATAGCCAGATCAAGTTATTTGACGTGGTCGGGTCATTCGTTCTGTTTGGTGAGGACGCGCATTCGCCATTCGGAATACTCTTATTATTATTATTATTATTTTACTTTATTTTTCAATTTTTCCTAGAGAGGGAGGCGCAGAGAGAGAGAGAGAGAGAGAGAGGGAGCGAGAAGACATGATTAGAATTGGAAGCCCACGATCTCTGCGATTCTCGTTTCTGTTTTGCTTGATCCATCTGCAATTACTTACAGGTCTCTCTCTCTCTCTCTCTCTCTCTCTCTCTATCTATCTATCTATCTATATGTGTGTGTGTGGATTTGGGGATGAGTGATTATTATTGTTAAGGCAATTTCCAAAATTCACAAATTGTGCACAACATTCTTCTGTTTCTTATGTTTTTCTGGATAGAATATCTCAGCTCGACCTTTGCCAAGCAGTATTTCTAGCTTCAGTTGAATTACTGTATAGAATTTGAGAAAATTTGTCGTTGAACTTGGAGAGAAACACCTACATAATTTGGATTTTGTTAGAATTTTTTGTAATTTGGAATTATTGTTAGAATTGTTGAAAATGATTTGGCAATTTGGAAAATTTGTGATAATGCTCGACTAAAGAATTGAAATTTCTAGGTTTTTCTTCTTTTCGCTCCCTGTACTAGGTAATTAGCGTGTTGCAGTTGTATTCCTTTCTTCTCTGGGCAAAGGTTTTGATGAAATTTGCTTCTATGGGCAAGATTCAAAAATTTAGATTTTTTTTTTTTTTTTTTTTGTTCTCTCTTTCTTTGCAACCAAATATGTACTGCACAATTTAGATACAATCTACCTAGTGAATCCGACTTTCTTAGTTTTATGGGCTTCTGCTTCTCTACAATTACATGGACTTGCATGAAAGAAATTGGGATCTGAAAATTGTTGTTGTTTTGCCGATACATGGTCTAAAAATTTGTGTGTATCTGAAGGTTTGGCAAGTGATCCATCAAATTCAGATAAGGAAAATAAAGCTGCGAGTCATGGTACTTCAAGTGGCTCTGTAGGTGTCAAGGTAGCCATTGTATGCCTCGGTGTGGTGGCAGTTTTGGGTTTCTCTGTGCTTTTATTCAAGATATGGCAAAAGAAGAAGAGAGAAGAGCAGCATGCCCGTCTCCTTAAGCTGTTTGAAGATGACGATGAGCTCGAGGTTGAACTTGGTATTCGGGATTGAGATCCTTGCTCATTTGTGTATTGGCTGTATTTTAGATGAGGTGTGCCTCATGGATTTTGTCTATCATAATATTGTTTTCGCTTCTCTGTTAGTATAGGGCATTTGAAACTATATAATTACAATTTTTCTGCTTTGAATCTTTATTGTATAATGGTTTGTAGATCTTACATTCTTTGTGCTTATAGGTGATCTAATTCAGGGGATTGTTAGTTTTCCCAAGAAATGAGTATGTCTCTCACTTAGATTTTCTTATGACTTTGGCTTGACGATTCTAATAGTTCCCTCTCATTCTTTCCCCGTGCCTTCCCCTTAATTTTGTGTTCATACATTGTCTTTTAATATGATCTCATATCCTGTCACTAGTGCATCTTATTGTGAAACAATAATGAAATTTGCATTTTACACCATGATAGGAAAGCTCCATCATCTTCTACTTCTACTAATTTAGTAACTAGAAATGCACTACCACTATCTAGTAAGAATAAAAACCTGAATTGTAATTAGACAAGCAGGGAAAAATTAGTTGTTGAAAACACCAGGCAATTATAAACACCTTCAAAATTTATATCCCAAACTATGGATAATGACACCCCTTTCCACTATATAGTTAACTTTTCCAGATAAAATTTTCGGCAATTCTAACCTAGGGTCACCTCCCTGCCAAGCTTTTGGAATACATCACAAATAATGATGATTTATAAGCAATTTGAGAGGGAAATGGTATAATCTGCCATGTGATTAAGAGTATTTAAGACTCTCGTTATGATTCTGATAATTATCTTTGGGGACATTCGATTTATATTGATCCTTGTTTTCAGCATGCTGGATGATTCTTTCATGAACTTGCCTTTTGAAGCACAACTTTGATTGTCTACAAAATTATCAAGTGTAAGTAGTAGAAGTAAAGGAAATAGCACCTAAAGCTGTAATTGTGGTTCCCGTGGCTGTTTGAAGAATCTTATGGGATACTCTCATGTCAAACCTGCAAAAGCAACAGAAAATTATTTTGGCCATAATATTATCCATACCAAAAACTAATGGCATGGGAAAGTCGAAATACTTACCATTTTTCTTATCTTACTTTGGTTGTTTAAAGGATTCAGAGATTAGAGAGGTTCTTCCCACAGAATTAGGATGGTTTATGAAGGAGACAAGCACCTCTGGAATTGTGTTAACCATCATGTTGAAGGAAAGTGTTTTCAACTTGCTTCGAATTGCAGAAGCACATCTTTTGTGAAGTGACCATAGGAAGTGTTAGACGGATAAGTTGCTATTTGAGACTAATAGGATATAAAATTAGTGCATTTGTCAAATCTGGAGGCAACATGCTTGAGAACAAGATGATTAAGGATGGTCTGGCATGTATTATGAAGAAATTGGATTTGTGGTTCAACTTGAAATAAAAGGAAGACCAAAAGTAACATGATACTCTGATTACATGGAGTAAAAGAATGTCGTTTGCATTGGTTAATTTTGAGGTGCAGCAGCTATTTTGACGGGCAATTTAATATCAATTTCAACTTAAGGGAATTTATTTCTCTTAGCAGTGGTTTTATCAGAAATATGGATGATGATGTTGGAACCCTTTTAATTTGGTAGTTTAAAATTTCTACATCAGGATATAGGTTCGATCTCTCTCTTTGTTTTCTGTGTTTGAAAACAAGTAAATAGGGTATTTTTTTTCTTGCTGAAAAAAGAAGAAGAAAAAGACAAAGACAAACAAGAAAAGATAAATATCTCAAAATAAAATGCATATTGTGTGTTAAATATATTAAATTGGTTTAATGAGTGATAGTGATGTCGATAATTGACCTGGAAGTTTAGAACTCACACAATGAGCTATATTGTCTGTCTTTGTTTTCATCCAACTGGTTGATACTACAGGAAAGTACTGCGTATTTTACTGTATGTGAGCTTAAATTAAACAGAGATAACTTTTTGAAGTATTGTGCTCAAGGTTGAAGGCCTTTCAAATGATTGCTTTTAGAACACTCCTGCAAGATGTAAAATGTCTCTGCATGTTTTTGGAAGCCTGCAATTCAGATCTATATTACTCATCTTTTAAGAGATTATTGAAATTATTAACTGACCATTAAATAGGAATGTTGATGTTGATTGTGAATATATAGGACTTATCCTTCAAGATATATCTCATCACAGCATGAAGCCACAGTGGTCTCCTCTCACAGTAGATGCATGGAAATTGGACCATTCTGATGGAGAAATTTTTAGATAATAGTTAAGAGCCAACATGGCAATTTAAAATCCTAAAGCAAAGCCAAACACATCATATTGGTCACATATTGAATCAAACCAAGCCAACGTCGAAGTATATGTTTCCGTGCCCTAGCCGCGACAAGGGTGGTTTCAGCACTAGTAGCTGAGGAATCGAAGCAATGAGCTTCACATCAGGTTAAGGGGTTGTTTGATAAACGGGTTTGGGATTGAGGATGTACTGTGCACGGTTGCACTGTGCAGTGAAAATACATTTTTACCCTTGACTTGGACTTGGACGAGCATGCTCTGCACAATTTGCTTGAACAGGTTTCGCCGTCCACCATTCTGTGCAACAACCAAATTTACAAGGGAGAGAAGCTGCTCAACTTGTTCAACCCTCTTGCTTTCATCCTTAGTTTTATTATCGAAAAGCACAATCCAATTTTTACATGAGTCAATGATTTCCTGCAATATTTGTCCCCTGGCTCACTCTGTCTCTCTCTCTCTCTCAACTGAATTTGATCGGGCAAAAATGTCGAATCGTTACAGTAGCAACAGGCAAGAGGGAAACAAGGAGGGTTTCGGTAAAACCCATAAGAAATTCGTACCAAAAAATCAGAGCTCAAGCCCAAAAGAACCGAACCCAAATCCCAACTCCAATCCTACACTCTCAACTTCTCTGAGACAATCGCTTTCGAAGCAATCGGATAGCGCCACAAAGAGCTCCAGCGTCGAGGCGCCGACGACGACTAGGATTTGGATGGGGGAGAACGGAGAGTGGGTGCCGACGCCGCTTGCGACTGCTTGAGCCCCACCAGCAGCTCCACCACCACCGCGTCGTCTGTCATCGCCGCCCGTTGTTGAACAGTATATCCACCCGTTTGTGCTTGTTTCAAATGGGTTTCTCGATAAAGCTTCGAAAAAAAGTTGTCTTTGTGGTTAGATCACCCAGCAGTTTGCCGATCTCACTCCGGAACAAGAAGAAGCGATTCGAACTCCGGTCACGGATCTGACCGCCGTCGGCGAAGGAAGAGGCACAGTGCTATCGTTGAAACTCAATCGGTTGTCAGATTCGGTGTCAGGACAAACCGTCGTGGATCCGAAAGGCTATCTCACCGATTTGAAGAGCATGAAAATCACGAGCGACGCTGAGATTTCGGACAATTGGGTGAGACTTGCAGAGAAAGTTGAGAAACGGAAACCATGGATGAAGAGGAAAAGAACAAGAGGGCATTTCGGTGATATTTGAAGAGTTATTAAGAAAAAGACAAAATAATGAACGGTACATCCCTGAACAGTACAACCACAAAACTTTTGTCAAACACCACCTAAGTCGGGAGATATATTCACAGTTGGTTTTTGGACGGTCATGATCATAAGACAGGTTTGATCAGGATCATAGGATGCTTCTAAGGTAGATCCAACGGTTGGATTTAGGTGGCCGTTAGTAAAGTTAATTGTAAAATTAAGTTAGGTTTGATCTAACGATTGAGATTAAGTAATTGTTACTGAAAATTACAATCTAATGGTTATTTAATAATAACTTTTAATTATAATTTTAATCTAATGGTCAAGATTAAGTGTGTTGATATCTGATGGTTAGATTTTAACGACCGTTAGATTAGCAGTTTTATTACTGTTAATTGTGAATTGCCATGTTTGTTAGTGAATAGACATTAAAATTGTTGTTTTAACAGTATAAGTAGTCCACTACAGACTAGTTTTTATTTCACAAAATGTTCTCTTTTCTTCTATCTCTCTCAAAACTTTCTGTATTTAAAAATTCGAGTTTCTCTATCTTGCTAGAATAGAAGCTCTAAGGGTGTTCTAGTTTGGTTTTGTTTTGAGCAAAACACAACCAAATTGCAAAGGATTTTTGGACTCTATTGTATTCAAGAAAAAAATTTGTTGTAGCCCAGTGCATATCAATTCGTTTGAATCGATGGATAAGTAATTTCTTAAGGAAAGTGACTCGGTAATGCACCTTAATTAAGAGCATTTTGTTTTCTGTTTAATGTTTCTTTTCTAACAATCTTCCCATTGAGAACCATCTGGATATTGAATCATCTATTTTACACTCAACATGAGATTAGAGATTGATTCTATTCAACATAGATATTAGCTACTACTAATTCAGTATCCATTATAACAGCATACATTTTGGCATGTCTAGCTTGAATAAAAATCAAACATGCTTAATGGTCCTGTTTCAGAATAAAACAAGACAGAAATGGTGTCAAATAAGCCATCACATGATGAGTTCCCCCCTCTAATGCACGTCCTAATCAGCTGTGAGCCATATATATTTTGTTATCTTCTAGATTTGAATTAGTCTGACTCAGTATCGCTACTAATAGAAGTGCATCCCATTAATTAAAAACATAATAACAAATTATTAACAATAAAGCCAATTAATAATGATGTTGCCATGAGACCTAGCGTTGCTGTTGCTGCCACTGTCCTAAGTGATTCATTCAAATGGGGATATTATATATCAAAGCTGCCTCCAAGAAATTATTCACTACTAATGTACGCCAAGTTGTTGCTGATTGTGAGGTTAATTCACTTATTGTTAATGCACATTGTTTAGCTAAATGAGTCACTTCTCACATTGTGTTTGGAAGCATTTTTAACCCGTCTCCTACTTTTTCTTTCATCCGAATTAAGAGTGGAGGAAGGATCCTATTTTATTTTAATTTTTTAATTAGAAGGTATTTCAACAACATGTAATTATTATGACTAGAGGAGAATATATATATAAAGAAAAAATTGAGAACAATATAGGGAGCATATATATATATATATATGGTAGCTAGGTAGGTCTAAAAATTATGAGGCATAATATTATTAAGAAAGCAAAGTAGAATAGTCATGAGAGTCGGTCACCGCGTTAGGACCACCCACAAGGGCTTCTATTTATAGAAGAAGATTGGGAATGAAGAACACCGTCTTGCTATGGAAATATACGCCATTTCCGGCAAAGTTTCAAAGCTTTGGAATAATATTGCAGAGAAATTAATATGCATATGGCTGGCTTCCTGGCAAGTTCAAAGAAAGTGTGTGGTCCGGTCCTAACATGATAATGATGGGGAAACCAGACCACAACTATATATGAAAAGCGCTGCAACCAAGCAAATGCCTATTTTGCATGAAACCAAAAGGCTTGATTATTGCCATGGCATCAATGGATCCATTGAATTTATAATTAACAAACTTTTTTTTTTTTTGCTCATAATTTGCGTTGTCAATTTGATTAATTAGTACTGTTGATAAAAATAATTAAAAAAAAAAAACACATTGCAAAGATTTTTGCAAATCTCGGTAAATCTAGGGGTGGATATTGGTTCGGTCAGTGTTGGTAAGAGCATTTTCACCTATCGAACTATAAAAGTCGGTTAATTAACCGGCTTTATATATAGTGACAATAAATAGTTACGACTTTTTCGGTTAATTGGTTAGTCGATTAATAAGTGGTCGGTTACAAGTTTTTGTATAAAAATTTATCAACTTTATTGTAACTACGGAATTAGTAAAGCATATGTTTATATATATATATATATATATATAAGTAAATCCATGGAACACGGAACAAAATGACGACCAGTTGTCAGTCGATGATGGTTCAATGGCGGTTGGTAGGCAGTAAACGGTTAATATTTCCATCCCTAATTAAATCCTGACCAACATCTGAATCTTTCCAATTTTTTATTTTTATTTCTTATAAAAAAAATGGTATTTGGAGAGTTTTGATAAGATTTAACGAAAAATCCTAACGGGGAGTGGACGTACATTGCAAAAATTTGAAAAATTTGATATCCTAAATTGAGAGTATTTGAATATTATGGGATAATATCAAAACACGTAAAATTTTATGAGAGTTTTGTGAAGTTTCCCTTAAATATATGTTCTCAAATTAATCCTTTTATTATTTTCATGTAATAATTAAATCACAAAAAAAGTAAAATAAAATGAAAGGAACAAGATCAATTGATCATGAAATTAGAGCACATTTGTACGTACACAGCGTGACTAAACATTAATTAATTAACATCATGATATTTATGTCCGAGCTAGTCTAATGGTTAACCTGCAATTAATCTAATAATTATTCATTTATGATTACTTGCTAAAAACCCTAATTAATTATTCATTTATGATTACTTGCTAAATGGAAAAGGATTCTCTCCATTTCAAAATCTCTCAATTTCTTTCATTTAGTGTATTTTGAAGGGTAATGCATTTAATGCACTACTCTCATTAAAACTTTTGAACAACACTTTAAAATGTATTAACCTTCAAAATGCACTACCCTTCAAAATGCACTAAATGCACTAAATGAAAGAAATTGATGAATTTTAAAATGGAGAAGATCCTAATTCAATTAGAATGTATCAAACAAAATCCAACCATTATTTGAGATGTTATTTGTGGGCCATTATTGATCAATGTGTACGTGTCCCTTTCACTAGGAGAAACAGAAAGAGAGACAAGACTGGGAGTGGCAGAGGCAAATTGGGAAAGATGATTGCTACTTCCATTTGTTAAAGCAAGGTTTGTTCACGTGGGTGACAAGTCTCAACTTCAATGCAAAAAAATTTTAAAATTATTACTCTTTAATTTAATATTATTGGATGAGCGAAGGAAACCCTTTTGAAACTTATGCAAAAATAAATAAATAAAAAGATTGTGAGAGGATTAGAGAGAAGTTGCTTCACCCAATCCGGCCTAATTAAGCTAAGGCCAATCATAATTATTAGTTGTGTGCATGCAAGTAGTCACATGACAAGACTCCTTTGGGTTGGTCAAATATTTGTGCTCAGATTTTGGTGATCAATTACTTGTGTTTTAATTTAAAGACATATACGCTGTAACGACCAAGAAAAAAAAGGTTAATCATATAAGTGTTATCACTTTAAAATGATTAGTTAATTTGAATATATGCATATTAACAACGAGAGTAATGTTATATCTCACCTCTTCATCAAATGAAATGCAATAGTAGTTCTTGATCAATTTATACTAAAGTACAAAAATGCATTTCATCCCGATAAAATCGGGATCAAAAGGTGAGGTATATATAACATTACTTTAACATTAAAGATGATGTATATTAATGTTTAATAGAGAGCTCAGCAGGGCACAAGAGGGAGAGGGGGATTCGAATTAGTGACGTCCGCTTCATTAGGCGTAGTTCTAGCCAATTGAGCTACCTCTTTGAGACAGCAGTTATGCTAATTAATTAACATTAGGTCTTTCACTTTAATTTGACAATTAATTAAGCACTGCATGCAATTCAACTTATTCAGATTTAATTAATGCATGTGTTTAGTTGTCTAAGTTAATTAATAATGCATTATTTGTGGGTTTGGTGGGTGGGTCAGGAGTACTTTATTGTATATGTTACTATTTTCTAACCGCCGCCTCTTGATAAGTAGAATTTTGTCACTAATAATCCCTAAGTTTGAGAAGTTACATATATCCTTTGAGCCTTGAGGTTAATTAGATAAACATAATCATTTTGAGAATAATTATTGTAAATTAAGTATTTTATGCCTTCTATATATAATTAAGTTAATCATGTCATGTACCAAGGAGTAGCTCAATCAGCTGTGAATCACACCTCATAAAGAGGAGGTCACTAGTTCGAATCCCCTCTCCCCAAGGACGAATCCAGAACAAAGGTTGGGACTAGCCTTTGTTAGATCAACTTGGGTGGGGACCAATATAATTTTTTTTTTTTTTTTTTTTCAGAATTGTGGGACCGGGGCTCCGTCCCCCCTCCGTCTCTGCCTCTACTCCTTCTCCTGTGTGAACATATAAAAAAAAAAAAGTTAATCATGTCATAATTAATTTACATGCAAATGTGGTCAAATAAAAGAATTCTGTGGTTGACTCGAGTCAATAAATTTCATTACCTTTTACTTTGTCGAATTGGTTTTGACCAATATTTCTAAATTGACGAGCTATAGTGCTATGACTTGACTTAAGTTATTTTCCAATGGATCTGGCTTCTAAGTTGGCTTTGCCTAATTACTACTCCAATTTGGAATTCACGTTACTTCTACACCAAGTTATACAAGGAGTCTTGCTGAGCAACTTCATATAAGGAATAATTTGCAATTATTGGGACTTTGGGTTTTGAATAGTTTTCTCTATGTTACTCTTTATGCTCTATATTCTGACAATACATTTTCACGGCTCATTTCCGCTAGTAGATGTATGCTTACTAATTAGCTGAACTACATCTTTATGTCGTGTATGATTAATCACGAGTCTTGGGATACATTTCCTAACATGTCTCGCATAGCCTGAATACTATAAAAATTAACAAAGTAAGAAGTTTGATAAATGTATAGCAATAGGATATATGCTCTGACTTGAGGAAACATAAAATCTATGGTTCAATCGATTTGGGGGGAGAAAGGATAAATTTGGGTTTAATCTTGTTTTTATTTTACTTTGGATAAAATCTTGTTTTTATTTTACTTTGGATAAAATCTTGTTTTATAATTTTTTTTTTTTTAACATTTCTAGCATTTGACGTGCATGGTTCAAATACCACAAGTACGTACCACCTGTAATATAGTAACACAGTACTAAGATACATTGAGTTTCTTAAATATGTGGCATTTGAGACAGATTCAATGTAAATTTTTGTTAAAATAATGGACAAAACCTAGACGGAAGGGTCAAGTCCGTATTTCGGTTTATAATAAGTACTATCTATTTTTGAAACCGATGTAGACACAAATATCAATAGAGCATTTAACCCTTTATTTTTCAACGGACATATTTTCCATCACAAATTCACCAACCTACTATTTAGAATGTAATATAACCAGGCTTGAAGCCATAATTCATACATTTGAAAGGGGGAACGACATATATAACTTTTAACATGCACCCTCATTAATTAGCATAAGAAGATTAACTAGGGTTTATGTCTCTAAACCACACAAATTTGTGCCTAATTAAGCATTTATAGGTCATCACAAGCAAGGGGCAATCAAATGAATTTTTTTTTTCTCTCTCTTTGACGTACATGCATATATATCCTATATATATAGTGCAGACATATGTGGACAGCACCATACCCTAATCTAATGGCGCAGATAATTTTTGTTTCCCTCATATATATTGTCAGATCAGTCTCTCACCATCAGATATGCCTGCAGCCACATCAAATTAAAAGAAGATCGAATATATATATAAAGATCATAGATTCTTGAAGGGCATATTAGTCACTTTCTTAATTAATTAATTTACAACAAATCGCCAATATTTATTTGAAATGAAAAAAAAAAAAAAAAAAAAGGCATTGCTCTATTCGGTGAGAATTTGCACCTGCAAAGCTGCTTCGTTTTACTTAAAACTACGACGTCTTGTATGCGCATCTGGCAAACAACCATTCTCCACGTCCTTTTCTTTCTTTAATTAATGTCCCCTCTCTCTCTCTCTCTCTCTCTCTCTCCCTCTCTCTCTCAAGAAAAAAGAAAGAGCTATAAATAGGCAGGAGAAGTGGCAGTAGCTAGGCTGTGAAGTTTGATTTCTTTGGGATAAGAAAACTTTCCGAAAGCTGAAGTTAGCCGGAGGAGGGTGCCAAAGCCGGCCAGGTCTGTGCATGTGATGAGTTGTACTGTGAGGGCTTGCTTGCTAGCTTCTTCCTTTAAGCATATATATTTTTCTTCATATATATGAAAATAGAATTAATTAAATCTTGTTTTTTTTTTTCTTTATTAATTACTTGATGATCATGCACCTTAATTTCCATTTATACCATTTCCAAATTTGCTTCTTTAATTGGTTTCTACAAGTGTTAATCATCAAGTTGTCTACTAATCTTTCAGTACTGTTTCCTGATCAGCTTAATTATTTTCTATCCTTAATTTTCATTGTTTGTGTTTTGAAATGTTTTTTTTTTTTTCTTCATAAAGATTACTTTTTAATCTTCGGTACTACTCAACGTATTGATCCATTACTTTCTCTTTTTTGTCTTGGCCATTTTTGTTCTTGAATCATATCTAGTTGTTTTTCCTTTTTCTCGATCTCTTCTAAAAGATATAATCTTTTTTCTTTTTCTTTTTTCTTTCTTTCTTTCTTTCTTTCTCAAATTTTGTAGAATCTGTGGAAATTATATATATATATATATATATATATATACACACACATACATGACAAGAGAACTTGAATATATATATATAATAAAATGTTTTTCCAAAGAAAAAAGAACAAAATTAATTACATGATCTCACTTTCTAAGGTGTTAATTATAAGGCCTGTGAATCTGGGATCAGATTGTGCAGTTGCTTCAAGAATCGCAAGATGGGTAGAGGAAAAATTGAAATCAAGAGGATCGAGAACACAACCAACCGCCAAGTCACCTTCTGCAAGCGGAGAAACGGACTCTTGAAGAAAGCTTATGAATTATCCGTCCTCTGTGACGTAGAAGTAGCACTTATCGTGTTCTCCAGCCGAGGACGCCTTTATGAGTACTCAAACAACAAGTAAATTTACCTTTCCTTTTTTTTTTTTTTTTAATTTCTTTTTCGTTATTGCTTGTGATCATATATATATATATATATATATATATATCTCTGCACTTCGGGTGAAATATAGCTAAAAATTAATGCTAAGTTTTTCTTCGTTGGATTTCCTATTCCATTCATTCATTCATATTAAACACACTAATTTAATATTTTTTCTTTGATAGTGAGGTAGATCTTTCCTGATTTCATATTTATTGGGACCTGTGAGTAAAGAATACATAAAATCTAAGTTTTTTACTCTCTCTTTTTTTTTTTTCTTTTTTTCTTTTTTTCTGAGCTAAAAAGAGACCTGCAGTGAGATAGGGCAGAACATCCTCTATGTAATTAACCAGTACTTACGTTAACTGTCTGTCAATTTTGGTTTGTCAGATGAAGAGACGTCAGAGTCAGAGGCTGTTTAATTATATCTTAGTTAGCTAAAAGAATATTACTGTGCAATCTGTCATATTGATATGACCTTTTCCTTTACTAATTAAATCCAACAGGAAATCATACAACACAAGTTGACTCTGACTTTCATTAGCTTATAGAAATTTTTTCCAGCCAAATTTTGCTTTGATTAAAATGCTGAGTCTTTTTGGGAGAGGATCGATGGGGGAATGCCAATGCTTTGTGCAAATTAAAGTATAGTTCTTGCTGCTTCCTAAAAAAAACTTTGCAAGGGCTATTTTTTCCTTCATCTCCCCCCAACCCCAATTTTTTTTTTTTAAAAAAAAAATTTCTATATTTATGGCTCTCAAAACTAATTTCTTATTGAGTCCTTTAAAAAAAATAATAATGTATTCTATTAAGTGGCCCAAACTAATTTTTTATTTTTCAGACAAATATTCCTTTTAAATTTTGACTTTCACACACATAAAATTTTAGTTCCACCCTTAGTCAAACATGCTCATGTCAATATTTTGGATCTCCATTATCTTTTCACCCATCTTTAGGAGCTAGCTAGGTTTACAATATATAGTGCATGAGATCCTATTTTGTCTTTCCTTCTCTTTAAGTTCTTCAATTATTATTTTTTATTCCCAAGATCGAGGTAGTTTTACAATAGGGGACACCTCATTAATTATTTTAGTTTATGACTTAATTTTGGTTTAATCCTCAAAGTATCATCCGATCAATCTCTCAACATGTTTCAATAGCAATAAATTTTATTTTTATCAATTTTTAAACGGCAATTGTAATCAATTTTTCATGGTGGATCATGCAGCAATTATTCTTGTTATAATTACAGTGATTATGCAACAATGACCCTTGTAATTTGCGGCTATGTTATTTCAGTAAAGCAAACAAAATATTAGTCTATAAATTACTATGTATATATTTGAGAGGATATGATAGTATATATGAGGTGCGATTACTAGATAATTGTCAGGGCATCATATCTAAGTCACTAGAGATTGGACTGATATGATTTGACTCTGTAGGATTTAGTAAGGTCATGGGATCATTCTTTATCGTTTATCTCTTTTTACTCCAAATGGATCCTATATGAGTTCATGGTTATATCAATTGTGCAAAATCTTAGAGTTGTTATGGTCACATTAATCTAGAATTACAGATAAATATACTCATCAAAACGGATCAGAGTGATCTAACACAAAAACCAAATGTGTTTCGCTAACAAAACATGGAGAAAGACTATATATATATATATGGTCAGGGTTGCTTGATAGATAGGACAGAGCTGCAAGAAGAAAAGGCAATCAATTACCAGATGCAGCTTTAGTAGCACTTTTGCACCAAAATAGGTTTGGTTAACCAGCAGTAAGTACAAGCAATCAAGAAACCTTGTTGGGTGTCTTTTTACACTTGTTTGATTTCACTTATGTCTGTTGTAATCTACGAGAATCTAGCAGTTTTGTAATAAAAGGGTGGCCTGCAGAAGTTTCTGATCCTTTCCTCTTCCATTGTTTGTACATCTCAGATTTTTATGGTCTTCTACTTCCACTATTAGCTTTCAAATCTTCCCATCTTTTCTTTTATTTATTGAATGACAGCCAATAGCCTGAAATTTATCCTTTTGTTGGGTATTCTTCACTATGCAAGATGTTCAAGTTTCAATGAGTTTTTTGGCTCTTTCTTTTCAATTACTCGTGCTACTGCTTTCTCTTCTTATGCAAAAATAGTGAAACATTAAGTTCTAGGGTTTTTGTTTTTTCAACGGTTGGCGCGTGGATACAAGCGCTTTAGGGTTTACCACTACTTTTTCTCTATAAAGTGAATTGACACAATTGTCGCTGTAGTGGTTCTTCAAGTCTTTCTTTGCCTCTTTGGTTTCTTGACTTTCTGTGGCTCATGAGTCTCCATCTCAGCATCAAATCACCTTCTAAACATTAAAACTGTCTTTTTGTCTCTTTTTCTTCAAAGATAATGTATTTTTTAAAAAAATTATCGAGCTTGTAATTAATCACTAATAAATTTTAATCAAATAATAATTTTAAAGACCACGCCTTTTTCTAATGACACAAAAAAAAACTTCTAAAATTACTCGTGGGAGCTTTGCCTCTCATGAAGTTCAAATTATGAGTGATTGTTTCTTCGCATAGAAATTGTGAGAGAAACAAGCATAAGCACTGATAACAAAGATGTTGCCTAAATGAAATTATGTAGGCTTTATGAAAAGTAATCATAGTTTGCTCAATCTTTTCCCCCAACAAGTAATGAAAACAATTAGAAACCGAAATAATAATAATCATAATAATAAGAGATTTCAGTACAAACTACAAAAGAACGAAAAACAAACTCACACAGTTCATTGGTAGGACTGGCCTAGTTGCAAGAAACGAAGCAAGTCAAGGGAGTCAGCTTTGAAAGCTCTCTTGCACCATATATGGCATTCTGCATGCATGCATTACCTTTCCTTTTTAGTGTTAAAATATATAATTATGAATCTTTAGTCTATTAGCATAGAATACAGAAAAAGGCTGCTTCTGATGCTCCTTCTTTCTAGGATCTGAGTTTCTTTCGACATCTTTTACTGATTCTTGCTGTAAAATGCTCGTCGATATATATATATATATTTGCTCCCTTTAGTTATAAGAATGCAAGACATATCTTTTATTTGTTTTGCCTCATCCATGAAAGATTTGAAGACTTTAAAGAGTGTTTTGTCCTTTTACCCATCAAATGAAAGAAGACGTACAAAGTCAACATTTTTCTGATCCCTGTGATTATACGAGGATTGAAATTGCATGTAGCCCTCCTCCACGCACAATGCGTCACCCCATAAGCTGTTTTCTATCAATCTTCAGGTCACATCATGCCACCTACGAATATCTCCTCCTTTTCGGGATGAAAATAGTTAAGTGTTTTTCTTTTTTTAATGAATAAGAATTCATTAAAAAAAAAAAAAAAACAGGTACAAGAGGAGGACAGCCGCATGCAAGTCCCCTACATCAACGTCGCGGCTAGCAATTAACCCAAACAACCTTAGCCATAACAACTAATTATATTGAATAGAAAAACAAAAACAAAAACAAAAACCTAATTAATTATATTAGACAAACCTCTAGTCTTAATACTCTCGTATTACTTTTCCCTACATAATTAAATAATAAACAGCTACAGTAAATATTAGCTTAGCAATAAGGCTCATGATGTGTTGGAGGCTACGTATATATACCCATTGCCTCCCAACCTAGCCAAATGCTCTTTTTTTTTTTTGCAGTGAGTCAAAGCTTAAGCGGATATAAAATAATGAATTTAATTATTTAATTATTGTTGTAATACTTTTTATTCACATTTAGACTTAAACTCTCTTTCAATAAGCTAATGAAGCCCAAAAGTGAAATATTGAATTGAAATAAGAGATAAATTACGAAAATAAGGTTCTAACTCGGGGCTTTTTGTTTGATATCAATCATATCATGTTAAACTATCATTTATCTCAAAACTTTAAGTTGATAGAAAATTATGAATTTAATTATTTAACCAATATTCTACTAGATCGTATAAGTAAAGATCATTTGATTGAACTAGACAACCTTATATCACTCCATCTTGAGACTCCAAGGGCAAACCCGAAGCAGTACTCTTGATCATGAGAAAGCACCTTTGGAAATTAAGACGCCGTCCATAAGACTACATTCTACTCTAATTTTTTCATTGACGAGGTTTCTAAGACTTAACAACCTACCCCAAGCCCATGAACAATCTTCGGCTCCCTTCAACTCCTAAAAGTTTCACTGTCGATCTTGTTAAATAATATGTAGTGTTTGTCTCACATGGGTTATGTATGTATGTGTTTGTATTATTGGCATGTATATATTGGCCCCTTATGTACAGTATTCAGTGTGATTCAATATACGACAACCTTATTCATTATCTCATTCATCTCTCAACTCTCCCATCGTTTATTTACCAAGTCATCTTCTACTTTCTTGTACCTCCATAAGAAAAAGTAAGTACAGATATCTGCCTTGATACTAAATGACACAAATTGAATAAAAGGAAGGAAAAAGGATAGAACAATAATCCACAACAAAGAGAAAGAGAAGGAAGAGGGGATATACTCTAACAAACTTCTATTATCAAAGAAAACAATAATAATGAGGTAAATGTTCTTTGCAATCTTTGGAAAATAAAGTTCAAGGACTTATGTGACATGACACTAAATATCTACTTCCATCTTTGGAAAGAAAGAAAAGAAAAGACAAATAGAAAAAAAGAAAATGAAGTATATATCAATATATGCTTGATTAGCATCGAATCATCTCTCTGTAATACTTCACCAAGAACATAACTTTGTATGAATTTTCATTTTCTTATGGCATATATGCAGCATAAAAACTACTATAGAGAAGTACAAGAAGGTGTGCTCGGATGGTTCGGGTACAAGCTCCATGGCAGAAATAAATGCTGAGGTATGCTATTTCTCTATATTGTTTTTTCCTTTCTTGTCTCTCTCTTCTATATATGAAGCCATTTCTATACGTTCATGATATGTCAAATTGATATTAATTATTCAGTTTTTGGATGCCTTTTGTAGCATGCAAAACATACATATATCAACAAGTATCTGTGAGATATATACATGCAGTTCTAGTGAACAATTTTATCTTCTCGTTTGGCATGTGTTATAAGAAGTACAGAAGCTAACAAATGCTTCTTTCTTCCTGACTAATTTTTGTTATTGAATGAATGTAGTATTATCAACAAGAATCATCGAAGCTGCGGCAACAGATACAAATTCTGCAAAATTCTAACAGGTGATCTCATTATTCCTTGCATGTTTCTATTGAGACAAAAGTTACGATAACTCAAAAATTAAGATGGTTTGGTCTATGACCTACATCCACACATCAAAGCATTTTCATTGCTACATTTTTTCTTGATATTTTTTATTGTGTACAATACTCTTATTTATAGAGAAAAAGTATTAACGTACGTTATAAATCTTTTCTACTTTTACATTAACAATAATAAAGTTAATTTATCATTTGTAACTCTGTATCTTGAATTCTTGTAATTCTTAACTCTTGAGTTCTTTGTCTATTGAGTTATTGTAACTCTTGTCTTAATAGTTTCTACGTCAAATGGCAAAAGAATCATCAAAAACATTTGCGAACTCTATGACATGAATTAAAAGGCTTTGAGAGAGAGGGATGATATACTGAGATAGAAAAGTTGACTAATTGAAGGTATACTTTTCTTCTTTGGTTGTAGGCACTTAATGGGTGATGCCTTGACTTCTCTGAGTATCAAGGATCTAAAGCAACTGGAGAACAGGCTTGAACGAGGCATCGCCAGAATTAGGTCAAAGAAGGTAAAAAGTGATAGATAACCAAAGCAAAAGTAAAGAAAATGGTAACTTACGTGCATTCCATAATAGGCAGGAAGACTAGGTTCAATCAAATTGACATGTCACAACTTTTTGTGACAAAATACAAACTACTCGTCCTATAGCTACCCAACATCTAAACCTTTTATTTTTCTTTCAACATTCCTATATATTTTTATGAGGAATACATATTTACAAGTTCATATCTATACATACACATCCACACACATACACATATGTTACTTTGTGACATATATCTCAAAAAAATTAAGTCTCACTTTGTGTTGCATGAGTACTAAATTTCATATTGATTATTCTTTACTAAGTAAGACTAAACTAATTAATATATAAGCGACTCCAAGCATGCATGCATATGTAAGTCATGACACACACAACAAGGAAATGCTAAGAAAAAATCCAGTTTAATTACAAATTAAGCTATTAATTAATGACTACAATTGTTGCAACCTATAATTCAAGGGAGAATGTGACTGGACATTTCATAATTTTCTTTGTTTGAAAAGAAGAAAAGAAGGATTTCTAAAAGCAAATTCACCATCAAAAGTAAGATATATACATACATATGCCCCAACTATAACTTAATTAGAACCTACCAAACACGATTAGTGTAGCCATGTGCCTTCACTGTAATAATCGGTAATCATGCATAATCTTTTATAGCAATGATGATTACTGTGCATTGAAACATTTACACATAAGAACATCGTAATTTAAGTGCTTCTCTTAATATAAGGTAAGTCCACATGCATGTACAAGCAATCGCAAAGAAATTTATTAACCAAAGATGGAATACAAAATTATAGTGAAAAAAAATTACTTAAGCCCAAAACCATAATACACCCTCACTATGGCACACAAGATAACATTTACAAAAGAGAAAACTTCTTTTTGTTCTCATTGTTGCAAAGCACAACTCCTTTTCTTCACACAAGTCTTTGCGTAGCAACTCTAACTAAAGACAGAACTTTTGGTTGAGCTTTTCTATCCATCATAAGTCAATTTGCACACACCACGGAAAATTGCACTCAAAGTGATGCTAATACAAACTTTGAGTATAACCCACTTTTGAAAACTGGCTTGAGGGTGAGGGGGCCCAAAAGCTTACATACACATAATTAAAATTGTACTTAAACTATATGGGATACTTTATATCGTAGTAGTTGCTACACAATCACTTCTTTGCCAGCAATTTTTTTTCTTCTTTAAAACTGGATTCCATAACCTGTAGCCTTTAACACTAATCTTTGTGTACCAACTGCATGTTAATCACATGGTTGATCTACCACAATTAATATTTATAATGTTTTATTTTGTTGAGATGCATGTAGTGTATCTTTCAAAAATGAGAAATACAATTTTACTTTCTTCCAGCACAATCACATGACATAGCATGCTCAATCCACCCTTACATTAATTAATCTTAATTAAAAATAATAATAATAAAAAAATTGATTGAGCATGTCACGTCAGTTGATTATATATGCTGCGAGAATGCAAAATAGCAATATTAGTGTATAAAGAAGCCTTGTCTTTCCTTAATTAAATGCGTATATATATATGTGGCAAGCTCAAGTTTTTCCTCTTTCTCCAAAACTGAAGGTTCGATACCATTTTGTATAGAATGGCAAGCTTGTCTGATTTTGATTTTTCTCTCTTGTTTCCATTACTTGTCACTCAACAGCATGAAATGTTGCTGACTGATATTGAGTGCTTGCAGAAAAAGGTAATTCCTACTTTCCTCTCTCTACTCATCTCTTTGGTACTATATATATAGCATGCAGCCCATCCGGATGAATTTTCTATAGGAATTATAATGTCCTAAAATTTTCTGTAGGAGGCAGAATTGGAAGAAGAAAATGTTTGTCTTCGAGCAAAGGTATATTAATATCGTCCATGTAACTTCTTAGAGTACTACATTTAATTTTCAAATTTCTTGCTGATTTGGTGCAATATATGTTTAGGTTGGTCAAACCCTATTCAACATTAATTAGATGAGTAAATGGTCTGTCTTATCCATTACAAATTATCACACCACATTGACTTCCATATTAATCCTTCTATGGAGTTTTTGACCATAACTACAACAATGAGGAAATAGATTTAACTTGTAAAGGAGAGAATGGAAAAGAAAGGAAAGGAAAGACATAGGCAAGAAAGAAGTTCTCGGACTTTGTTGTATTTTCACACACAAATGTCACACTTTTTGCTGGCAATGCTACTTAATTAGACCACATTCATGCAAAAACATTTCAATTTATTAAAAATTTCCTTACACACTTCAGATAGCAGAAATTGAAAGGCTCCAGGAAACAAACCTGAATATTTCTGGACCAGAGCTGAATGCAATCCACGCATTATCACGAAATTTCTTCAGTCCAATCATGCTCGCGGGGGACAACCCCTACTCCTCACAACCTGACCAGAAGATACTTCGTCTAGGGTAAAGTCGATCTCTACTTCCTTTTATTTAATTTTTTTTAATTAGCTTAATTAAACCATAGACTAATTATCATTACTGCTTATTTTGTGAGTAATATTAATTAGTGCAACTTCTGGCTACTTCTTATTACATTCATTAATATCAGTGGAAATCCATGTGACTATGCAGGTAAATTGTTGGAGGCTAGGGCAAATCTACGTGTGGTGTTTTAAAATAGTACCTAAATAAACATGCCATAGTCAGCTATGTCATCAGTGTTATTTTGTACTATGTTACAATGGCGTTGCGTCCATCAGTTTGCTGTAAGTTCATCTTGATATTTGGCACTTTTCTCTAGCTACCAGGATTTAATATATATGGATACATATAAATTTGCTTATCTTAACGAGTGCGATTTGAATTGGTATTTACTGTCAAGAAATTGTACTTGATTGGCCGGCCACTCAAGAGCCAGTGATCCCCTTCATCAATCTACCCAAAAAAAAGCATAATAGGGTAGAAAGAAAAAGCCACAGAGTACCCAAAAATACTAAACCATGTAGTACCATAGGAGTGCAGCACTACTACTTGTAGGAGTGAAGGGCTCCAAAAGGCCACTATCAGAGTCCAATAAATTATCTTACATCTCTCAAAGCCTATGTAACAAGGTCTTCCAATCTTCATACACCACATGAAAAAACCGAAATTAAGATAGAGCGAGATGAAATGAATTACTCGCTCCATCTTTGTCATTTGCTTGTGATAGAAACACGGTTGAAAATCAAGTAAATAAAGAGATAACACAGTACAACTAGCTAGACTAACTATCTTGCTTAATCAACAAAGCATAAATTTTAAACAAATATTCCCCAAAATTACTCCAAAGAACATTGTCTTCATAAAATGGCACAATTAGGAATTTGATTAGCACGGTTACGAAGCTCCCCCTCTGCTCTTACAATATTCTCTGTGAGCCTATGCATTTCATCGTTAGCTTTCTTTTGAGCCTTCAAATTTGCAGCTCTCTCTTCTGCCAATATACGTTGTTCGAGCACTCTAGTTGTCTCTCTGAGCTTCAAATCCATCTACATAACAAAGTTCATCAACAACTAGGATTAAGTAAAATACAAATAAAAAATGATTTCAATGACAAATATTATTTCCTTTCATGCTGCAAACATATATGCGTATAAAAGAATAAGAATAAATATAGAAATCTACCGACAGCAATACGCAAACACAGAAGCAAGTGACAAATAAATGAGAAAGGATAAAAACTAGTGATATCATCTCTGTGATTCTTTTGAGTTGCTCCTCATGCGAACCTTCCATCTGTTGCTTGAACTCCAATATTTGTTGTTCAGAATGATCGTTTTTTGAATCAAAACTTTCTTTTTCACTGCGGAGTTTGATTTCCAGCTCCTGTCAATTGATTTAAGCTGATATTTTCCTAGAAGAATAACGAAATTTAGAGAAATAACAAACACAATCACCTTCCATTCAGCAAATAATGCATTAGTATATGGTCATCCACCATTCAGTTCTACAACAATATTTACAAGGGGGAGAAGCTGCTCAACTTGTTTAACCCTCTTGCCTTCATCCATGGTTTTGTTATCGAAAAGCACATCCGATTTTTACACAAGTCGAGGATTTCCTACAATATTATTCTTAAAAATGATTAGAAGATCAATATATATATATATATATATATATGCATGCCTTCTCATTCCCAGTAGTGAATCGTAAAGCAGAAGAGATTAAAAATACCGACATGTTCAGCTAAACTAATATATACTATATTTAAGCACAAAAAATCTATTTTTCAACGCTAAAAGGAGTGAAGCAAAGTTATTAGCAGCTTTAGGAGTTACCTTTGGGGGCTCTGGAGGGCACCCACTACCCAAATAATCATCAAATGTCCCATTATTATCTTCAAAATCATCCCCTCCGGTGAAGACAACAATAATGTAGTCAAGAATTCTGCTTCCAAATATTGTCTCCAAGCTACGAACTGCAGCTACCTCTTCTTCTGAAAATCGGGTCCTAGCTGAAAAAACTACCAGAACTGCGTCGACCCCGTCATTGGCCATGCTAATACACCTAGCAATTTCTCTGCAAATAACTTCTGATCCAACAGAAGTATCAAACAGCCCTGAAATCACCCCATGATTACATTACAACAAGCTTAGATAACAAAATAGATGTTGAATACAACTAAAACATACAACAAATATACCAGGAGTGTCGATAACATTGATAATCTGACCGTCACTCAGTACAGTTCTCTGCAGTTCGCAATTTACCGTGACACCAGAGCAACTTTTCTTCGAATTGAAGGCCTTCTTATCACCAAGAATGGTGTTCCCTGTCGCACTTTTACCATTCCCAGTACGTCCAAATAAAACTAGTGTACGGACAACAATGGACGGAGAATTTGTAAGCTCCAAATCATCGTCCATCGAACTTCCACCCACCATCATGTAAAATCACACGACCTGCAACATCGCCGGGCCGCGAATATTTATATACAATCAACCTCTCCATGCATCCTGTGCGCGCCTTTTCTAAAGAAGATCGACGGCTGCGATCTTCTCGGGATAAATGTGTCGGCGCTTTTTTCAATGCCTGCCATCTTTTTGTTGGGATAAAGAAGATCAAAGGCCTCTGCCTCTTGACCTTTATGATCTTTACGACACTGTCGACTGTTGAGTTTCTCGAGTGGGTGCATGCTTTAACACACGCACAACTATTATTAAAAAAACATCAATGGCTGCGATCTTTTCAGGGTAGATATGAAATAAATTAAGAAGATGGACGGCCTTGGCCATTTCTTTTTTTCTTTTCTTTTTTTTTCTTTTTTTACATGTCCAAGGGTAGGAGGAAGGGGGATTCGAACTTGTGATGTCTGCTTCATAAGGCATGGTTCACAGCCGATTGAGCTACCTCTTAGGAACCCTTGGCCATTTCTTTTCCCAATTAAATACCTAAAATTTATGTGATTTATCTATGTACAATATTAAAATGAGTTGAGAAATTCTTAAAGTATACCAAAAAAATAATTTATTACCTATAGATAAATGTTATCCACTAATTTAATAAATTATATTAGTGTGACAGTTACTTAAATAGTACACGTACCACGATTTTATTAAATACGTATAATATTTCACGCTATTAGAATTTATTAAGTCCGTATATAGAATTTGTTTTTAAGGACTAAATTGTTTTTTTGGCATATATACCACAAAACTCCCGAGTTCATTTTAATATCATAATGAGATAAATACAAATCAAGTCAACCACATAAACTAATTTTACAGTTTTCCCAAATTTACATGTAAACGCGTATGTATGTTTGAATTTTCTCTCTTTCTCAAAAACTGAAGTTTGAAACCGGATTTGTATAGAATGGCTAGCTTAACAATTTGGATTTCTTAAAAATTAATATTTGAGTTTCTAAGTTAGTGGAATGGTAATAAATGATTAAATTGCAATAAAATTTATGCCATTTAACAGTATAAATTTCTAAGACTACATTTAGGCAAAAACAATTAAATCTATTAATTTCTTTCCACACTTCAAATAGCAGAAATTGAAAGGCTCCAGGAAACAAACTTAAATATCTTATAAATCATATTTTTCAAAGCCTATATATATATGACGTCGTCTTCCAATTTCCATGCACCATGTGAAAGACCACACGACAAAGGCTTTTCATAAAATGGCACACCAACGATTACCACGGTTTCGAAGCCCCCTCTCTGCTTTACCAAGTTTCACTTCGAGCTGACGATCGAATTAGTTCATTAGATTTCTCTTCATTTAAACAATCTAGCTTTTCAACCTTCATTCTTGCAGCTTTCTCTTCTTCCAACTGTTGTTCGAGCGTAATAGTTTTCCCTCTGAGCTTCGACTCAATCTACATAACAAAACATCATCAATGATTGATTTCCATGACAAATATAATTTCCTTGCATGCTCATGCAAACATGTGGATAAAAGAATAAGAGTAAATATAGAAATATTGTATCGACAACAGTATGCAAACACAGATCGAAGCAGGTGACAAATAAATCTGAAAAGATAAAAATTAAAGAAACCATTTCTGTTATTCGTTTGAGCTGCTCCTCATACGAACGTTCCTTCTGATCCTTGAACTCTAATACTTGTTGACTTGAATGATCTTTCTTTGAGTCAAAACGTTCTCGTTCACTGCGGAGTTTGATTTCCAGCTCCTGTCATTTGAATATTTAAGCTGATACGTCACCATATTTTTCATAGAAGAATAACGAAATTTAGCGAAATAACAAAAACAATCACCTTCCATTCAGCAAATAATTCATCAGTATATGGCCGTCCACCATTCTGTTCTACAACCATATTTACATGGGACAGAAGCTTCTCAATTTGTTCAACCCTCTTGCTTTCATCCTTGGTTTTGTTATCGAAAACCACAACCCGATTTTTACACAAGACGATGATTTCCTGTAATAATTGTCTTAGATTTATTAGAAGATCAATAAATTTTCCAACACTAAAAGGAGTAAAGCAAAGTTATTAGCAGCTTTATGAGTAACCTTTAAAGGCTCTGGGCACCCTGCCGAACCCAAATAATCTTCAAATGTCTCATCATTATCTTCAAATCCATCCCCTCCGGTGAAGACGACAATAATGTAGTCAAGAATTCTGCTTCCAAATATAGTCTGCAAGCTACGAACTGCAGCTACCTCTTCTTCTGAAAATCGAGTCCTAGCTGAAAAAACTGCAAGAACTGCATGGATCCCGTCCATGGCCATGCTAATACAACTAGCAATTTCTCTGCAAACAACGTCTGATCCAACGGTATTATCAAAAAGCCCTGCAACGATCACCCCATGATTACATATCAACAAGCATGGAAATCAAACAAAAGCTTGGACAAAAACAATACTTCTTAGATAGAAATTAATATACCAGGTGTGTCGATAACATTGATAATCTTCCCATCTCTCAGTACAGTTCTCTGCACTTCGCAATTTACCGTAACAGCTGAGGAACTTTTCTTCGACATGAAGGCCTTCTTGTCACCAAGAATGGTGTTCCCCGTCGCACTTTTTCCGTTCCCAGTACGTCCAAATAAAACAAGTGTACGGACCACATTTGGTGGAGAATTTGTATGCTCACAATCCATCGTACTTCCACTAATCATGAAAAATCAGACGACCTGCATCGCCAGCGAGTATTTATATATAATTCCATTTGTAATTAATTTAATTTTAATTTATGCATTAAAATATACCACTTTCATCAACCTCCCCATGCATCCCGTGCGCGCCTTTTCTTTTGAAGATCAACGGCTGCGATCTTCTCGGGATAAATGTGTCAGCGCCTTTTTCAATGGCTGCGATCTTTTTGTTGGGATAAAGATGAATTAATCAATTAAGAAGATCAAAGGCCTCTGCCTCTTCACCTTTATGATCTTTACGACGCTGTTGACTGTTGAGATTCTCGACTTCACGCACAACTATTTTTAAAAAATATCAGTGGCTGCGATCTTTTCAGGGTAAATATGAAATAAATTACGAAGATCGACGGTCTTGCCCCTGTCTTGTCCTAATTAAATGCATAAAATTTAGAGGGAAAAAAAAAATTGTAAAGTTAGTCCATATAGATTATAAAATTTTCAATTAATTCCTGTAATATTAAAATGAATTTAAAAGTTTTTTTAGATGTATGCCAAAAAAATTATTTTCTATCTACGATCCTCAACTAATTTAATAGATTACGTTAGTGTGATACATGTTTAAATAATACACGTGTCACAATTTTATTGGATATAATTTCATGCTATCGGAATTTGTTAAGTTCGTGCACAGAATTTGCCTTAAGGACTAAATTGATTTTTTTTAGCATACTTCAAAGATATATGAGTTCATTTTGATATGATAGAGAAATTATTGCAAATCATGTAAATTACATGAACTAATTTTACAATTTTTTCTGAACTTAAATGTAAATGCGTGTATATATATATGTTTGTATTTTCCCCCTCTCTCCAAAACTGAAAGTTTGAAACCGATTTGTATAGAATGGCTAGCTTGTCGATCTGATTTTAATTTTCCTCTCTTTTTATCTGATTCCTACTACATATAGTTGTATTTATGAAGGTAAATTGTTGGCCGGAAAATCTAAACGGATCTGGATCCTCAGCAGAGTATCCCGTTTATGGGACACGTGTCCCACTAATTAAAATATATATATATCGAATTTAAAAAGAAAAAGTAAAAGAACAAAAATTAAAAATTAAAAATTTTTAAAAAAAAAATAGTGCAGTGGTTGGCCACCTCATCTTGGCCAAAGTGGGTGATTGGCCACCCCATTTTTGCCCTAAGGGTGGCTTTGCCACCTCCAAGGGCCAAATCCGAAAAAATAAAAATTTAAAATTTTTTTAAAAAAAATGTAGGGGTTACCTTGGGGGTAGCTGAACTACCCTTCGGCCACCCCCTATGGCCAAGATGGGGTGATCAGTCATATTTTTTTATTATTTTATTTTTTAATTTTAAATAATTTTTTTTATTATTTTAAATTAGTGGGACATGTGTCCCATTTGTAACCTTAGGATTTTTAAGAAGAAATCCTAACTATAAACTGAATACTCTATAATCTATTTTGGACGGAAGAGGATCCGGATCATGATTGGATACCACGTCTCATAAAGTAGATCAAAGTAGATCAAAGTTACTAGTTCAAACCTCATTTCCCCTTTTCTTCCCTTTAAGAAGACACAGCGGTAAGAGGGAAGGGCTTGAAAAGGTCCAACGTACGAGTTTTGAAGTACTCCATCAAAGAATTGCGATAAATGATCCCCCATCTCTCAAAGACTATGTGGTGTGTAATAGATTTAAGAAGAAGAAATTCTCTTATTTCACGATATATCTTATGCTTACAAAGAGAATTATATAAACTTAAGAAAAGGAAGCACATCCCTTGAATTCAGGCCCAAATCATACATAATTAACATTTTTTACTTTTGAGATTTACTACACAATAAATCCAAATTTTCTAAATTTGTTCCTTTAACGACGTGGTCTCCCAATATCCATGGACAAAATGAAAGACCATACCAAATAAACTTCGAAAGAATGGAGCGTAGTGATTGAAATTACTCACTCCATCTTTGTGACAAAACCCGCTTGAAAATACAGTAAATAAAGACATAAAATAAACACTAGACAGTAGAGGTAGTACACTATCTTGTTTAGTCATTGTCTAATGGACCAAACGCGCGTGCAGAGCTTGGAGAGTTTCAACATGTGTTGTGAGTGCACTTGTGAGTGTTGTGTCCCACATTGAGAAAATATAAAAGAAGAGAGTGCTTAATATATCTAAGTGGACCTTAGCCCATTAGCTTAGGCTTTTGGGCTAGAGTTGTGTTCAACTATGTATATTAATGTGCTCTTGGTAAAAACTCCATATCGCTTTAATCTCCCAACAAATGGTATCATAGCCATGGTTACTTTCCTGGGACGGATGTCTAGATGCGTCGGATTTAGAGTTGTGTCAGTCTTCCGCAACTCTTGACGTAAGACACTCTTGGAATGTAGAAAGACTCACAAGCGAGGGGGAGTTTGGTCAATGTGAAGAGACTCACAAGTGAGGGGGAGATTGTTGTGAGTGCACTTGTGAGTGTTGTGTCCCACATTGAGAAAATATAAAAGAAGAGAGTGCTTAATATACCTAAGTGGACCTTAGCCCATTAGCTTAGGCTTTTGGGCTAGAGTTGTGTTCAATTATGTATATTAATGTGCTCTTGGTATAAACTCAATATCGCTTTAATCTCCCAACAGCATGAAAGGTTGAAAAGCCAATAGAACATGCCTATATATAGATATATATGTTGTAAACAAAACCAAAAACTTCAGATATTCAAAACTAGAGATAATTAACTGTGTCTCACAAGCAAATATTTTCTCTAGAACTCCACTGAAACAGAAAAACAAAAAGATTATCTATACTCCACAACACATTGTCTTCAAAACCCATCATAAAATGGCACACGTATGCCTACCACGCTCCTCCTCTGCTTTAGCTTCCTCCTTTGCTTTAGCTTCCTCCTCTGCCTTAGCTAGTTTCTCTCGAGCTCATGAATGTCATGATCAAATTTCTCTTGATTTGAACGTGCTTGCTCTTCAGCCTTCAGTCTTGCTGCTTTCTCCTCTGCCAACTGTTGCTCAAGCCTAGTCGTTGTCTCTTTGAGCTTCAACTCAATCTACACAACAATACATTGATCATCAATAAACAGGATTAACTAAAATAAAATCCAAACTGCAATCCCTTCTGCATAATTTTTTGTATTACTAACAAACAAACGATAGAAACACTCCAGCTAAAACCAGCAAGAACAAACTGCAATCCCTTCTGCAGAACAACATTACAAATAACATGTACAATCAATCCCCCTAAATCTATATACAGACAAAGCAACCAAACAATCAAGGATACAACAACAATTTCATTCTCCTGAGTTCTTTGGAACCTCCCAGCACCCATTACTCATGTTTGCACTTCACATTTTATCTGCAAACAAATTTTTTTTCTTCTGTACAAACATGATTTCCATGACAAATAATATTTCCTTGCTATGTCACAAACATGTTGTTGCCCAACTTATGTTAACTTGAGCAGCTTCATGCAAATTCTAACATGCTGATAAAAGAATAAAAATGAACACTGAAATGAAATAAATGTAAAAGGAAAAGCATTAAAAGCTACCGTCTCCATAATTCGTTTGAGCTGCTCCTTGAACTCAGATATTTCTTGAATAGAAAGACCTTCATTTGAATTGCGAAGTATAATTTCCTCCTTCTGTCAAATGATGTAAGATGTTATCATGATATTTTCATAGAAGACTAAATCATTTTTGAGAAATAACAAAAACAATCACCTTATATTCTGCAAATAATTCATCTGTAAATGGGTTTCCGCCATTCTGTTCTATAACCATATTTACAAGGGAAAGAAGCTGTTGGACTTGTTCAACCCCCTTGCTTTCATCCTTAGTTTTGTTATCGAAAAGCACAAGCCGATTTTTACACATGACAAGGACTTCCTATTACATTGATATTAAAATTGATTAGAAGATCAATATAAGCAAGCCTTCTCATTCAAGATAGTAAAAAGTCAAGCAGAAGAGATTGAAAATACCAAGATGTCCAGCTAAACAAAGCTAGTTATTATGAAGAAAAACGTTAGCAAGACAACCTCTAAGAAAAAATATTTTAGGCATGCTCTTCACAATTTCTATTAAGTCCATGCCACTAGTGATTTGCCAATATAATTAGAAGAATCTAGCTTTCATTTTTCAGGATCCCATGAAACCACTCATCACTGGTTGATTGAAAAGAATCTGGTAAGGCTATATGTTGGCATCAGATGACATAGTATAACCTTTTTTTATCCAACCCCACCTCCACCTCTCTCTGGTGTTTTTCACCTCTCCCTCTCAAAGAGCCCCTGGAATTTCACTCAAAATTTAAAATACAATTTAATGGAAGTAATCTTAATCCATAGAAAATTCCACTGATTAATTAGAAGCCTAAACCCTCAAGAGTATGCAAATGAAAGAATCAAATAACCTTTAGCGGATCTGCAGCACTACCCAAATAATCTTCAAATGTCTCATCATTATCTTCAAATTCATCCCCTCCGGTGAAGACTACAATAATGTAGTCAAGAATTCTGCTTCCAAATATTGTCTGCAAGCTACGAACTGCAGCTACCTCTTCTTCTGAAAATCGGGTCCTGACTGATAAAACTACAAGAACTGCATGCACCCCCGTCCACGGCCATCTTAATACATCTAGCAATTTCTGGGATAATAAATTCTAATCCAGCAGAAGTATCAAACAGCCCTGCAATCACCCAATGATTACATTTCAACAAGCTTGGATAACAAAATAGTTTTTGAATACAACTAAAAGATACAACAAATATACCAGGAGTGTCGATGACATTGATAATCTGCCCGCCACTCAGTACAGTTCTCTGCAGTTCGCAATTTTCAGTGACACCAGAGGAACTTGTCTTCGACTTGAAGGCCTCCTTGTCTCCAAGAATGGAGTTCCCTGTTGCACTTTTTCCGTTCCCAGTACGTCCAAATAAAACAAGTGTACGGACCACATTTGATGGAGAATTTGCAAGCTCCCAATCATCGTCCACCATACTTCCACCCATCATGTAAAATCAGACGACCTGCAATATCGCCAGCGAATATTTATATGTATTTCTATTTCATCAACCTCTCCATGCATGCATCCTGTGCGCGCCTTTTCTTGAGAAGATCAACGGCTGCGATCTTCTCGGATAAATGTGCCGCGCCATTTGCAATGACCGTGATCTTTTTGTTGGGATAAAGATGAATCAATTAAGAAGATCAAAGGCCTCTCTGCCTCTTCACCTTCATTATCTTTATGACACTGTCGACCGTTGAGATTCTCAAGTATTTTTAAAAAACATCAACGGCTAGCTCCGATCTTTTCAGGGTAAATATGAAATAAATTAAGAAGATCGACGGCCGGCCTTGGCCCTCATCTTTTCTAAAATTATCTATTTACAACGAATTAGGTGTTGTTCAAATTACTCAAACACTTGTCCAAACGAGTAGAGTTCGAGTGGACCGCCTATTGCACCAAATCGAGATCCAATGACAACATTATTGGCGGGATCTCTTTCATAGTACTGCCTGTCTTTGTCCTTGCCTCAAAGCCGGGGCCAGATTGGATTACAATATCGAAGCATGTCTTTTTAAATTGTGATTTGCCTTCAATTTAATCCGAGTGGCTATCTCTAAACTTTACAAACTTGCATCTCTTTCTCTCTACGTCCCCATCTTTCCTTCGCTTATGATTATCAAACACAACTTTCACGATGCCGAGAATGTGTTAAATTACCAATTATTCCAAAATCTTAAGTTAATAGGAAGAGATGAATAAACTTCATTTTTAATAGATGAGGCCCAACACGTGAAATATTTAATTTAAATTAATGAAGGTGAATTGAAGGAGTGAAGGTTCGATCCAGGACCTTTGGCTTTGATACCATGTTAAACTACCATTTATCTCAAAAGCTTAAGCTAATAGAAATATATAAACTTTTGGGTAAAGTCCACATACCCCCTTCAAATTACCACATAATTGACAATATCCCCCCAAACTTTCAATTGAGACAATGCCCCTATCAAATTACTAAAACATTGTAATGCCCCCTAAATAAAAATGTCCCTATAGATTTCNAAAAAAAAAAAAATGGCCACCCTTTGGATTTTTTTTTATTTTTTTTGGGTAGTTTTAGGTTTTTTTTTTATTGCATTTTTAGTATTTTTGTTTTTTATTTTACTAAGGATATTTTGATCATTAAAGGTAACATTAACAATGTTTTGATAGTTTGAAAGGATATTGTCACAATTAAAAGTTTAAGAAACATTTTCAATTTAATTGTAGATTCAGAATTTGAGAAGAATATAAGAATTTTTTCTTAAATTTAATTATTTAATTATTTCTTTAACAGATAGGTCTGAACTCTACAGCACCTGCACATGCAAATGTGATTTTTCCCACTGCCATGTCGTATAGCTATAACGTACTCACTAAACAGATGTTACTGCTAATTAATTTGGCACGGTACACTAAAAAGTCCAAGGATAAAGACTTTTAAAATACCAAAGATGTCTTACTGCTATTTTGGCACGGTACGCTGAAAAGTCCAAGGACAAATTTTATCACTTTTAAAATACCAAAGATTGACTTAAAAAAAAAAAAAAAACCCAAAGATTGATTGGATAAACATAAAATAGCATATGAACATTCAGAATTTAACCATTTTTTTTTTTTTATCATGGTTTGCTTCACGCTTCATATGGCATTATTCTTTGAGAATTTTAAATTACCGATGACGAATTGGTGGGTTATACATATATATACAAATAGATCCAATATGCATGTCACCAGGAAAATTCTGCACATTGTGTGACGAATTGGCTTAAAATTCAAGAGGTAGGTACTGGGCATGCATGTGCAGTTTACACTGTTGGACCAATTAAAATTTTATGAATTTTGTGGATTTTTTTTATTTTATTTTATTTTTAGGGTCATCCCATCTAAGGTTATAAAAACTTGTTAAATAAAATTAAAAAATTGTGATTTATTTGCCTATAAATACCGACGACAACGTTGTCGATCCATCCACAAAAGTACCTCAATAAGTAAAGACCTCTCAAAAATATTAGCCATGTTGTTCTTCTATCACATATCCTCTTTTCTCCTCCTTCTTCCCTTACTTTCTATTTTCTTCCTTATCAAAGCTTCAACACCTAAAAACCAATCATCTCTGGCACCCTCCACGGCCATCGGCCTCCCAAGATCTTACCCTATAATAGGTTCATTCTTGGCCGTGGTTGCTAACCGCAAACGTCAACTCCAATGGATTTCAAACATCCTCCAAGTCTCACCCTCCGCCACCTTCGTCCTCCACTACGGCATCGGTGCTCGACATGTCTTCACCGCCGACCCAGCCGTCGTCCAGCACATCCTCAAGACCAACTTCCCCAACTACGGCAAGGGAGATTCTGTCAAAGGAACCCTTAAAGACTTCCTAGGCCATAGCATCCTCAATGTGGACGGTGAATCATGGAAGTTTCAAAGACAACTCGCCAGCCATGAGTTCAACACCAAGTCTCTGCGCAAGTTCATCGAGATCGTCGTGGACGCAGAGATCTCTAACCGTCTCATCCCTTTCCTCTCCTCAGCTGCGGCAACCGGAACTGTCGTAGACTTCCAGGACATTCTTCAAAGGTTTTCTTTCGATAATATATGCCAAATAGCTTTCGGATTCGACCCCGCCTACCTGTTGCCCTCTCTTCCACAAACCAAGTTCGCTCAAGCTTTTGAAGAAAGCGTCAAGATCAGTAGTGAAAGGTTCGAGGAAGTAATCCCGGCCATTTGGAAAATCAAGAAGTTGTTGAATATTGGGTCCGAGAAGCGTATGAGAATCGCAATCTCAGTAGTTAAAGAATTCGCCAAGAACATAATAAGAAAAAAGAAGCAAGAGCTCAAAGAGAAGGCCTCTCTCGATTCCGTCGACCTGTTGTCAAGATTCTTGTGCTCCGGCCACTCAGATGAAAACTTTGTGATCGACATGGTCATAAGCTTCATACTCGCTGGGCGTGACACTACCTCTTCGGCTTTGACATGGTATCTTTGGCTACTCTCCAAGAACCCGCATGTTGAATTCGAGGTTTTGAAGGAAATCAAAGAGAAATCTAAAGCACCTATCTATGAAGAAGTCAAAGACATGGTTTACACTCACGCTTCTCTTTGTGAAAGCATGCGGTTGTACCCGCCCGTCCCAGAGGACGCAAAGGAGGCTCTGAACGACGACGTTTTGCCAGACGGGACGGTGGTGAAGAAGGGGATGAGAGTGGCGTACGTACCATATGCGATGGGGAGATTGGAGACTTTGTGGGGGCCAGACTGGGCGGAGTTCAAGCCTGAGCGGTGGCTGGAGAAAGAGGAGGCAGGGAATAGGCAGTGGAGGTTCGTGGGGAAGGACGTGTATACGTACCCAGTGTTCCAGGCTGGCCCAAGGATTTGCTTAGGGAAGGAGATGGCATTCTTGCAGATGAAGAGGGTGCTTGCGGGGGTTCTCAGGCGGTTCAAGGTGGTTTCGGCGATGGAGGAAGGCGTGGAGCCAGAGTTTGTTCAGCAATTGACTTCCAAAATGAAAGGTGGGTTTCCGGTGAGGATTGTAGAGAGGGATGCATGAGAAATAAAAGTCTTACATAGAATAAGAGGTGTTTCAACATAATAAAGAGAGAGTTCTCTGTTGGGTCACAAAGAAATTTCAGACTTCAATATCATCGTATCTTCAGCAACCAGAAATTAACAACCCAAAATCTCCAGTAGTTCAAAAACAAAGTCAAAGCATTTCAAGCTTCAATTCTAAAAGAATATCAACTCTCTTTTTGGCAAAAAATATCAACCCAATTAATTGCATGCAGATTATCAATACTCAATTCAACCTAATAGCAACTATAGCCAGTGAATATTTATGTATAATTCTATTTCATCAACCTCTCCGTGCAACCAGTGTGCGCCTTTTCTTAAGAAGACCAACGGCTGCCATCTTCTCAGGATAAATGTGCCAGTGCCGTTTTCAATGGCTGCAGGGACGGATCCCGGGGGTCGACTCAGCTCCTAAAAATCCTCCTTGGTAAATTTTTTCTTATTTCATGATTATGCCTTCCATCAGCCAGGATTATGTCGCTCTCCCTCATGCATCAGCCATGTTAATGCCCCTTAGTTGAAATTTGAAATTTTTTCGAAAGTTGAATATTTCAATCTTTCAGAATAATGAAATGCTGAAGACGATGAACAATTCAAAAGGCACCGTTTTGTGAGAATTATTCATTTCGTGCAGCCGCGAGTTTGGAAAGGGGTTTAAAAACATAATAATATAAATTATAATATTATATAATTGTCAAAAGAGTCCGAGACAAAGAAATATAACATTATATATAATTGACACAAGAGTCCAAGACAAGGAAATATAATAATATAAATTATAATATTATATAATTTACACAATATGGTCCAGGGGATCAACCGTGCCAGACAAAACGGAAAAAATAAAAGAAGGCTCTGAATAAAAAGAAGAGTTAAATATCTAATAGCTTATTAGGTTTCAAAATTTTTTTTTTTTTTTCCTAGGGTTTGAAAAGTGACTAAATTAATCTTTCTCTCAATTGACTATTAGTTGACTTAACAAACTGATACATAAACGAATGAAAATTTGACACTTAACACAAGTGGTCACGTCATCACTAGCCACCTAATTAAATTTTTTATTTTTAAAAACAATAAAAATAAAAGACAAAAAAAATTTGGGAGTGGCAGTAACCACCTCCAGTGGGTACCAGGGGTGGCCGAAATCACCCCCAAACCACCATTGGTTTGGTCACCTAGACCTTTTCAAACCCTAAAAAGAAAAAAAATAAAGTTTTAAAACCCTAAGGGGTATTAGGTATTCAACCCTAAAAAGAAATTTATATAATTCACACAATACAAGGTCCAGGTGACCAGCCATGCAAGACAATTTTTTTTTTTTAAAATAAAAATAAAGGATAACTTATTTTTTATAATAACTTCAATGAAAAATTGAGGTATGTAAATATGTAATTAAATTTTTAGATTTAGATTTAAATTGTTCTTTTAAATTAATTGTTTTAATATTTATATTGCTATTCAGTCTATTCTTGATAATTGTTTGTATATTTAATTATTTATGAATTTATATAGTTTTTGTTTCATATTTTAACTATATGAATATATAATTGTAGTTATCTGAGATTATGGATTCTATTGAGCTCCAATCAAATTCTAAACGACCTCATATTAAAATAGATTTAGTAAATCTGCCCAGAGATCCTTGCTTAAGAAAAAAAAAGTGCAATTATCATCCTAGTGATAGAGACCAAATCCGAATAACATATCTACAAATAGGAGCTTGTCATTTTTTATATTTAATTAATTTTTTTTTATTATTCATAAAAAATGCCCCCATGAGTGAACATCCTGAATCTGAATGACTGTGATCTTTTTGGGATAAAGATGAAATCAATTAAGAAGATCTCACCTTTATGGTCTTTAATTATGATGCTCTCGATTGTTGAGATTCTTGAGAGTGGAGTGAGTGATTTGTCACACGCACAACTATTTTTAAAAAAATCAATGGCTGTGATCTTTTCAGGGTAAAGATGAAATGAATTAAGAAGATCGACGGCCGGCCTTGGCCCCGTCTTTTCTAATGCCTCAACACTCGATTCTAATGCCCAAAAACTTATTTTGGATTCAAAACTAAAACCTAGAAGGAAAGGTTAACCCTTTTTGGGATTTTGTCATCCTAAAATCGGAACTATTTTATCACCCTAAAAGTCGTCGGAATCATGTGAAAACCAAAGCAAAAAACCAAAAAACCATACCCAAACCGGAGCAAATCCATCAGAAAAAACAAAAAAAAAAAAAAACTCACCGGAGCAAGACCCACGGCCGACGAGACCCAGGCCGTGGGTCTTGGTGGCTGGCCAGATCTAGGCCGGCCGTGGGTCCACTGCACCTGCACCGTGGATCTGCAGACCCAAGTCTTCTTCCTTCTCTTCCTTTTTTCTCTTCTCTTCCTTCTCTTCCTTTTTTCTCTTCTCTTCCTTCTCTTCTTTCTCTTTTCTTCCTTCTTTTAGATGAAAATCAGCTGTTGGAGGGTTTATATTGTTTTTGTGCAATATTTCTTCTTTATGTGAGGTGTCATGCTCTTAGTGGGTGCTGCAAAACCTATCTTTTGCAGATGGACAGTATAGTAGGTTTTCCCTAGTTAAATACTGAATACCTTATTAGGTTTCAAAAAAAAAAAAATTTTCCTAGGGTTTGAAAAGTGACTAAATTAATCCTTCTGTCAATTAACTATTAGTTGACTTAACGGACTGACACATGGACGAATGAAAATTTGACACTTAACACAAGTGGTCACGTCATCACTAGCCACCTAATTAAATTTTTTATTTTAAAAAAAAATAAAAATAAAAGACAAAAAAATTTGGGAGTGGCAGTAACCACCTCCAGTGGGTACCAGGGGTGGCCGAAATCACCCCCAAACCACCATTGGTTTGGTCACCTGGACCTTTTCAAACCCTAAAGAGAAAAAAAAAAAAATTAAAGTTTTGAAACCTTAAGGAGGTATTAGGTATTCAACCCTAAAAAGAAATTTATATAATTCACACAATACAAGGCCCAAGGGACCAGCCATGCAAGACAATTTTTTTTTTTTTTTTAAATAAAAATAAAGGGTAACTTATTTTTTATAATAACTTTAATGAAAAATTGAGATATGTAAATATGTAATTAAATTTTTAGATTTAGATTTAAATTGTTCTTTTAAATTAATTGTTTTAATATTTATATTGCTATTCAGTCTATTCTTGATAATTGTTTGTATATTTAATTATTTATGAATTTATATAGTTTTTGTTTCATATTTTAACGGTATAAATATATAATTGTAGTTATCTGAGATTATGGATTCTATTGAGCTCCAATCAAATTCTAAACGACCTCATATTGAAGTGGATTTAGTAAATCTGCCCGAAGATCCTTGCTTAAGAAAAAAAAGTGCAATTACCATCCTAGTGATAGAGACCAAATTCGAATAACATATCTACAAATAGGAGCTTGTCATTTTTTATATTTAATTAATTTTTTTTATTATTCATAAAAAATGCCCCCCATGAGTGAAAATCTTGAATCCGCCACTGAATGACTGTGATCTTTTTGGGATAAAGATGAAATCAATTAAGAAGATCTCACCTTTATGGTCTTTAATTATGATGCTCTCGACCATTGAGATTCTCGAGATTGGAGTGAGTGATTTGTCACACGCACAACTATTTTTAAAAAAATCAACGGCTGCGATCTTTTCAAGGTAAAGATGAAATAAATTAAGAAGATCGACGGCCGGCCTTGGCCCCGTCTTTTCTAAAAGTAGTCGATGTGATTTATCTTATTTACGATTAGTTTTTTATAGTATTAAAATAAATTTAAAAATTTCTGAGATATGTCAAAAAAATAATTTATTACCTATAGTCAAATTCCATCTACTAGTGTGACGCTTGCTTAAATAATACACGTGTCACAATTTTATTGGATATAATGTTTCACACTATCAAAATTTGTTTTTAAGGACTAAATTATTTTCTTGTTATACCTCAAAGATCTCTAAGTTCATTTTAATACCACAATGAAATAATTACAAATCATGTAAATCACATGACCTAATTTTTCATTTTTTTCCAAACTTAAATGTAAATGAGTATGTATGTTTGAATTTTTCCTCTTTCTCAAAACTGAAGTTTGAAACCGGATTTGTATAGAATGGCTAGCTTGTATGATTTTGATTTTTCTCTCTGGATATGTTCTGTTTCTTTTCGACAAAATTTTCCTTGATCCACTTTAATAAATGTTAAATGTACCTCTTACATATTAGAGTAGGTTAGACCAAAAAAAAAAATAATTCTAAGCTGATTTAGAGGAAATTTATGTGTCCGACTTCATTCGGTTTACAGGGTTTGAACCACTCTAGAATTGAATTAAAACCAAAGAATAAGCATTTAACAAAAAAGATTAATAGAAAAAGGGAAGGAAAATTCAATGAAACCATACATATTTTCACACACACAAACGTAAGACTCTTTGCTGGCAATGCCACTAAGACTACATTCATGCAAAAACAATTCAATCTATTAATTTCTTTCCACACTTCAGATAGCAGAAATTGAAAGATCCCAGGAAACAAACTTGAATGTTTCTGGACCAGAGCTGAATGCAATCCATGCATTATCACGAAATTTCTTTAGTCCAATCATGGTTGCGGGGGACACCCGGCCCCCTACTCCTCACAACCTGACCAGAAGATACTCGTCTTGGGTAAAGTTTCTGCTTCCTTTTATCTAGCTTAATTTAAACGAGTAATATTAGTTCTACCCCTGGCAAATAATTTCTTATTACATTCATTAGTGTCAGTACTGGAAAACCATGTGAATATGCAGGTAAATTGTTGGTGGGCAAATCTACGTGTGGTGTCTTAATATAGTATCTAGCTAAATAAACATGCGATCGTCTGCTACGTCATTAGAGTTGCTTTGTGCTGTGTTTTACATTGGGGTAGCGTCCATCAGTTTGCTAAAAGGTCATCTTGATTTGGCAGTTTTCTCTAGCTAGCAAGATTTAAGAGATATATATACATATATATATATGCTTTTCTTAAGGAGTGTGACATGAATTGGTAGAACGCCAAACGTATTTACTGTTTAAGAAATTGTGCTTGAATGGCCACTCAAGAGCCAGTAATCCCCTTGATCAGCCTACCCAAATTTGCATAAAGGGTTTCAAGCATAAGCCATAGATCTAGTACCCAATATAAAACCATGTTGCATTGAGGAGTGGAGCTAGCTTATAGTACTCCAAATAAAGAGATAAAAACACAACCTGAAACTATCTTGTTTAGTCATTTGTCTAATGGACCAAACGTGCATCTAGCTTGGAGAGGTTCAAACTTGCAAGGCTGAAAACTCAATATAACATATTTATAAATATATATATATATATGTTGTAATCCTAAAGCATAAATTTTAAACATATACAATAGGGGATTAATTAATCTTTTGTCACACAATCTCGCAAGCAATTGCTCTAGAAACTCCACTCAAAACAGAAAAATAAAGGAAGGGGGGGAGATAGTTTATCTGTACTCCAGACTCCAGAGCACATTGTCTTCATAACCTTTACCTCATAAAATGGCACACCGATTTTCGCTGCGCCTACGAAGCTCCTCCTCTGCTTTTTCAAGATGCTCTCTGAGCTTACGGATTTCATCATTAGATTTTGCTTGATTTAAATGTGCTAGCTCTTCGGCCCTCAGTCTTGCAGCTTGCTCTTCTGCCAATTGTTGTTCGAGCCTAGTAGTTGTCTCTCTGAGCTTCGACTCAACCTACAGAACAATGCATCATCAATAACTAGGATTAACTGAAGCAAAATTCAAAATAAGTTTTTATGCAAAGCAAGATCCAGATCTGTGGCATCAAATAAGTTGTGCACAGCATTTTGTTAAATGGTTTAGATCACCCACGTCAAATATATTGAGTTGCAAATCTTTAAAATATTTAGAAAATAGCTTCGAACTTTCAAACAAATAGTACATCCTCTAAAAAAAATGAAGAAAAGGATACAAAAACTCTATATGACGCTTCCAAATCTTTCAACTGCTTTCACATAACAGGATGACCAAATACTGAGCATTCAATTTTACGTGCTACATGAGTGCAAAGAGAATGCCATTTACTAAAGCATTCACCCTAAGATTATCATCTCTCACCAAAAATCACAGATATGGTAAAGCCAAAATCTATTTACTAATGCAACCACTTCACCAATTTATTCTGTTATCAACAAGTCCATGTTCTGCAGAGTTCCAAACATAGACACTCAAAACGCAATTTATTATTTGTCAAATCACTGATTTGACACAACATTCAAGTAACCTTGTTATATTGGTTTACAACTGTCACCCTAAGACATTCTATAAGTAGGGTACAACTGATAGACACAGATTAAATCAAGGTCCAGTTCAGCAGATAAAACCAAGTTTAAAAGGTGTATCACAACTAGCTAACCAACATTTTAGCATTTGGTTAAGACGCAACAATATTGCTCAAGATGCATTTAAGGACAAAGGTCAACTATTGTTCGGGTG
>CM017323.1:11014433-11026980 GCA_006937295.1 Carpinus fangiana
AGGTAAATTGTTGGTGGGCAAATCTACGTGTGGTGTCTTAATATAGTATCTAGCTAAATAAACATGCGATCGTCTGCTACGTCATTAGAGTTACTTTGTGCTGTGTTTTACATTGGGGTAGCGTCCATCAGTTTGCTAAAAGGTCATCTTGATTTGGCAGTTTTCTCTAGCTAGCAAGATTTAAGAGATATATATACATATATATATGCTTTTTCTTAAGGAGTGTGACATGAATTGGTAGAACGCCAAACGTATTTACAGTTTAAGAAATTGTGCTTGAATGGCCACCCAAGAGCCAGTAATCCCCTTGATCAGCCTACCCAAATTTGCATAAAGGGTTTCAAGCATAAGCCATAGATCTAGTACCCAATATAAAACCATGTTGCATTGAGGAGTGGAGCTAGCTTATACTACTCCAAATAAAGAGATAAAAACACAACCTCAAACTATCTTGTTAAGTCATTTGTCTAATGGACCAAACGTGCATCTAGCTTGGAGAGGTTCAAACTTGCAAGGCTGAAAACTCAATATAACATATTTATAAATATATATATATATGTTGTAATCCTAAAGCATAAATTTTAAACATATACAATAGGGGATTAATTAATCTTTTGTCACACAATCTCGCAAGCAATTGCTCTAGAAACTCCACTCAAAACAGAAAAATAAAGGGAAGGGAGAGGGAGGGGGGGGTGTTGGTGGTGGGGTGGCGCGAGGAATAGTTTATCTGTACTCCAGACTCCAGAGCACATTGTCTTCATAACCTTTACCTCATAAAATGGCACACCGATTTTCACTGCGCCTACGAAGCTCCTCCTCCGCTTTTTCTAGATGCTCTCTGAGCTTACGGATTTCATCATTAGATTTTGCTTGATTTAAATGTGCTAGCTCTTCAGCCCTCAGTCTTGCAGCTTGCTCTTCTGCCAATTGTTGTTCGAGCCTAGTAGTTGTCTCTCTGAGCTTCGACTCAACCTACAGAACAATGCATCATCAATAACTAGGATTAACTCAAGCAAAATTCAAAATAAGTTTTTATGCAAAGCAAGATCCAGACCTGTGGCATCAAATAAGTTGTGCACAGCATTTTGTTAAATGGTTTAGATCACCCACGTCAAATATATGGAGTTGCAAATCTTTAAAATATTTAGAAAATAGCTTCGAATTTTCAAACAAATAGTACATCCTCTAAAAAAAATGAAGAAAAGAATACAAAAACTCTATATGACGCTTCCAAATCTTTCAACTGCTTTCACATAACAGGATGACCAAATACTGAGCATTCAATTTTACGTGCTGCATGAGTGCAAAGAGAATGCCATTTACTAAAGCATTCACCCTAAGATTATCATCTCTCACCAAAAATCACAGATATGGTAAAGCCAAAATCTATTTACTAATGCAACCACTTCACCAATTTATTCTGTTATCAACAAGTCCATGTTCTGCAGAGTTCCAAACATAGACACTCAAAACGCAATTTATTATTTGTCAAATCGCTGATTTGACACAACATTCAAGTAACCTTGTTATATTGGTTTACAACTGTCACCCTAAGACATTCTATAAGTAGGGTACAACTGATAGACACAGATTAAATCAAGGTCCAGTTCACAAGATAAAACCAAGTTTAAAAGGTGTATCACAACTAGCTAACCAACATTTTAGCATTTGGTTAAGACGCAACAATATTGCTCAAGATGCATTTAAGGACAAAGGTCAACTATTGTTCGGGTGCAAGGCATAAAGAGAGAAGGCCTGAACAAAGTTACATGTTTTGGTGAATTCATCTTACGTCCTAGGTAAGCCAGGGGCAAATTTATCTATTACTTTGCCATATACACCTCGTGTGTGCATTTAAATTATGAATAAGAATCCGTAAGCCAAAGTTACAGACATGTTGTTACCTATTGAAATGTCACTTAATAATCTATAGTTGATTAAATAGAACAACATCAGGTAAAACATGAAGAAGCAAATTATGTTAACTTGAGTGACTTCATGCTCATGGCTAACATGAAGATAAAAGAATAAAAATGAATATAGAAGTATATCAAGTACAAGATGCAAATACAGAAGCAGGTGGCAAATAAATGTAAAAAGGAGAAGCATTAAAGATACCATCTCCGTAATTCGTTGGAGCTGCTCCCCATATGAACGCTCTATCTGATCCTTGAACTCTAATATTTCTCTTTTAGAATAACCTTTCAGTGAATCAACATGTTCTTGTTGATTGCGGAGTTTAATTGCCCCCTTCTGTCAAATGATTTAAACTGTTATTGTGATATTTTCAAAGAAGACTGACGAAATTTAGAGAAATAAAGAAAACAATCACCTTCAATTCAGCAAATAATTCATCTGTATATGGCTGTCCACCATTATGTGCTATGACCATATTTACAAGGGAGAGAAGCTGCTGAACTTGTTCAACCCTCTTCCTTTCATCCTTGGTTTTGTTATCGAAAAGCACAACCCGATTTTTACACAAGACAAGGATTTCCTATATTGATATTAAAATTGATTAGAAGATCAATATATGCAAGCTTTCTCATTCAAGATAGTAAATGGTCAAGCAGAAGAGACTGAAAATACTAAGATGTTCAGCTAAACAAATATATGCTAATTGTTACAAAGCTAGTTATGGTGAGGAAAAACGTGACAACCTCTAAGAAAATATTTTAGGCATGCTCTTAACAATTTCTATTAAGTCCATGCCACTAGTGATTTGCCCATAATTAGAAAAAATCTAGCATTCATTTTCAGGATCCCATGAAATCACTCATCACTGGTTGACTGACAAGAATCTGGTAAGGCTAAATGATGACATAGTATAACCTTCTTCTTCTTTTTAACCAATCCCACCTCCACCTCTCTCTGGTGTTTTTCACTTCTCCCTCTCAAAGAGCCTGGCACATGTATAGGCACATCAAGAGTCTTATTCTTTTTCTAAAAAATTTCACTCAAAATTCAACATGCAAATTAATGGATATAATCTTAATCCATAGAAAATTCCACTTCTAATAAGCTTGAACCCTCAAAAGTCAGCAATTTCAAGAATCAAAATTCATCAAGCAAGCCTTAAGTACTGACAACTTTATCAGATCATAGGCAGTGAACCAAAAGCTTAAGAAGTAGTGCAAAGTTATTTGCAGCTTTATGAGTAACCTTTAAAGGCTCTGGGCACTCACGACCCAAATAATCTTCCAATGTCTCATCATCATCTTCAAGTTCATCCCCTCCAGTGAAGACTACAATCATGTAGTCAACAATTCTGCTTCCAAATAATGTCTGCAAGCTACGAAGTGCGGCTTCCTCTTCTTGGGAAAAGCGGGTCCTGACGGAGAAAACTACAAGAACTGCATGGATCCCATCCTTGGCCAAGTCAATACATTTAACAATTTCTTTGCCAACAAAATCTGATCCAACAGAGAAATCAAACAGCCCTGCAATCAACTATACATTAGTCCTTCTGTACCCCAAACATAATCCACAAGCATGGAAAATAAAAGCTTGGATAAGAATAGTTCTTAAATACAACTAAACCATATAATATTACCAGGAGTGTCAATGACATTGATAATCTGTCCATCTCTCAGTACAGTTCTCTGCAGTTCACAAGTGTCCGTAACACCAGAGGAACTTGCCTTAGACTTGAAGGACTTTTTTCCAAGAATGCTGTTCCCTGTTGCACTTTTTCCATTCCCAGTGCGTCCAACTAAAACTACTGTGCGGGCCCCATTTGATGGAGAAGTAAGCTCCCAATCATCATCTATTATACTTCCACCCATTATATAAAATCAGACTACCTGCATCGCAAGCGAATATTTATATAATTCTCTCAATAATTTTTCAACCATGAGAAGAATATTTATATAATTCTCTCAATAATTTTTCTACTATGAGAAAAACACATGCGTACCATAAAAGATATCACTTTCATCAACCTCTATGAGTTCAACAAGATAATAGAAAATTGTATATTTATATTATTGCATCTGTAAATAGTGGCTGTTAGTTCAACTATTCAAGGTTTGCAACTAAGAAGCTACTCAATATTTAACTCAATCAGAAGTTATAAGCCAACAGGTAGAGAAACTCAAAGCCAGTATTCTAGAACAACTTTGTAGCATCGTCAACCCATACAGTTTCAAAACAATATTTATCGAAATTCTTATCAGATATTAACAGATAGCACAAAAAGGGAGATTTTCTTACAGTAAACAAGAAGATATTAAAGATATCATATCAATCAGACCCTCTATTCAGCATGAAACTTTGAACTCAGCTACTCGACAAGTAGATAAAGGGGGTCAAGAAATACCAATCTTAAGAACCATTACGTTATGCACCTCCAATGCACAGTAAAAATAAATCCTACCACTTGAATTCTTTTTTTGATTAATGAATCCTACCACTTGAATTCATACAATCAAAATTCATACGCTCAATTAAAGCTTAGGACTTGATATCATTTTCCTTTTATTTTCCAGCAACCCTTTTCCTTCTTTTTTAAGCTAATCATACAACATATATTTTCCTTAAACCTTACTCTCCTCATAGTTTCTTCAATTTGCACTACACCATATCATGTTACTGAAAATCCATTGGCAAAAACTTCATTAAAAGATTTACAATCTCTCAGGTAATTTTCAAACAATAAAACTTATGATCATATCCCAGCCTCAGGCCTCAGGCCTCAGGGTGCTAAGATTTCAATTATTCAGGTTCAGCCACATGAATCCAATGCAACTAATGATTAAACGCCAAGAAAAAACTAAATACGCAAATACATACATAATAAATGTTAGGAACAATTTCAGAAAGTCACACCAGTAAGAATCAGTCGAATAAAGCATCCCTGGGTAAGAAAGTACATAATCAAACCCCAATTGACCATCAAAAAGAGTAACAAATATACCTAAAAATACTGTAATAATTAGCATTCAATATTTAGATGAACCATAATTAACACTAAACATGATTTTTCGGTGATCAGTTCAATCTACGAAAAAATGTGAAAGACCAAACAAATCAACCTACAGAACCAAAATCCCCTTACTCACAAAATACAGAAGCCCTCTGTTTGGATGCCGAGAAAACAAGGGAAAGGAACAACCAAAAACTTTAAAAAAAATCCGCAAAATATGATATTGAAACTCGAACTAAATTTAGAATTTTCTTTTTCTAAAAACTGAATATAAAATCTTAACCATGAAATTACGTACTTGAGAGAAATGATGAGCGAAAGGACTCCGGAGAGGGAGAGAGTGGTTGACAGCGGGCTCAATCGTGAATATTGTTAGCTTACTTGTGGAGATTTACTCGGGCGACAGAAATTTCTTGGATAGGAAAGGGACATTGGGTGAGATCTGGTGCGTTCGCTTAAAGGATCAGGGGATAATGTAGGCCGTCGAGATTAGGTGGGACCTAATTTCACGTGGGACCCAGTCCACTGATTAACGGTCTGTATTTTACATTGTGAACGACGCCGTTATGGTGGGGTCTCCTAACTTGGAAAGGCGTGTAGTACCAATGGAATCTGAACGTCGGTAGCGGAAACCCGACTCCATCCTTGACTCGACTTAAAAGATAACAACAACAAAAAACAAGCTAGTGTCCGTACCTTTTCTTAAGATCAACGGCTGCGATCTTCCCGTGGCAAATGAGGCTTTACCAAAATTGTGTCTACACCTATTTTCAAAAATGATATATGTTATTTAGTATTATCTCAATATTCTCTTAGCATTATCCGTAGCATGCTCAATTTATTTTAAAATTTTTTTAAAAAAAATTTAAATTGATCTGAGAGTATATTAAGGGCATGTTTGAGATTACATTTGAGAGGCCTAAAAGTACTTTAACACTCAAAAAGTCCGTTTAAATAAAAAAAAATATTTGTTTAGTAAGAAAATTAAAAACGTTTTTAAGGGTTTAAAAAGCCTAAAAATAGTTAAAACGTATTTTTTACAAAAGTTTAAAAATGAAACTTTTACCAAAAAACACGTTTTTTTACTTAAAAGCTTTATTTTTCAAATGCAATTCTAAACAAACTCTAAGCATATCACTTTACTTGAGACTGATAAATAGTATATCTCTTTTTAAAAAGAGTAAGGCTAAACCCACCACACTTTCATTCCACTTCATTTTATTGACCACTACATTAGCCTTTATTTTTTTGTCAAAAAAAAAAAAGTTGATTTAAGGATTGATGAATACAAGATGGGATGTAATATTTAGCACTACTTTTTAAAAGAGTATGTTAGATGTTATATTTTTATTCTACAATTGTTGAACAATGTTGACGTGGCAATTTGACAGTACTCCAAATCGACAGTTGAATATTTTTTAATTAACAATGATTAATCCAAGAGTTAGTTGAGAATCCCGAGTTTGATGAATGTTTGATATAATTATAATATCTAGCATTTCTCTTAAAAACTAAAAAGTGATAATTTTATCTAACAATGTTGACATGGTCATTCATTTCTCTAAATATAAGAAAAACTCCTAAAAATTCACTTGCAACGGACTCTCTTGGAGTTCCCTAAACCAAGGGAAAGCCAAAGGAAACTATAGCTTTCTTATATTTATTTTATTAAAAAAAATATTTATTCTCTCTTTTTCATAACATTGATTTGAAATAATATTTAAATAGTATAAAAAAAAATCATTAAACATAGTCTTTGCCCACCATCTTGATGAATTGGTGGTGAGTAAATTCGAACTTATTCAATGCTTGAAATTAAAGCAATAATGATTTGTTTATAACATATTTTGTCCAATTTCGAAAGTTCCAAGAGGATTGGACAAAATTGTTCCCAACAAACAATGTAACCCAATAGTTGCTGTAGAACCTTCTATAGTAACAAAATGGCACCTTATGGTGAGAAATTGCGCGAAAGAAATTCATACGGAAGAAAATATCACTTATGTTGCGGTGTCTTTGAATATGATTGGTTTGGTAATTAAAACAATTTTTTTTTTTTTTAAAGGGGATTTAAACAATGTTTGGGATTGTGTTCAAGAAATATATTTTTTAAGTCAATTTTTTTTTTTTTTTTTNGGTATTTTTTTTCTTTTGAACAAATTTTTTGAATGTTAAACACATTTTTAAACTCATTTAAACGCACACTCAAACATGCCATAAATCATTTATATTGACAATCAAATAAAAAAAAAAAATCCAATAATGCTAGTAGGCTAGTAATAGTATACTAGCTTTTCATGAAAGTTACTTCACATCAAAGAAACCTTTCCAAGTAAAACATCAATTTAAACCCCACCCCACCCCACCCCCGCCCCCCACAACGCGTTTTGGGCTTTAAATATCACAATTTCTTTTACCCAAACCTAAATTCGTCATTGTCAAGTGTGGTTCACATTCACATATGATCTAACTTGATAGTAAAATCTAACAACAAAAATAAAATATATATTAACATGTTTTCCACCATCCAAGGACGGCATTTGTATGCATGAAGGAGAGGTAGTGTCAAAGGGCAAGTCTTTGACACAATCAAAACAAAAGGGGGTTAGGGGGTTAGAGCATGAGGTGGAGGGGACATCTTAGAAATAAGATGGGAAAAGTTACCAAAACAAAAATAGAGAAGGCTTTGACAGGGAGTGAAGGTTTAAGGTTGCAAGGAGAGGGGGAGGTAGTGAGAGGAGGGATCTAGGGTGTTGCGGGGCTCAATATAAGGCTAACAAGGGATAAAAGCGGCCCAACCGGGAGCGGGTTAAGGGCCAATGGTAAAGAGGGGGAAGGATGCGAAGGTGGGTCTTTGTGGGGGGGTGGGAATTGAGATGGGATGAGAGGTAGGGGTGAAAAGACGGTTATGTTTAACAGTTTTAGCTAATAACCATTAACCATAATTGCTTAGACGATTAGTAAAATCCATTAGCCGCTAAACCACTTCTTAAGAGAAAAGAAAAGAAAAAAACAAATTGACGTCATTTTTACAATAATACCCTATTACATACGACATTATTTTTAGACTTTTATGCATTATATATATAAAAACACAAAAACGTCGTTTCATGTATTTATAAATATGTGTGTGCAGTTAGCGATTTGTTGAAAAAACCACTAACCGCATCGCCCTAAGTGATTAGCTGTTAGGCAATTAGCGGTAAGAAGGTTTTGGATGTGAGAGAAGCAAGCTAAGAAGGGAGCAATGAAGGAAAAGCAATGAGAAAACTGAAGAATGGCAATGAGAGTCATTGGGGAAGGGATTATACAGGGGGAATCATAAAATGAGGGACAACCTTTGATGAGTGTAGGAGTATCATACTAAGAGTCTATTTGGTTGTGTGATTTTGTAAGTTAAAAGTGTAATTTTAAATAAAACCACAAATAGTATATAGTTTGAGAGTGTGTTTTTTTTTTTTTTTAAATGTGGTTTGAAAACTTTTTGAGGAAACTTTACTTTGACCCCTTGAACTTCCACGCGATTTTACAAACCCCCTCAAACTTTAAAATCTATCACTTTAGATCCCTAAACTTTCAATTGCTCTCAATGTGGACCCCTCTATCGGATTTTAAACGTTAAAATGACGTTTATACCTCTGACTTTTATATAAAATTCTAACTTCCAAAATGTTTCTTTTTTTAATTTTTTAAAAAACAAAAATCAAGAATATTTTGGTCTCTTTTTTTTTCTTTTTTTTTTTTTTTTAACGGCTAAAATTAATGGAAGGGTTCTAATTGAGAGCAATTCAAAGTTCAGGGGTCCAAAGTGAGAGATTTTGAAGTTTAGGAGGGTTTGTAAAATCGCATGAAAGTTCAAGGGGCCAAAGTGAAGTTTTCTCAAACCTTTTTTTTCTTTAAAAAAAAAAAAACGGTTTTCAAATCGCAGGACAACACACGATTTTAAATGCTAAATCGTGATTTAACCAAGACTTTAAAGACGTTTGTAAAAATCATTTTTCAAATCGCGTGTTTAAAAATCACATGTTTTGAGACCGCAAATAAAAAGAAAGAAATTCCTAATATTTATTTCTTGTAAATATGTGTTTCTCTAAGTGGTAAGGAGAGGAGCTAGCTGATACAAATATTAAATCACTAGGAGTAATACTATATATTATATTTATATCATACAATTTTTCAACAATATTGATGTGGCACTCTAAATCGACTATTAATTTTTTTTTTAACAATAATTAATCCAATTTTGTTATATTTAACAATAATTAATCAAAAAAAAAAAAAGCCCTCGTCCGAGGTCAACCACTCATGGGACATTGCAAGCCGTCCACAGACCCTCCCACAGAATGGGCCCAAGCCCGGCCCTTGCTAGTCCGTCGGCCACCATCCCATCGTGTCTCCTAGTCTCAACTCTCAAACTTGTACCGGAACCCAACCCTTAAATTCTCGTACTATGAAAATTTTATTTCCTAGAGTGAATTTTCTAGAGCAAGGGCGAGCAGCAGAGGGAGAGCGAGATAAACAGAGAGATTTTGCACCCAAATCGATGAAAGACCCTTTAGAGAGGACCAAGGTGGTGGTTCGGCACCTCCCGCCGTCTCTCACGCAGTCCGATTTCTTCCCTCAAATTGATGATAAATTCTCTGGCCAATACAACTGGTTCTGTTTCCGCCCCGGAAAAAACAGGTTTTGTTCAAAACCTGTTTTTTATTTTTTATTAGCATTATGTCCAATTGTTATTGTATCGTTTCTATTTTGTATTTGATAACGCTCTATTTGGTAGCCCCGGATATTTCTTTCTTTCCTTTTTTTTTTTTTTTTTGAAAAATTGGGGTGAATGATTTGAATGTGTTTGGTTGGGTAGAGATTTTGAAGTATTTCCTTCTGAATTCTTAAAGCATAAATTGCGTTTGCTTTCTTGCTCTCAAAGCAAGAAAAAGCACTTACAAAATGTTGACCAACCAAACGGTGCTTAAAGCTGCATATGGTTAAAGTCCGTTTTGGCAGCTTATTTTTGTATATCATATTATATAAGGTGATGTGTTGCGTGATAATTATAGGTTCAATCAATCGATCAAAGTAAATTTAATTAAATATTTGGCTAACGTTTTGTTTGATTCATGCGAGAACTTAGAGGGGAAAGGGAGCTGATATTTTGAGTATGGGGTTTGTTGTGGTTTGGCTTCTTAGAATCGGAAAGGCCGCTTAATTTTAAGTGTAATATAGTTATTTGATTAATCGATATTTTGTTTTTCCTCTACAAACCAAAATGACATGGGAGATTATGATTTATAATGGGGTTAGGTTCAATAGGTAAATTTTGTTAGGTTGTTTAAAGAAAAAACAAGAAGAACCCATATAAGCAGTAAGATGGACGGTGAAAACCCATCAACCCAAGTTCTCATTTGTAATATTTGAAGATTATAAAAACGGAACTTATTTTGATACATTCTCGATTTAAACTCACATCTTTATGACAATATTCTGACCTGTTTTAAACCGTTTATAGAGATAATAAAATTTGATTACATTGTGTATCATAATCATCTTAAACAAAAACATATGTAAATTTTTGTTTTGTCTTTTGCTTTCTGTTCTCGAAATATAATTATTAACAAACAACTCGAAATACAAAACACTCTTATAAACACAAAAACAGTTTTCACCTTTATTTATATCAAAACACTTTTTTCAAACCAAAAACAAAAAACGCTTCCCAAAGACACTTTTTCACTTCACATTGGATCTACTAAATGGTTTTGTTAAGTTGCAACAGTGTCACTCCATTCACTTGAACGACTCTTAAAACATGTCTTGCGGGGTGTGATTTTCAATGCCATAAAAGGCTTTGGCTTTCCTAATTAGAAACCAATTGGTTTTCAAATGAGATGGTCAAAGGCTCAATCCAACAAATGATATCAGAGCCTGGATCGTGGGTTCGAGTCGTGGGAGTGTCATGTTGAGGGAGCTTTACGCGGATAACTCTTAAAACATGCCTTGCGATGTGCGATTTCGAATGCCATAAAAGGCTTCGGCTTTCCTCACTGAACACCAATTGATTTCCAGATGAGATGGTCAAGGGCCTAATCCAACATGTTTGATATATGAGAACCTAACCAATCTAAACTAAGGAACTTTAGCCAACTCTCGCCCGTTTATTTTATCCAACCAATGGTTATTATTTGTGATTTATAGCATCAAACAGAGGACAAAATGAACTTGATTACAAGTGAACTGTTCAAGTACTATAGGGCTCTAGAGTTGTTTTCTGGTCAGGAGGTTACGTGTCGTGTTGAGTTACAGTGATAATAGAACCTCTAATTGTTTGCATTGAAGAATATGTACATGCATACTGGGAAAGTGGTTTCTTTCGTGCTATGCCTGGTTGCTGATAGCATATCAAGAACAAAAGGAGCTAAATTGTCGAATATTAAAAATATGAATATTTGTTTGACTTGGGAAACTAGAATGAGCACTTATCTGAGCTCAGACTAACCAAATGACTTAATTGTGGTGAAGTTTTTCATTTCTTAAAAATCAATTACGATCTAGGGATTATTCTTTTTTTCTTTTTTTCTTCTGTTTCTAGGCAAGCAAACATGGATTAATAAGTTTTCTAACTGAAAGAGCTTTTTCCTGAACTAATTGCAGCCAGAAGCATCAGAGGTATTCCCGAGCCTACATAGACTTCAAGAGGGCTGAGGATGTTTTCAAGTTTGCTGAGTTTTTTGATGGACATGTGTTTGTTAACGAGAAGGGTAACCAATAATGAAACAACTTACTCTTTACTTTGACAAGTTTGCAAACAGCTGCAGTTTTCTTTAGTTCTAGTGGATTGCTTCAGTGACTCTCATTGCATATATGAAAACAAATGGTCATATGAACTAATTCAATGTTGATTAAGATTTGGTCTGTGACCAATATGTTCTCAACCATTTCTTTGAAAGGCTAATATCATGTTTGATCTGATTATGGAGATATTTGATAATTGTAAAAGTTAGATTGTGTGCATCTCATTTGTAGGCTGTCACGCCCATTTTACTTTAGAATAAAAAGTATTTTTGTGAAGTTTTAAACTGTGTCATTAATCTCAGGTGCTCAGTATAAGATTGTAGTTGAATATGCACCTTCACAGCGTGTTCGAAAGCCATTTTCTAAGAAGGATAGCCGTGAAGGAACCATATATAAAGGTAGTAATTCACTTTTTCAGTTATATATTAATTACTTGGAAAATATTGTACTAGCATGGAATGACTTATGTTGCTTGTTTACCTTCTTTTTTTTTTGACATGTTGTTGCTTGTTTACTTGTATTAGTAATTTATTACCTTTTCTTTGATGAAAGCAGATCCTGATTATTTAGAGTTCCTCAAAATTATCGCAAAGCCCGTTGAGAATCTTCCCAGTGCTGAAATACAGTTGGAAAGAAAAGAAGCAGAACAAGCTGGTGTGTTATTATTCTTTTTGTCTTTTTATTTCCATTCTACTATTTGTTCAACTTATTATAGGAATATAGACCCCAAGCGGTAGCTCAATCGGTTGGGAACCACGCCTTATGAAGCAAAGATCACTAGTTCGAATATCTTTTCCCTCCTCCCATTGGAGCCAATTACTTAACACCCCC
>CM017323.1:11026989-11190866 GCA_006937295.1 Carpinus fangiana
CCCCCCCCCCCCCCCCCCAAAAAAAAAAAAAAAAACCCTACTATAGGAATATGGACTTGTATGATTTTTGGCCCACAACTTCAATGGCAACAACCAATTGCATGTAATTTTGTGATTTACCTCATTTGATTCTTTTCTAGAGGCCATCATGGTGCCCATTTCATGTGATGATGTGAGTTCCCTCTTTTGATTCTTTTTTAAAGGTCACCATGGTGTCGCATAAGTTTGTGTCCAAGGTGTTGTGGAGAACCTTTCTGTGAATAACTTTTCTCATAAACAAATTTGGTCACAAATTATTTACTTAAGAGATATATTAGAACAAGTTTGTTGGTTTTGGATGTATTAATTTCTCTATGCTTCTTCTCCAGGCGCTGCAAAAGAACCTCCTATTGTTACACCACTTATGGAGTATGTTCGTCAGAAACGAGCTGTTGATTGTGGAGCGGTAATGGTGTTCTACTTTTTTGTATCTATTTTTTTATTTATTAATTGACTATCTTTAAGCAAAATGTTGTTTAGTTGCTGTATAGTTCAAATGAACATGTGTTTGTGATGTGATTAGATTACTATTTTGTTTATAATTATTTTGGTTTCTGAAACAAGAAAATGAAAGTATAGATACATTGGTTGTTAAATTTGTAGTTGAATTAGAGTGAATCATATTTAATTTGTGGTAAGAAGGTTCTTTCGAGTTATTAGTTAACTGAAAAGGAAAGGAAAGGTAATAAAAAAGAAGAAGCAAGAAATAAAGAAAGAATAGATTGATTTTGGGAACTTTTGTACTAGTAACACTGTCTACAAAGCAAAAAGTTGGTAGTAATGTTGAGTTTCTTATGGCTTGGAAGTTTGGTCATAGGAAGAATATAACAAATATGGAAGACTTTTGTGTATGCATGCATTCCCTGTGGTGCTCGGAAAATAAAGGAACGCTACTACTTTTGGTGTCACGCCTCCATCTTATTAACTTAACCATGTGCTTTTTAGATACATTGAATTTATTTTCCTTTTCAAAAAATTTCTGTGTTCTTTTGAGATGTCCTTTGTAAAATATGTTTTTTTCTTTTTCTTAAAAGAATAAGTAATTGGGTCCAAGGGTAGGGGTAAGGGGAGCTTTGAACTAATGACTTCTGCTTTATGAGGCGTTGGGTTTGAAATATGCTTAAAAAAAGATAGAGAAAATTCGTTTTCTGTAGATACAGAATAATTAGAGGCTGCTTTGAATTTTATAGTTATGTTCATTTTTTTAGTTGTATGAGTAACTGGTTTTTTTGGCCCATCACGTTGTTAGCTGGTTAGTTGGAAAAATCTTGCTTTTACATGAAATAAGCTATAAAAGTTTTGAAGAGATTGTTCTGCACTCTTTGAACTTTTTTTTTGTTTTTTTGTTTTTTTTTGGCTTTTGTACACTGCCAAATTAAATGTTATTATTTAGAGTGTAGTACAGGTACTGATTTGCTTGAGGGTGGAGAAGAAATATAGTTGCCATTTTATTTTTTTTTTGATAAAGTAGATTTTATCATTTTGATTTTTGAACATATAAGTTCATGTCTTGGATTGGATTTTGTGATCAATGATAGGGGTCATCAGTTGTTGGGAAGATAAGGAGAAGAGCTGGGGCTGCATCCCCAGGCAAGCGTAGCTCATCTAGTACCAAACGAGGTTCTGAGAAGAAAAAGGTAAGCCCCTCAATCATGTACTCATTTTCAGTATATGCTTAGCTTATTTGTGTGAAAAAGGTTAAACTCGTCAATTTTGATATTCAGATTTTTTTTTTAATATTCATAGAAATGTTTCACTTTGCTTGTTGTTGTATTGTGTTTGTTACTTTAGTCACTGCATGTGCAGCCAATTTGTTGGTATTGTTCCCAAATTCGGTTCAATATGTACTGAAATAGGAGAAGCTGTATTTCTTGCCCAAACTTTTATTAGTTATTCTTGATTCATAGTGTATGTGGAGAGAAAGAGAGAGAGAGAGAAGGCGGGGGGGGGAGCCGGCCGAGTAGTATCATTCATGTCAGGACATCAACCTGAGCTTTCGTGGTGATTACCCCCCAAGGTTCATCCTCAGATATTCCTCCTACTAGATTCCAGCAGACACTTGAAAAATAACCCAAAAAGTCGAGGGAATATAGATCCTTCCTGGGTGAGACCATACATAAAAATGACATTGCCATAAACCGAGCCTTTTTTTTTTCATACTTTTCCCGGAGGTCTGGAGAAAGCTGCAATCAATAGGATTTGCCTCTCCACAATATCTTGGGATGCTCGATTATGCTTATTCCCTAGTAGCACTTCCAGGAAAATAGTAGCTTGCCAGCGTGCTTTTAACAGTAACAGAAGTACTGGTGTCAACATCCTGAGTACAGTCCTTGGGTTGCAAATGTTTTCATTGCCTTCTATTTCTTCATATGATTTTTAGGTTATATTCTCTTGGCTGGACCAAAAACATTCAATCTCCTTAGCATTAGGCAAGTCTTCCTTTTTGAGCCTTCATGCTGCATATTGCAATCTTTTTGTAAGCTAAGGTCTTGTACTGGAATTAAAGATGAAGAAGATGGGGGAAGACTAATTTTTAGGTGTTGCCTCTCATTAGGATGGAATGCTCTGCTTTGGTCACTACCTCTTGTAAAAAGAAGCAAATTGTGTGTGTGTGTTTTGTGTTTGTCTTATTTTTGTTATTCTGTAATCAAGTTTTTTTTTTTTTTGTATTCAATAATATGTTAATTTTCTATCTTGTATGTTCTCTGCATACTTTTGAGCATGATGACACCTTTGCTGGTTTAAGTTAGCTTGAAATACTTTAGGTCGGAAGCTTCCTATCTTTATTGGAAGTTTTGCCAACAAATACATTTGGGACAAATCAATGAGATTTTTATATTTGATAATCTCATTATTCATCTTCCCCCTTCTTGTTTAACAATTGTCAGTTTCTAGTGGCTGGGCTAGTTATTTTCTTCTTTGTGGTTGCTGTCCATATGTTTGCCAATGCTCATGGTCCTCTGTGCACATGCACGGTTTTTGTTCTTGAAGTGTGATAAAATAATGATTAAGTGATTAAATTTATCTTTTCCTATCAGCTTAAGCTTTTGGAATAACTGGTAATTTATTATGGTATCAAAGCCAAAGGTCATAGGATCGAATCTTGATTCCATCAAAACCCCAATTTAAATTAAATATTTCAAGTGTTGGGTATCATCTATTAAAAGGGAGTTTTAAGCCCACATGTGAAGGGAGGTGTTAAAGTAATGATTAAGTGATTAAATTTACCTCTTCCTATCAGCTTAAGCTTTTTGGATAACTGGTAATTTAACAAAGTGAAAGAAAAGGCTACATGCTAACAATTTCTGTTTGATTGACAGTATATTTTGAAGGAAAGTGCCAAGACTACTACTCAAAAGAACAAGCCAACTTTCATGGTAATGGCTAGGCGAGAGGATCATCAACCAGCTACTTCAAGTGGAAAAAAAACATCTGTAAATGAATCAGGTAAGTTTTTCCTTTTCTTGCAATGAAAAATCTTTCTAGCCTGCATGATTTGTTTCTGTTGTATACCTCATACGTTTCCTGGATTTGCAGTCCGTGGCATTGAAGGTTCTGTTTCTGGTATCCCTGTGACTGCGGATTCTGGAAAGAAGATTCTGCTTCTAAAAGGGAAAGAGCGAGGAGTATGTCATTTTAAGTTTTCTCTCTATGTTTTTCTTCCTACATTATTTCAATCATCTGCGATGTTTTAAATTTCTTTTACAATTTGACCACCATGTTTCATGTTGTACAAAGCTTTGTTTGATTTATTGTTGCTGATCATTTTAACAGTATGCATGTATATTTTTATGGATTTTATGACGCATCCCAGATTCCTGAGGGCTTGTTACAACAGCAGGGTGTAACACCACCAGCTGGTAATTCTCCTGCTTCAACTGCTCAAAGAGAGAATCAGAGGCGTGAGGCTGGCGGGAGGTTTTTCAGAAGCATACTTTTAAATAATGATGCTCATCAAAGTCAATCTTCAACAGCAGTCCAGCCTCAGCAGAAAATTCAAATCTTGAGCTCAGAAAGTGGCAAACGACCATCACGGCCTGTCAATGCACGATTGGGTTCAAATGGTGCTGCCTCTAAAAATGAACCAAACTCATTTGGTTCTGAAGGGGATCCAAAACAGACTCCAGACGATAAATTTACAAAAAAGGACCTGCAAGGTTTGGGTAATGTCAGTGAGAAACAAGAAAAACGTACAAGAAATAGGGATAGACCTGATCGTGCTGTTTGGGCTCCTCTTCGTCGATCTGATGTTTCACATGCTATTGATGAGCACTTGCCATCATCCGTGTCACCCTCTACTCAGTCGCTATCTGATTTGGCTGAAGGTACCGCTTTTACCGTGCATGGATCTGTGTGTGCAGTAAATTATGGAACTATATTGGGGAACCATGTTTCTAGTATCAAATCATTCATCTGCATGACATACTATTCATGAATGCGGCTATTAAGACTTATTTAGCTGGGAATACAAGAAACTCACTATCTGCCTTTGGTTATCCAGCTTCCCATGGAGAAATGAAAGATTCGCCTCATGGAAGCAGGACTGCAGAGGTTACAACGCCAGCAAGTGGACGTAACAGTTCTGTCGAGAATGGTTAGTTTTTTTTTCAAGGCGTGATGTGTTGTTGGCCCTTCTGCTTTGCTGATGTTTTGATTTTCACCAGGTTCCCATAGGCATGTTGGTCGTCGTGGAGCTGCCCATATTTTGAAGGATGATGGCTCTCTAAATATGAGTGAGGGGAAATCTTCCAGAAGAGGTGTTAGTGGCCTTGGTGCTCATGAGGTCCGGATAGTTTGTACCAAATCATCAGCTACATTGTTTTCTTCATTACTTTAAGTAGTTAATTTTTCCCCTTGTGTTTGCAGAAACAAGTGTGGGTTCAGAAATCATCTTCAGGTTCTTAGAATGTCAAAAATTTGGTTAGTCCATTTATTTGCGTCCTCCCCTCATTCGAAAGATCCTTCTTCATCTAGATGTGTGTTGGATTAGAGTCTGATGGTTTTGTACTTTGTGAAACAGGTATGGCATTCAGTAACATCAATAATTCGTCAATTGTCCAAGGACTGTATCCATTTCTGTGGGCTAAGGCCTCCATTGAAGACATCCTACAGACAAGACAACAACACAGATGATTTTGTGGTTGTGCCAAAGTGTAGGGTATGTGCATGTACATGCGTTTGGGTATTGAGTTGAGAAGTTTTTAGACGTGGGATACCATCTGACCATGACAATTTCTTCGAGTGTAGAAAATTATGCTTGTGGAAATTTCTTTTGGTAAGGTGATCTGATTTGTGCCCAACAAGGAGATGCACTGATGCAGCATGCTCAAATCTGTTGAATTCAGAGTTAAAAGTATCCAAGTGACGAGATACCCAAGTTTGAAAGAGGATTTGCTTTTATTGATTATATCACTTTAAGGTAGCCATTTGTATTTTCAATATTCTGAAAGTAAGGATCTTGAAAGGAAAGCAGTTGTGTTTGGCATGGAGGCAGAAAAGCATATCAGAACTGTCTTCACCTTTATGTATCATATGATGATTGTGTGGTAAGCGAAGGATTTGGAGTAATTATAAAAGTTGTTGTATTGACTCATTTTGGTATGGAAACACAGAATTTAGATGTTATTTTTATTTCACAACTATCTCATAATTATATCGTGACGGTTGCAATACTGCAACTCTTTGAACTGCATTTACCATGAAATTCCTTTTAGCAAGAGAATATAAGTTAATACATTTCTTTCCTCTATCCATGTTTCAAATGGTAAAAGTAGAAATAGCAGCGAACAGGGCCAGGGCCTCGGCCTCCGTGTTCTACATACAACAACTTTCCAATTGTAAAGCCATGTAATTAATCAACTACCTTTTGCATTTTGTAAGAAAAAGGAAATGGTGGGGAGGAAGAAAAAAGGAACATTACGTAATAATCAAGCTACGGAATTTGAGCGATTTCAACCAAAATTTTGTGCAATGACTGTGGCTTCGAGAAGAAGGGGCAGTGATCGCTGCCTTTTATTTTGAAAACTCCTTCTGGTGGGTTTTCTCTTACTAGCTTCTCTTGGACGTCCGGTGAAAGTGCACGATCATCCAATGTCTGAATGTAGAATAGCCGGGCAGTTCCATAATTTTCAGGGGTTAATGATAGCTTCTCCATGATCGGACCAAGCGGGGTGGATCTCATCGAAACCATGGCCAAAGCAACATCCTGGAGAGTAAATCGCATTGCATTTGCTTATTATACACACAAAGAATGAAACTTAGGAAACAACAAAATGGGGCCAAATTTATTAAAACATATTTCTCACTTTCATCTTTGATAAAATACATTTGTATATATGCTGTGAAATGTTAAAGCATAAGTCACAGCAATAAAACAATGATGGTAATGATTTTATTTTTCTTTCTTTTAATGGTCATCATAAGAGTAATTCTAACCATGAGAGATTACAAGCAGCTGGAATTCATCATCGTGGAGCCTTCGCACACGCAAATCGAAAGTTAGGGAGACAAGTTTAGGTCCCAACCAGGGGAAAAAAATTGGGTGTTTTGAGGCATTCTAAACAGTATTTACTACTATTTAACACTATTTAGCTGTCTTTAAATTAGTTAAACAAGCATATGCGGATTTCTTGTACAATAAATAACAGTAAAGAGAATTCCTTGGCATTTAGTATTTTATGAAGTCCTTACAAAATTGTGTAAATCTGGAGCTTTCTATGGTGAAAACATTGAAATATATACGCATATTTAGATTCAAGTTATATACTTATATCTGGTTCAACTTTTTGTTCATGTTATACCAGCCAATATCTTTTTCTTGGTCAAGTATTTCGTCAAACTCACTGTTGATTATATGTTTTTCCTGTACCACATCATTGTCATCAAATATCAAGATAATTAGGGATTAAAAGCCATCTTCAATGTTCTATGTTTTTGGGATATACTAAATGCTTTTCTGGATTGGATAGAAATGAGATTCAATTAATATGAAATTCGGCATACATTATAAGCATGGAACAGTAATCTAAATGGTAAAATTAGCAAAATATTAATCTAAGTTTGAAATGTACCATACCTTTGTTGGGGACTGATTGAAATACAACCCTTTCATTTGCTCTTTCTCAAACATGAATCCTGTAGGAGGTTTGTCCTTTCCATTCCCATAAATCAAAAACTTTGATTCTTGCATAAAACATTCTGCAGAACCAAGCTGTAGCACCAAAATCTTTAGTTAGAGCAATAATACCTGGCTTAAAGAACTGTGTCAGATTAACTATGCAGAAAATTGACTCCAAGGAATAACTTAATTAGCTGAGACCACCTTTACGGAATGGTGGTCATTAATTCAAATCTCTCATTCCCCCTCTCCCTTGGGTTAAAAAATTACTTACTTAAAAAAAAAATACTACTTCAAAAACATAAACTGCTTCTGCTGGTGAAGAGGAAGAGAGAGAGAGATCCGTTTGATATAGTTTTATTTACTGCAGTTTATGGTATAAACTGAGACCCTGACTGAACCACTCACTCTCAAATCCCATTAGCACTACTCGGTGCCTTTGGCTGCTTGGCGTTGATGAAGTGGCAGTGTGGAAATCTTAAGGGATGCTCGTCTGAGAGGCAGGGATTTGATTTCAATTTCTTAACAAATCAATATTGAGTGGATGAAAACATTGCATCTCATAATACCATAAAAAGATGGAACCGTATTGTGTTATGCATTTGACAGAATAACTCTTCATAAATAAGAAGAAATGCCCATGAATTATGAGTATGAAAATGGGCTACACATCTAAATGTACATGTATGTATACATACATAAACAAACAAATTCTTATGATCTCCAAAAAATTTGGTAAATTTGTCAGACAAATTCAGATGACAGAATTCATATAAATTATATGGGATCATAAGTGCTGGCAGAGGTTTGGGTCATCATAGTTTTGTTACACGATCAACAATTCTTAAGATTTAACTCTTTCTTCCACTAAAACATAATTTGTTGATTACATTAATTACGTACCTCTTCAGCAAACACATCAAAAGGCCTCTGACCATTAGATACCATTGTAGCACAAAGGAAAATAGCTTTTGATATCTTCTGTGGAAAATGTTCCAATGCATAAGAAATGCATGCACCTCCACTACTATGACCAACCAGAATGACCTGTAAATGGCTACACAGGTAAGGAAATTTGGCAAAATACACGCAAGAAAAGTGCTTCAAGATGATAAAATCACAGCATAATTATATGCATCTTCTAACCTTTTCATCCTCGGGAAGGTCCTGTAGAAAATCAATCAATGGCTTCGAATACTCTGCAAGTGTAGCAACAGTATTGGTATCCGCAAGATGAATACCAGAACCCGTAAGATCTAAGGCAGTGGGAAGCAATCCAGATTCCTCCAGGGAAGCAATTGTTTTATACCAACACCATGCTCCAAAGCCTTCTCCATGTATTAGAACAAATTTCTTTGTTTTAACGTTTTCCAGAAACTCTTGTACCTGTAAAGGATAGTACTACCATATTTAACTGTTGGGGCGAGAGAGAGAGCCCTCCGGGGGGTGTGGGGGGTGGGGTGCAGAACAAGGAAATGGAGGAACAATAATAGACAAGCCTGTATAATAATCAACAACACTAAAAGTGCTTTGAGGGGCAATATGATGCATAAATGGGGTAAACATAACAGGTCCAGCATTTAAAATAAAAAAAATTTGTCACAATAACCGAGATATGATCCATAAGCCACAGACCTGGTCAAGAATAACAATATTCAACAAGAAAATACACCTATATTAAGTAACACTTTCAAAAAGACTATTCTAGGATATCATCAGCAAAACCAGACACATAAAAGCAAATGGATGCAAGCATGACCATGACTCATGGCGATTCCACCATCTCCTGTCACCAGAAAGTTGTTGGCTTTAATATAAGTATTGCAAGTTTTATCAGCTCCAGACACAAATCAAAATCCTGTTTGCCCTACAACAACAGCTTTTTCTAATATTCCTGTTGCAGAATTTTTCATATTTGGTGGTTGGAATAACAATTATGCATAGCCATAGGATTCACACGTCAGGATTTACAAAACCTCAATTATTGTTTCTACTTCCCTCCACGGCTGCAGCACACTTCCTATTCCTTATGATATTAACAACTTTTAAATTGCATAAACTGGATTTCTGACCACTTTACCAAGTTTCTCGGACCAGTAAAATACTACAACTCAGTGTATGGATCATAAGAAAAGGCGAATCTTCGAACAACACTTCTCTACTGGGTAAAAATAAGTATATTAAAGCTAAGAAGACAGGCTTGGTATTAAAAAATTGCAACTCATACTTTTTCAGATCCACTTTTTGAGTTTTCAAATGAATAATAGATCAAGACCTTCTTTTCTTTTGCCTTTTCCAACATCTACATATTTATTTGTTTTCCTTCTTGACCATTGAGTGCTACTGTCTCAAGGCATAATTAAGCACTTTTTCACTTTAACCCGTAGCTTACAGATCTTAATCATGAAAACCCACTTTTGTTTACAGATCCAAGCATTCAAAAAATCGTGATTAACACAATGATTGCACATAGAAATACACGCACAAAAAAAAGAAAAAGAAACAAAAGCAAGTGTTTTAATTTTGGGCTTCAGTCAAATTGAGTTCTACCTGCTTTCCATTAGACAATGGGTCGTCAGGGAGATTGCGCCTCCTAGAGCTCGTGGACCCAACTCGCCGCGACATGGATCCGTCGAACCTCTGAGACAACTGGTGCTGATGAAGAGCCATAGACAAAGCCTGCCTGTGCAAGAAATCCTCCTCGGCCAGCAGTTTCCTCTGAGATCGTCCCATTCTCTTGCTCTTGGATCCATTTTCTTTAACCTCCTTCTTCGTCATACAAATAAAACGATTACCCATGATACCAAAACTTGCTTCAAACAAAACCCAGAACTCCTTCAGTCAACTTCGACAGAAAATATCAAAAAACAAAATATAAAATTTTCAGGAAAATGAAGCTTCTTTAGACATTGTATGCTCACTCTCTCATGCCAAATATGAGAGACGTGTTGAGAGAAAGAGAGACAGAGACAGAGACAGAGTGGGTGAGAGGGAGAGATACACAACAAAGAAGCTGTTGCTAGTTTTAAATGCAATTGAATAAATAATAGTAATTACTGGACAAAGCTGCGACTGTGGCTTAGACAAAAAATATAAATTAACAGTGACCGATGAACAACAAGCCCAACTGATTTTGAGAGCCCCATTTAATGTTTTTCTGTCTCTCAGGTTTCAAGTTCGTAACTTCGTATATATTATGTGTCTGTATTTTTTTTTACTGCTAGCTAGTGTTGAGGATAACTAGCGTAGACTTGAAAACGACGTGTGGAGTTCGTGGGAAAATTAGAGCATTTGTCAAAGCGTTGCATAAATAAATCATAAAGTTCCAATTGAATCAATATCAACCAAATATTTTTCAAATCATTACAACTAAACTGTTAAACCTTTTATTAATGAAAAATCACTTAAATTATGTTTAAAGTGTATTTGGGCATAAGAAATCTCTCAATCTAGAACTGCATGTGTTGCCGAAAAGAAAACAAGAAGAGGAGGACCAGTCGTCGTGCCCCCTTTTTCAAAGATGAGTTTTCCTTAATATATTATTCATCAATTGGTTTGATAAAAATCTGTTAATTAATTTAGTTTAATATGTTATATACAATTACCGTTAGAGTTTCTCTCACTCGTCAAATGCCAAGAAAAATTCAATTGCAACAAAACAAATATCTTTGTCTGCTTCTTGGTGCCGTTTGTCATGCAACTTGAGGATTTCTCAATAGATATGTGTGACTGTGGGGGCTCCAGAAATCCCCATCACCTACTTGTTTTTCCTTTCCATTACCACCAGGTGCACAGCACAACTTTGTTGTTGTTATTATTATTATTTTGAATCTTTTTATTGAGGTGCAAAGGTTGACACGGCCGAGGTTGTCCTTTTCCACCTAGAAATAGAAATGACAACGTGTCGGTCTGAAGGAAGTTCAAAGGTATGTACAACTACTGATCGAACTGAGAATGTCTTGTCTTTCTCCCACTCCAGCAGCTCCACCACTTTGACCACACATTTTCAGCCTAGATTCCATTTGAATAACTTCAACTTCTAGCATGGCTTGCCCTACAAGAAGCTCCGTTTGTAGATTCGTTCGCTAATGTTCGGATGAATCGCTTAAATAGTGAGTTTCGTCTACAGGCCCATTCACATATGTATGGATGATTTGGAGAAACAAAAAGTTTCATCTGATGGGTCGTCTGCATACATATCCAAACAAATTTATCAAACATAAAGTTTCGTGCACTAATTAAGGCGAGTGCAAATGTTCAAACATAAAACTGTTTTTAAGTATTGAAATCCTAAGGATGTTCGAACGACTCATTAACCTCTTTGGACATCGCTCCATGAAGCTTAAACCAACTTCAGGTTTTACGGCTGATTTTCGCAAGTTTCTAAAATGACTTTAAAGACGCAATTTTTCACGAGCTAAGCATTGTTCTTCCATACTGATATAGAGTATTTTCATAAACTATGAGCTTAGCAATTATTTGTGTGTCAAGAGATTTTGTTGCCCTTTCCTTATTCAATTATAAAAAATTAAAAAAATTAAAAAAAAAAAAAAAAGAAGAAGAAAATGTTACGACATAAGGCAAGTGAATACATAATGTCTAAACCATTACAAATGGTTGTTAAGTGTTTTGTCTATATTTAAATCTTAGTATTGATTTTCTGGGTTTGGTTACCCGGAAATAATTTTACTTTTGATGCATTATTCAAAAGGTTTTCACTTTAATCAACAAAATTTTATACTTTTCTAGTAGTTGGAAATATTTATTTGCTGCATAATTTACTGCTCAATTATTTATTGTGAGCATTGGGGTCTAAATTTCGCCTCTTATAGCATTGAATTGAGTCAATTGACCACATCAGCAAACTGAGATAATAATAAGATAAAAATATAATTTCTAACATTAATAAATTGTGCAAAACCCTCAAACCCTTGAGGATATGCATGACCAATGTGGAATAATTAATTATATATTGCTAAACATTGTTGTCATTTGTTGGCTAGGAACGTACTGAGCAAAGAAATATAAAATATATTCATTCTCTGAAGAATTGGAATCAGATTTCATCAACGTTATCGCCGCAATATATATATATTTGAAAAAAGGTCTAATGAACACAATATTATCTGATCCGGACTGCTTTTTGAAAGATTTCGCTCCTTTTTGGTTGGTTTGGCAGTTGAGCCAGTTGAACTAAAAAGAATTAATAAGAAAAATAAATGACGATATTATCAAATCTAGTCAATACACAATACATTTCCTACCAAACGATTATTATTATTATTATTATTATTATTATTATTATTTTAAACATTTAATGCCTACTTTATATATATTTGAAAAAGAGAGTCTCTATGATCCAGATGCATTGCAAACCATCTCTTTTACGGCACCCGCTTACCAAGTGTCACATCATCACTTTAAGAGAAATGTAAAAAATAAAAATGAGCACAAACACACCAAATCAAAATAAATATAATACCAAAAATACCCTTGCAAGCAGACCCACGTCGGCCGTGGGTCTGGCTAAACCCACTTCGGCCGTGGGTCAGGCGAGCATGCCAGCCGTGGGTCTGGCGAGACTCATGCCGGCAGTGGTCTGGCCAGACCCACTGGTCTGGGTCTCATCGACCGTGACCCGCTGCGACCCAACTCAAAACCCGCCGTGACTTGCCGAAATCCGCTTCAAAACTTGATTCTAATGTCCCAAAACCTGTTGCTAATGCCTCAAAATAGGTTTTTGGATTCAAATCTAAAATCTAGAGGTAAAAAGTTAAGCCATTATGAATTTTATCATCCTAAATGTTGGAAATCGACGCCGGAGAGAGATGACCGACAGCGAAACCCATTCACGGCAAAACCCACAGCTTGGGTCTAGCGAGACCCATGCCGTGGGTCTGACCAAGTTCACGAAGGGGTCTGCGTGGGTCTCGTCAAGTTCAAGAAGGGGTGCAAACCCCTTTGGCCTTCACCAGCCAATTCTTTCATCTTTTTGTTTTTTCTTCCTCAAAGCAATCCAGTGCATTATGATTTATGTTATTTTGATGTATTTTTTTAGTTTTTGCTGAAATATCAGTTAGGAATTGAATGCTGTAAAAGTGGTATTTTAAGGAGGCTCCAGACCAAAGTTAATTTCTTTGAAAAAAGGTCTAATGAACACAATCCGGACTGCTTTTTGAAAGATTTCACTCCTTTTTGGTTGTTTGGCAGTTGAGCCAGTTGAACTAAAAAGAATTAATAAGAAAAGTAAATGACGATATTATCAAAATCTAGTCAATACACAATACATTTCCTACCAAACGATTATTATTATTATTTTTTTTTTTTTAAAAAATGCCTATAAACATTTAATGCCTTCTTTATAGGTGTATCTACAATATAATATATAATAACTATTCTAGCATTTATCATAAGAAAAATATTTCATGATCTAAAGGGCCTACGTGCTCGGGCCGCCATACGTACCTCCTCTTTTATTTCTTATCCGAATTTCTTTAAATTAGGGTTAAAATGATTTATTTTTTGACTTTAAAATCTTAGTTTTCAATTTGATTTGATGAATTTAACACTTACGTTTTTCCTTCATAATAACGATACATAGTAAAATGAGGTGATGCCTTTGATTTGTATAGTTTTGATTTAATTTTTTTTTATTTATGTAAAAAAGTTGTGCAGTTTCTTTCAAAACTTTAATATCATAAATTGACATATTCCTAAACCAAATGTTCGTATCGCTGACGCAACGCATGGAGGCTAGCTCTCTCATTTATATATATGTCTGCATCGATCAACCTCCCATTTAATAATTTATACAAATTGATCCAATTTCTCGAAGCTTTGTCGCCTTTACGGATTAAGATGTTTTACAATTTTAGAGAAATTATAAATTTTAAAATTATATGAACGAGCCTATAACCTGCGTTATGCGCAAAATTCTTCACTATAATTTAATTTTAAAATTTAAATGCATTATTTTTTATTATAAATTAAAAAAAAGTATAAAAATATATCCCACCTATTTTAATAACAAAACCAATCAATATTTGTTCCTATAAGTATATATAATTTAAGAGAAAACCTTGAATCAGGTCATGCTTGCAAAACACCACTTTTACAGTACCCACTCACAAGCTGACACCTAAGCAAACACAAAATAATTTCAGAAAATATCATACACCATATTTTGAGCTTATTCAAGCTGGGTGGCGAGTCACTAGGTAGGTCACGGCCAGACCAGTGGGTCTGGCCGTTGAGTTATCTTCTCCAACCCCAAAGGCATTTTTTCCGGCGTTAGGGTGATAAAATTCTTTAAGGGTTAACCTTCCCCTTCTAAGTTTTAAATTTGAATAAAAAAAGATTTTTGTGGCATTAGAAATGGGTTTTTTAGGCTAGATTTTGTGGGTTTTTCGGGTTTTCCACTGGATGTGGTGCCGGGCGGTCGGATCTCCGGCAGAAGAGAGAGAAAATTGTGGAAGAGAGAAGAGGAAGAGGCGGAGGAGCCACGGTACCGTTTGCCTGAGCTCGACCACGCCAATCGTTTTCTTCGCCGCCCATGCCTTGGTCTGGCGAGACCCACGGTGTGGGTCTCTCTAGACTCCGACATGGGTTTGGCAAGGAGGCAGGGGCGTTTTGGTCTTTTGATTGTGGGTTGATTTGCTGTTTTTGTCTCATTTTAATTTTTTGCAATTGGTGATGTGTGAAGATGGGATTGGAGGCTACAAAAGGCACCTTTTGCAGATGATCCGTACCTAAGAGGCTCTCATAATTTAAAATAAATAGTATAAAAAATTTAGCAAAAAGAATACATAGATTATAATATAATTAACGCAATTAATGACACATTGATTATATTGAAATATAATTAACGAGTTAATTAATGACTGATTTTTTTAAGAAAAAGCCAGTTATATATATGACTTTTTTTCTTTTCATTTTTTTAGAATCCAAAACGTATTATAACATAATAATTTGATTTATATTATTTGTTTCTTTATTTGATTCGGACATTAATAATATTTAATTTATTGAATAATTTAAATATGAAAAACTCTTAAAATATATTAACATAATTAATGATGCTAATTAATGACTGGTTTTTTAAGAAAAAATTGGTTCACTCTTAAAAAACCGATTAAAAAATTATACCTTAAAAAAACGGGTTTAGCCTTTAAAAAAATGGATTTACGCCATATGTCGTAATATTAAAACACTTCTTAAAGTGATTCGACTTTTATATACATATATATGATTCACATTACTCTTCATATTCTTTTTCAGACCAACTCTTAGGGGTGGAAAAAGTATTTGAAGTCTGAGGGGACAAAATTAAAAAATTTGGAGAGTAAAATTTTTGGGGAAAACATGGCCCCACTAAGGTCCCATGTAGTTCCGCTCCTACTGGCTCTCTTATATTGTCTGTCAAGATTATTAGAACAACAAATTACTGGAGATTCAAATCCCGATTTTAGTTTCTTTTCCCATATTCATTTCTCCACCGGTCAAGCTAAATTGTGCGCAAAAAAAGGAAAATGTTAGGCCTTTAGCGGGACCATACACATACCACTACCACTGCCAGTCATTAGTCAAGGAGGTTTGTTGATACCCATAAAGCCCGCATCTCAATAATGTAGAGAGCTGAAGCATGAATTCAGGGATGTTGACCAAACTCCAAAGAAATTAATATATATATTTCGTGAAACTACAACAAGATGATTAATTAAAAATAAGTACAAAACATTGACAGTTCACCAAATTCTAATTGACCATTTAAATCAATTTTTTCTATTATTTATTTTCCTTCACTCTCTGAAACTACACATGCAGAGAATTAAAAGTAATGTGTATATTATCTCTTACAAGTTGTTCGCATAGAGCAGACAAAGAAGCTGTCAGGAATAAGGAGCTTTTGCCCGAATTCAAAGCTAGAAGGATCGTATCATGCAGCAGCATCCACCTGTCCACGTGATCAAGAAACAGAGTAAATGTTACAGCCATTTTTGAGATGTGGAGAAGAAGATTCTCATGTCTTACTGTATTAATGGCGGTGACAGTTTGTTAATCTACAGAGGTGGTGATATCGACCATTGAATACTTCTGTACACCTGCCAAAAAAGATATAGAAAAAAAAAGAAAAGAATATTCAAAACAAAGCAATGGTTAAAATGGATGCCTTCATATAAAGGAATGGTTTTACTACTTGCATATGTTTTTTTACCAAAGCTTATGGTGAAAGGAGTGCTTAGCATTGATAATCCACTAGGCGACTGAAGTTCAGTGGTGGGTGGGCAGAAGCGTGCAAGTATGGGCTCACGAATACTGCACTTTATGCGACACATGCATGAGCTGGTTGCATCCCACTGCCGATGCATGTTGTCCCCCTTTGACAACCGACCCTTAAGTCGTCCAAATGTTACAGCCCCGCTAGAACTCCTATATTCTATAGCGTGACGGATGATGTTAGGTGTTTTGATCCAAAACATGAGTAATCATGCAGAGTAAAATAATCTTGACTTTTGGTTCCGAAATCAGATGAAGACAAACTTGGTGGTGTTGGAAAGCTCACTTCAAATGATACAATTTTGTACTCCGTGAAAATTGTTTTATTCTAAAGTTTATTGGGTCAAAACAGGCTAAATAGCCCATTTCAAGTTGGGTTCAAACTAGCATTAGAATGAGTTTTGTAGACGCCAATCATGTCAAGAAATAAATGATTACGATTCAGACAAAATTCTGGGCATGATTAGGAACATTACAACTCCACACACACACACACAACACATAGTCAAGAAATGCAAGAATCAATTAATGGCACCCACCAAATCATCAACTCTAAACACAGTTGCATAAGAAATGGAGGAGCTTACTAAATCAAGCCCCACAGTATTATATGATTGTTAGAAGTGAAGATCCTTGTCATTCTACGCTTGAATTTCAACAGTGAATGTAAGGGACAGAAAATAAATATGAGAAATAAATCAATCAAGTACTCACCATTTTACCAGAACAAGATTGTCAACCTTTCATATGTACTCCAACAGAATAATCGAAAAAGTTTTTATATGGCTGAATTGCAGGAATAGCTAGGCAGGCAATGGCATTTCTCCATTTCAGATTATGCAAATGCTGCAAATCAAAGCATACTGGATGGTACAGAAATAAGTCATACCTCAATGCCTCCTGTATGAAGATATAATTTTTCATTTCAAGAATGCAGCCATAGAATTAAGATGGAACACTTGTGCTCTCAATCCAGCTGGTGCCAACCTTTTTCGGTTGCCCTACTTTCTTCTTCATTATCTCCCTTACTTTTAGTGTATCACCCCATCTCTCATCAGCAGCACATAATTTCGAAAACAATGCAAAAGTTGCCACTTCATCTCCACCTAGCACTATCATCTTTGCTACAACAGCTAAGCCAAGTTGAATGCATCCATGAAGAATACAAGAACTGAGTAATGACCTTAAAATTAGCATGCAGGGAATAAAACTCAATGCCTCTATCAATTTGACTGCCTTCTTAAATAATCCAGCACGCCCAAGAGAATCTATAACACAAGCATAATGCTCCACCATAGGACTGATTCCATAAGTATCATGCATCATACAGAAATATTCCACAACCTTGTCTGTAAGCGCTCCATGGCTGCAGCCGGAAAGAACTGAAAGAAATGTGATCCTGTCAGGCTTTATTCCATGAATTTGCATCTTATCAAAGGCCTTCAAAACTTCTTCACCATTCCCATGATGAGCATGGCCTGCAAGCAGGCTATTCCATACCACTATATCTTGATGGTGTGTCCTGCTGAAATAATGAACAGCATCTTCTATGGCCCCACACTTGGAGTACATGTCAATCAGACTGCTAGCAACAAAGTTATCATCTTCCAGTCCTACTTTTATGATTAGGTTGTGTAGTGACCTTCCAGTTGAGATAGCCGTTGATTTGGTAGAAGCCATAAGAGCACTTGCAAGAGTGAAGTTGTTAGGTGAAATACCTTCCCTTAGCACGTTTCTAAACCAAAATAAAGCTTCTATACTGTATCCAAATTTTGCATAACCTGATATCAGTGCTGTCACTGAAACAACATCACATTCTATCCTGCTACCAAGAATCTTTTCTGCACTGTTGAAGCATCCAAAGTTGGCATAGAGCGAAATCAAAGCAGTCTGAACATAACCTTCGGTTCCATTTCCAGACTTGGTAACATAAGCATGTACCATTTCACCATGTTCAATAGTCTGTAGACCAATACATCCTGTAAGAAGACTGACACATGCAACTGCATCTGGTCTCACGCCTTCATTTAGCATTTGGGAAAAGTACTTTAAAGCTTCCATGGGTAACCCAATGTGAACATTACCTGAGATAACTGTTGTCCAAGTTAATAAATCACTTTTACGACCGACTTGTTGAAGCACCTTGTACATATCTTCTAAACAGAAGCAGTTTGAATACATGTCCATTAAAGCAGACCCAATACCTTTATGCAGCCCAATTCCAGTTGTTATGATGATGGAATGTATCTGAGTACCCAAGCATAAGCACTTAGATGCAGCTGATGCACTAAGAATGCATACTAGCATGAATTCATCCAATGCTACAACATTATCATGGTGCAGCCACTGAAAAATATGCATGGCTTCTTGAAAGCATCCATGAATACTGAACTGGGATATCAAAGTGGTCCATGACATGACATTCTTGCTACCAAGATAAAGAAGGAAGTCAAAAGCTTCATCCAGGGCACCACAACTACAATACATCCGAACAAGTGAGTTCTCCACAACACCCTGACCTTCCAACCCAAGCTTAATTATTAAACCATGAACTAGCAAACCTTCTTTCAAATTCTCATATCCACTTATTGCACACAACAAGTTGACAAATGTAGCTCGCATGGGTTCCCTCGTATCAGAGAATAGCAAGCGGAACTTTTCAAAAGCTTCCTCTACGTTCCCCATTTTCACATACACCCGTATCATGGTGTTAATCACTGCAACATCCTTATAGACTAATGCATCAAATACATTCACCGACTCATCAAAGCAATCAAATTCATCATATAGTTCAATAAGCCCATTACCCACAAAGGCATTGTCGCATAGACCAAGCTTGACAATAAGTCCATGAACTTGTACTCCTCCACTAAGTTCACCATTCATAAAACAAGCTTTGAGCACACTGTTTAGACTAAATTGGTCAGGCACAACACCACAACCTAACATTATTTTAAACCATATAAAGGCATTCCAAGCATACCCAGTCGAAAGATAGCCACTTAGGATGGTGTTCCAGGACACAATATCTCGTTCAGGCATTTCGTCAAAAACCTGCTCAGCAAGTGAAGTGCACCCACATTTGATGTACATGTTGGCCAAACTGTTCAGGACAGTAGTCTGAGGCTCTGCTAAGAGTTTGATAATGTGGGAATGGAGGGCTTGTCCCTCCGAAATTGCCTTTGATTCTGCACATATTTTTAAACGATGGGTGTATATTCTCTCAACATGGATAGTTTCATGATAAAACTGTCTTATACTTTTGTTTCTGAATTCAATATTTGTGTGATAGAATTTGATACTTCCAAATCTAATCCTTTGAAGCATGACCCTCTACATGACCAAACAAGGGAAGAAGAAACGAGACCTTTTTGCTCTTAAGTGGGTTATATCAAATTCTTGTATTGGAGATTTGGAACAGAGCCAGGGCTCTGTTGCTGCGTTGCAACTCCAAGAATGGGCCAGGCCTGAGCGTGCATTTTCATAGAATATTCTCATTGACTACAGAGGGTCCGCGCTTGTTCAATTAATATATTGAGGCCCAAAGTTTCTTATGGGCCCGTCATTCCCCCATTTTGGAAATTTTCATTCAAAGTCTCTAAATAAAAAATAAAAATTAATGTAGACTTATATATAACTTTCATATAACTAAATGACGTGGCAATAATAATCAATCCTTATGAGGCCAAAAGATATACAAGAGACATACATATAAAAAGTCTCTAAATGTTATGTCGTTTTTCATCATTATTGTTCTACAAGTTATTTTTAAGTAACATTGACATGCCAAGAATGATGTGGCATGAGAGACATTTCAAAAGTTGAATGGCTTTTACTTTGCAGACCGTTAAATTTTGAACGGAATATAGACGAAAAGACTAAATCAGAACATGAGAAAACTATAGGTACCACTTCTAATAGTTTTTAAATCGAAGTTTATTTGATAAAAGTGCAAATCACATAGACCACCAAAAAGGCATCTAACCCAAACAACAAACCTAAACTGAGAGAGTCTAGGTCAATTTGCCAAAATAGATTTTGTATTAAATGCAATTAGTGTTTACATAAAGTCATACTGGTTACACCATCTACTAAAACTGTTTTCCACTAAAAAAAAAAAAAAAGGAGACAAATTTAACAAGGAGTAGTGTCTGATCTCTGAGGCTAGAGCTACGATATGAAATATGAGATATATGCCAGTTGTTGATCAATTTCTTCTTGTTTTTCTTATGCTGCTCTTCCATATGCTTCACTTTGACAGCACAGTTCATATTTCCTCCCGTTATGCAACAAGCTCTCTCTGGCCTCCCTCCCACTTTTGTTTGTAGTTATCCAGCTCGTGGGTAAAATGAGTGATGTGAAATGAGCAGTCAGAGGAGGATTAGAACTTAAGGTCGAAATCAGACTTCCTTTCTTCTTCTTGATGCTATCTCTAACGCCCAAGCTTTGCCCAATTCAGTCTGAAACTTCCCTGCAAAAAAGTTAACAAGCATCGGCTATATATGCTGTTTATTCTTTAGTTCTTAAAGAAAAATAGAGAAATATTTCGAAATAAAACTTTCACTGCCATGAAAACATAGGAAAATAAATATGCCTTGGTGATAAAAGATAAAAACATTCACTCATCATTCCTTAATTAAGAATGCCTTTAGGTTATCTTCTCTTTTTCTGCTGGTGCATCATTGCTAAAGAAAAACCAAATATGCATGCCTTACTGTTTTATATGATGAAAATAGATAATGAGTCCGATAGAACTCTAAAGAAGACACCTAGCATGCCGATTATCTACCAAATGCAAATTTTCTAAGGCATGTCCTATAGTTAAAAGTACTGTTGGTTCACAAATATTATGATCTCGGTGGATTCAACTAATGATTAACTAACTTTACACATCTAGGCATTTGTAGATACTTCAAGCTCTGCAATTAGCAACAGAGAAAAGGGAAATTATGTTGTAGACAGGAGGGCATAGAGCCAGATAAGTCAGAATTTGTGTACCAGCGGTTGACTGGAAAAACTCCTCCAACTCTTTCCCTTGCTCTGCATAAAGGCAAAAGTAGCATCAGTACCCATAATTATTAGACATTATTTTTATATTTATATCACAAATCCATAACATAATATGGCAAACTTTTGGTTCCATGTTGGTGGACTTTAAAACTTGCATATTCCCTGCATCCCAAAAGATTTTTGCTTTCCTTTTTTGGCTGTCCCAATACATAAATTAGTTTCCCAAAATCGAAAATCTACTTCTTCTATTACCCTTAAATTTGACCAACCTTTTTTCCATATTTAAACCCACCTTCTTCGCTCGCCTAAGGACCTTTTAGAAAAATATCCAATGGCTACTAGACACCTTGCTAGATGAACTTTGTGGGATATTTGTGCGATGTTTGTGTGGTATGCAGCATTACTATAAAGAAAGATTGCTAATGTCTATTTTGTTTCTTTAAAATGAATGTCATTCGCAAACTTCCATATATTTTGGGACATATTAAGTATTATTATGTGAGAGATAGGAATTATTTGATGGGATATAATATAAAAGCAAGTATTATTATTTGGTCATCATCATCTTACCATGATTATTCTTAAGTTTCATAAATGTGCACTTATGATGCACAGACCAACTCCCCAACTATTATTTAAAATAGTTAATTCTCTTTACTTAAGATGCTCAAACTTGAACTTATTCATTACCTTCTAATTACGAAACCAAGATGGGAATGATGGCAATTTCTGTTAGGACTATATGCATGTTGTGCACATCATCAGGCAAATCCTTTATTGCAAAACTCTTTCTTTTTTTTTTTTTTTTGCAAAAATGTTGGGATTTCAGATATTACACAAACAACTCCCAGTAGAAATAACATTAGTATGCAATTGCACAAAATGGTAAAGAAAAAATAAACATAAGAAGCCTTACCATTTTCATATTCTAAGGCTTGAAGTATCATCTCCACCTGGATGGAACATTGAATTTACAGATCAAATTATCTAGTATATGTAATAACCAATCAGAAAGAAGCTTTCAAGTACAAACGCGATTCATCAATTATCAGGGCATAGTTTATTGACAGCACTTCAAATGTTACCTTTACAGTGTGCTATTATTAGAATCTGGCTTATTAGCCACACTTTCATTTCTCTCTTTTTCTGTTTTTGATAAGTCAATGAACTACTTTACCGATTACTTTTCTACATTTTCATTTTTACTTCTTTTACTAAAATTTTGCATATATTGCCCCTCTTAAGAGAAAAAATAAAATAAAAGCATGCCCTCATTAAGTTTATATCTTACCATACTACCCTATTCCAAAACAAAATATCATTAATTAAATTCTTCCAAGTAATGGCCTTCAACAGGTTTTTTTTTTATAAGTTATAAAAAAAACAAAAACAAAAACAAGTTGTGCCTGACTGTTGTATTGCAGAAGCAACAAGTCATTGTTGAGCACGGTACTGTATAAGAAACCAATTCCTCACACAAGTTAAATTGAGAACATCAGATACTGAAAACATTATATCTTTGAAGATAAAAGTGACTTGAAACTGAAACTCACATCAAAAGTAGTGTCAACAATTAACTATTAAACAAAATACATTACTGTGGATGCTATATACCTTGTCAAGGTCCTTCACAATTTTAGCTTCTGGTGAAGAATTCTCCTCATACTCCAACCACAACTCACCTATTTCTTTGGCTGCAGTTTTCAAATTAGATTAAGAAACCAAAATTTGTTATAACACAGGCACACCAATAGACACACACACAGAGATTAGTGAATAAAGTACCTCTTGATCCTCCACCCAGTAATTTGCACATGTGGTCTAAAGCTTCCTGTTCTCGTCGACTCTTCTCTGCCTTTGAAATCCCATCTGCAGGGGTAATGTCCCCAACAATGGCTGCCCACACAATTTTTACAAGGAAAAAACAACTTATAGTTAAGTGAGAGAATGCACTGAAGGACAGTACAATGCGTATAGCAAGCCTATACAACACTAAGCATTCAAGCTAATTGAATTTTTAACAAGCTCAAGTTTGATCGTACAGTAAGCTTAACTTAAGCTCAAGCCTGAACACCATATTAGTCTTGTCAAGTCGAGTTTGACTCGGCTCGGTTCCGTTACAGCCTTATCTGGATTCTCAAATTCTTAAGTTACTTGAACTGAAATTCCAAAATCTACCAAATTCTGCATCTTCCACTACAATCTTGCTAGTTTCAGTCTTTGCTATTTTCCCAAGAGTTGGTTGCATTTTACAAGTTCTTTTAAATCCTTTCAATTAACCAAAGAAGTTAGTACCAAAAAATGACTAACTTTCAAATCATACCAATTTTCAATTAACTTGCATTCGTCATCACTATTTTTTCAAACTAATTGCAATTTTAAAATCATCATCACTTCCCATGAAATTAATTCCATCGCCACATGTTGGAAGAATCTAGTTAAAAAAAGAAAAAGAACAGCTATAATTTTTCCCTTAAGAAAAAACGAAGTAAAGAACATAAAATTGTTAAAAGGAAAATAGCTCACCTTCTGCAATATCATGAACAATTGCCATTTTTATACACCTGAAATTTAAGATTGAAGCCCTCTCAGAAAAATAGGGAAAAAAAATCAAATAAAAAGTAGTCATCGCATTTCAATGTGAGAGAGAGAGAGAGATAGAAATATACAGTAAAAGATCAAAAGTGAAAGTAACAGAAACCACTAACTTGTCACGTTGGATACCAGGAATATCCGGAGCAATGAGAGCCATCAGTCCCATTCGATACATGTGATCAGCTATAGATTCCGGATCCTTAACTTCCTTCCGTACCCATCCAGCTCTTTTTGTTGTCTAAATTTCAGATTTCTTAAACACGTTAATATCAAATCATTCATAACAACAAATGGACGAAAAAATCAATCTCCTGTTTGGTTACTGATCATCTGAGAAACAACCGGAAGGTGATTTCATCCAGAACAATATTCAAACTTCACATTCTCTTCCCTCCCCTTGCTTTGGTTTTTCTCAGCTCCGCCCATATAGAGCGTAACTTTCTCTCCTTTTTTCCCGCATTTTCTCAGCTACCAAACAGTACGACAAAAAAAAAAAAAGAGTATATGTAATATATGGGAGTTATTACCTTGAGGCGGTGGCAGAGAAAGAGAAAATCGATGGCAGAGGAAGCGGGGGAGGATACTGTCTCGCCATTCGCGGGAGAGTTGATACCGTGACCGGCGGTGACGGAGGAAGAGGACGAAGACGACGGCGAGGCCTCCGTGGCCATACGAGAAAGCCTAGAAGTGGTGGTAGGTGACGAAGAGTACTGAGCTGTGACGGATTTGAATCGCAGATTAACGGTGTAAAGAGAGGGTCTTGGGAAGAAGAGCAACACTCGGCTTGCGCTACCCATTCTTTCTATTTTTTTATTTCTTTTTTAAGATTAATCCCGAGCTTTTCGGTATATACTTTTGTCGGGCCACTGAACTCAAAGATCCGGTCTATATCCATGGTAGCTGGTCCATGTATTTAGTTTTTTGGGTTGGTAAATTTTTTTTTTTTTTTTTATACGTCCGCAAAGAGGAAGGGAATTTGAACTAGTGACCTATGCTTCATTAAGCGTAGTTTCAGACTTCCAGTCGATTGAGTTACTTCTTGGGACGGAGTTGGTAAATTTTATATATATATTAAGGGAAACTTCATAAACCCCCCATTATCTTCCACCGATTTACACAAATCCCCCCCAAAACAAAAAAAAAAAAACTCTCACTTACCCCCACAATCTTCCATTTTCTCTCACTTAGGACCCTTTTGGAGAAATCTGCCCATTATACCCTTCACTTCAAAACTACGCCGTTTTGGGCTCATCCAAAATGATGTCGTTTTGCCCAAAACGGCGTAGTTTTGGCCATTTTAGGATTTTAGTTTTTTTTAAAAAAAAGAAGGAAAATAAATAAAAAATAAAAAGGGGGAAGAAATCGGGGTGGCTTCGGCCACCCCATACGGCCGGTATGGGGTGGCCGGAGCCACCCCCAGGCCTTTGGGGGTGGTCTGGCCACCCCAAAAGGCCACCAAAAAAAAAAAAACGAAATGAGTTTGAGCTGTTGGGGGTGGCCGAACCACCCCCAAGGGCCTGGGGGTGGCCGGCCGGTATGGGGTGGCCGAAGCCACCCCTTGGCCAAAAATGGGGTGGTCCGTCCACCCAAAAAGTCCACCCCATTTTTAGGTGGATTTCTTCCCCTTTTTTTTTTTATAGTTTTAAATTTTCCTTCTTTAAAAAAAATAATAAAAAAAAAAACTAAAATCCTAAAATGCCCAAAACTACACCGTTTTGAGCAAAACGACATCGTTTTGGGCGAGCCCAAAACGGCGTAATTTTGGAGTGAAGGGTATAATGGGCATATATTTATATTTATATACCCATTATACCCTTAAAGGGTCCTAAGTGAGAGAAAATGAAAGATTGGGGGGTAAGTGAGAGTTTTTTCGTTTCGTGGGTGGTTTGTGTAAAAGGCTGGAAGATGTGGGGGGTTTCTGAAGTTTCCCCTATATATTAAGGTTATGTTTGGTAAAGGCTTTGACTTAAACACTGTAGTTGATGTAAAAAAAAATATATATATTTGGTATAGAAAAATGAAAAAGTAGTATAAAAAAGTGAAAAATTTTTATTTTATTGTAATTTTTTTATTTGAATAACAATAAAAAATAAATAATGTAATATAAAAAATTAAAAAGTTAGAATATTTTTATGTTGATTTTTTTGGGAAATTGTGATAAATAGTAACAAAAGAGACGCAACTCTTTTACCGAGTAAAGCCAAGACGTTATTTTGAAGTATTAGGGTTAGTTAAATTAGTTTGTTCTCCGCTTAAATCAATCATTAAGTTAAATGAAAAACATATAAAATGACTAAATTACCAAGATAAGCACACTTATTTTCTACTTTTATCTATATAAATATTTTTTATTTTGAAAATGAGATAATGAGTTTTTTTTTTTTTGTTACATGTCCGCACAAGGAGAGTGAAGAAGATTAGAACTAGTAATGCTTCATGAAACGTAATTCACAGCTGATTGAGCTACTCTTTGAGAACGACATAAGCAATGTTAAATCAATTTGTATAAAAATATTGCTACTTTTTATAAGCGAAACAACTTTTAAACAAAATTTAAGTACTTTGATCCACATGTAATATTTACTTGAGTTATGAACAAATGGGTGCACTGAGTTGTGTGACTCGGTCGTGTAATTTGTTTTTTCAACTTACATAACCTTCGAATAGTTTGCCTAAATTTACTATAGGGAGAGTGAAAAACAATCAACTACCACATCCCTTAATTGTTTTGAAGTATGGCTCCATAGGCTCCATTCATGCAAAAAGTCCATGTACAATGGATGCTAAGGATGGGCCATGAGTTTCTTATCCTAATGTTGTAGCTTAGTGAAGAGTTACAAATCTATTTACACCAAATAAACAGGAGTTATATACGGAAGACAATCTATTATTCAGCAACCATTCTCTCAATTCATGAATGTAGCAAATATTCATGAGAAAAAAAAAATGCAGCAAATATTTATATAGGTAACCCCAATGGTTTGTATGATGGTCGAAAGCCTGGGATCTTGAGTATGCTCCTTAGTGATCCCAGGTTTAAAACTTGAGGGTGCTACCTACTCTTGGGGCCAGCCACCCAAACTGAAGGCCTGCGACTCAACGTTCAATATTATGAGTGGCGAGGAGTATTGGGTCAGATATTAGTCTAATAAATCTTAATCGGGCCTCTACACTCAATAAAACTTCTCACTTTACTGGGGAACAAGCCTGAGATATTGGCCCTGTTTGACAAACGTTTTATGGCAAACGGCGTTGGCAATTAACTGTTCACATTAGGTACAAATGTTAGCATGTTTTAGGCAGAGTAAATGCAGGGCCTCAGTAAACCTCACTTGAAAAGCAACGCCAAAACAAGACTTTCTCCCCCTTTTCCAAAAAGGCCCCTGCAAGGGACAAATGACTTGCATATTTCCTATTTCCCTTTTTTCTTTGTAGTTCAGCATAGTCCCTAAACTGAAAGCTCATAGATTTTTTCTTCACTAACCAACCGCATAGGGCCGCTTCTTCTTCCTCCAGTTCACCCATCGACGGCGAAGACCCTCCACCATGACGCCACTCACTAGAGCCCGGACTCAGGTGATTTTCTTGACTCGAGACCAAACAGATTTTAGATCCAGACCCATGACAAAATTTGTTTTTCCCTTGCTTCTTTCTTCTTTAACTGTGTTTTATGCCTCTGCACATGAGCGTATATGTTTGTTTGTTTGGCATTTGGGCATTTCTTTTTATTTATTTCTCTACTTTGGGCATTTAGACACCCAATCTGTTGGTAAATCATTAAGAAAACCATTTCCTTACATGATATTTTCCGAGTCTGGCTTGAGTTTGCCATGTTTCTAGATATCTTGTCAATAGAAAGTTGTCTGTAATGATCTGGTAAAGATGTCCACTACCTGCAACAGTGAAGACATTTTCCTCTCTGATTACTTGGTAAGTGCAAGAGCATACAGAACTTGATAAGATCTCATGTTGATAGTTAAGATCTAGTATAAATTTTTAACCAAGAAGATTGATTTTTCATGTGGAATTTGCTATTTCTGGCAAATGACCCACTAGTCGGGTGTTTCAAGGTGTGAGATTGGATAAATTACTTTCACAAAGTTGTTCATCTTGTAATCCAGCATCCAAGGAAAATCATATCTAGTATTGTAGATGGACAATTCGTGTGGGATTTTTAATTTTGAAGGGCAATTGGTTAAACTGCGAAGTGTCTTTGACAATATTTTTTTTCTTGAATCTGGCATTCAAATAATCCTAACTGGCATTGTGGATGAATAAGTTGTAAACTAGATTTAAATGAATCTCTCTACTTTTATTTATTTATTCAACTTTCTTGATATATGCCTCGTATTTCATTTCATAATTGTAACTTTTGATGTATTTCTATAATAATCTAAACCCGATTTGCTTTTTGACTCCCTACTTATATGTATATTTGGGCACAGACTATATATCAAATACATAGGCTTACAGACAAAGATTATTAAATATAAAACAACCTCTTCATTTGTTGTTAATAGGAAATTAACTATAAAAGTCCTACTACTTAATTCCAATTGACAACATTTAATTGAACCATACATAATAGACGACATTTAATTGAAAACCCATACATTTTGTCATGCCCGTGGTTCTGTGGTTGCAAATGTCGGACCGTTCATCAATTGCCTCCGGCCATGGTCACCAAGAGATGCGTGTATGCTTCTGTGGACTGCCATGTCCCCTTCGTACCTCATCGAGTAAAGATAACCGGGGTCGGCGCTATTTTGGGTGCCCTAAATTTAAAGATGGTACTGGAACACATTGCAAGTTTCTTGATTGGATTGACGACCCTATCAATGATCATACCTGCGCGATGTTATCTGAGCTGAAGACAAAAAATAAGTTGCTGGAGGACCAACTTTGCCATAAAGAAGCTGTTGAGAGTCGACTCCATTTTTTGCTTATTGCACTATGCGGTCTATGTTTAGCTCTATCTTCAATGCTCATGTATGTTATTTTTGGAGTACCTCAGGGTATTGATCGGCGTAGGCTACCCTTGTAGGGAAATGTTTTGGCCAACAAAATATCATGTGTGTTGTATTTATAAGACAATCCTATATGTAACAACATAGTGTTACCTAAGAAAGTGGATTTTCATTGACTCACTGAATGCGGTCAATGTTTGGCTCTAGACTTCAATGCTAATGTATTTTAATTGTTGTATTCAAGTGTGAGCATAGTTTTTCTTCTTCTGTTTATTTTTGTTTTTATCTAATCAATACAACCATCTCTTTTATTATAAGTACTTAAATGAGTATTACAGATATTCGTGACTATAAAAAAGAAAAAAAAATTAAAATAATAGAGAAACACAATCTTTTCTGTAGATTGTTTTTTACAATCATCATTCGCATATATAACATAAAAAAATTGTTTTTAGAATACGAAAAAAAATTTAAAAATTGATAGGAAACTATCGCTATCCACTAGAGCAAAATTTATCCTCAATCTCTCTCGCTCAAAATTTCTCCCTGTTTCACAAGAAATTTTTGTATTTAAACGCCTCTAAACATTGTGTAACGTCGATTCAAGCATCCATACACACAAGCCAAAATTGGCATCAAGCATGAATAGGAATATTCATCTGGCAAATTGTGAAAACAGTTATCTTCTTCATTAAATTCTACTAAAGAGTGCAATACAAACGGAATATTTTAATAGAAACGAAAGAGAATTAGCGTTTTTTTCTTTTTCTTTTTTTAAGAGCCTTAAAAGCGGTAGTAGTTAGAACGGATGTATTTCCAATATTTTCAGAAGATCACTCTNAAAAAAAAAAAAAAAAAAAAAAAAAAAAAAAAAAAAAAAAAAAAAAAAAAAAAAAAAAGAAGAAGGAGCATATATGAAATGATCATTGCTAACACTATATAGATATATTGTTTAAACAAAATTGAAATTTGTATTTGAATATATATATATATATATGAGTCGCGCTAGTAAGTGGGTTGAGCCCCTTAGAATTAATTGAAAATCATAAACATTAAAGTCTTTGATGTATTTCACTTGAAAATTTTCAAGTCAAAAGGATAAGCACTACGTTGAATACACCTAGTCAACCATCCCCTTCTAGGTGTTGTATAGATTAGTCTGCAATATCCCTAATACACAAAAAAAAAAAAACACGGGAAGACGAAAGGAGTCGCTAATTATCCCGAATTTACGGTTTTCCATGTGACTTGTCATTGCGTCCTTGTATATGACCATGAATTCTCTACTTTGTGGAGATCGGTCCGGTGGTACATCACATGCGACTTATGGAACAGTTGGCATGGTTGCCACCTGCGACACATCAATCCATTCTTCCTCGTATCTCTTCTTTAAAGCATCAACAAATAACGGATCCGTGAGACAGCATTCCTTTCGAATAAAGTTGTGGACGGTGCAACACGCGATCACAAAATATCGCTGATATCACATGGAAAACAGAGGTATACACTTCAAGACTTTGAAACGTTGCTTTAAAATTCTAAACATTCTTTCAACAACTAAACGTAGGGAAGAGTGCCTGTAATTGAAAAATTCCATAGGATTCTTGGGGGGGTATCTGAGATTGACGAAATGTCTCTTGATTGTATCTTTGATTGCGATGTGAGGTAAGAAACCTCTTGTAGCAGCCATAGCCTGAGTCAACCAGGTAAAAATATTCTACAAAAATTCATTGGATGCTATCACATTAGACTCGGTACCAATATTAAATGAACTAACACAAAACCTACGTTACAAACTAGTACCTTCAGTAGGGGTGGGGAAGCGAACTGTTCGATCGTGGATGCACTCCCAAAACATGCGGGAGTCATGTGTGCTACCCTCCCAACCAACATAAACATAGGTAAAGCATAGGACAAAGTCAACTATACACAATACATTCTGCGACGTGTTCGACTTGTAATCCTGATATGGCACATTGTTCTCCCCCCTCATGTTTACATCAACGTGGGTGCCATAAATGGCCCAAATGCATTTATGGGAGAAAAAAAAAATCATGAAATCAATAAATGATACTAATTAACGTAAAGACTATATATTTCAGCAACAAACTTTTTCAACTAAACACTACGTTGGTTAGCATATATGACTTACACTGAACCACGAATAATAGCAACTATCTTTCATAACATACGGGTGAGGCATCTGCATTGCGGATGGTCGTATTATGGTTTTTTCAAGCCTACAAAGCGCTTTCGAAACTAGGTGACAATATCGGTTTACTGTTTTTGAAAGATTGTTGTATTCTATCTGACACATCCTTATGCGTGTGACTGTGTGTGGCAATTAAGAGAAATGTCGCAACTTGCTCTGTAATCTTAACATAACGACTGCTCTTTAAGAAACCATTTTGTTTCAATGTGTTACACAGTTTCAATAATGTACTCGGCCCCATTCGAAATCGCTTGTATCATGTATTTTTGTTGTCATCGATAAGTACCCAATGTACCCACATAGGATCGGTCAATACTGACATCCTTTGAGGAATTGGAGTGCGCCTTATTGAATGGTGCATTAAATTATTGTAACATTTTTCCACTAACTCCAGCATACACAAAAGAATAAACTCCAATTCATCCCTTAATAATGGATTCAAATTCTGCTCGTCATCGTCGTCATCAGATTCCTCAATATCAGAATCCGTCATATCATGACAGTTTGTGAAATCACTGTCGTCAGATGCATCCATGTTGGAAAACCTACAATTTCATGTCATGCATAATGTCACATAGGATATACATCATATTTACATATGCATCATTAGATATTAAAGCCACAAATACATAATATAGTTTTAAACTTTGCATACATGATAGGGAAATAAGCATTCGTACAGTGCTAAAGTTTAGTACTACCTGATAGGGAATAAACATTCTTACAGTGCTAAATTTTAGTCCTACACACGATCACAATAAGATAATAATGTTTTACAACTGACACACAATAGAAATATAACATAAAACGATAAGGCTTCTATCAAGCATCGCCAGATGGCATGAAACTCGCGACCCACATACGTTGTCTTGCGTCAGTCATGTTCTCAACAACCGATGCCCAGTATGGGTCATTGAGGGCTCTACGTATATCCAAGTATGCAACAGTAGGCATTGACATCTCACCAGAAAGAGCATTGACTATGGTCATAAGAGGTTTGGCAGAACCCAACCCTAAAGAGCGCGAGGCAGACTTAGCGTCCCCAACGAAGGGGGAATTGTCGGATATTTTCAGATGTCGGATGACTATATCCTTAATGAAATCGAAGTTGCTTGTAATCCGAGTGTAAACCTCCTCACCCTTTGCAAAACGCTTGCTAGAATTCGATGACGGCCAATCAATGTCACATTTCCTCTTTCCCTTTGATTTGGATTTCGGCTTATGGATGGGACAGCTAGGGCCCTCAGTCAACTCAATGATGGCCGGAGCAAGATTGAGATCAACGTGATTCTCATCACCACTATCGAAGTCCAAGGGGGATTGGGTGCTAGCATATTTGTACTTTCCAGTGGCAGTGGACCCTGTAAACACGTAGCACATTTTCTCAAAGTTTCGGGGTGGGCTAGTACGAAATTTGTAGTACTTTTTCATTTTCAGATCCTGTTAAAAGAAAAAATAAATGTAAAAAATAGTTAAGTTAGCACAACCTCTCTAAGTGGCAAATGACATAACAATAAATAAATGCTATCAATAAAGGTTTTGGGTATATCGTCTTGATATGTTCCCATTGCTCCGGAGTTGTATCGATTGTCCCAAGGTCATCATCCCATCCAAACTTAGTACCATTGTTGTCCGTTTTAAGGGCCATGTAATGATCATGCGCCTTTCTTAGGCAATGAATTTTCTCACAAACTTGGTAATTTGTGTACTGAGTGACATCATTAAGTTGGTTGTTCAGACTTTGGGCAATGCGAGGAATTATACGTTTCCCATATAGTGGTCATATACCTTCTTCAATGAGGTCTCTCAAAATGTCTAACAGGCAGTCCTCATGTTCGTTTTCCCATTTCAGGTTGACCCAGCCAACAGGTTGGGGGGGTGTGTGGGTGAAAACATGCTTGTGGGGGGGACTTGTGTGGAGTGGAAAAAAAAATGACATTTATGAAACGGGAAGATCATGTGTGACAATATATAAAGCCTATAGATCCCAGCAATAAAATATTTTTAACTATGAATGTAGTTGATAGTTAATGTGGACAAAGAGATCAGACAAAAAAAGATAACAAGAAGAACACATTAACAAAATTGTAAACACGAACAAATGTAATGAAAGGATGAGTTTATTTAACTAGAATAGTCAATGAACCTTTTTGTGCTGGACATCACATGTTTGTAAGGAGTATCCACCATATTGAGAAATAAATGATAACAAAATTAGGCACAACACAAATAATCACCTCACGACTCCATGCACCTAGAGCAAATCGGATTTAGATTATTATAGAAATATATCAAAAGTTACAATCATAAAATGAAATACAAGGCATATATCAAGTAAGTCGAAGAAAATAAATAAAAGTAGAGAGATTCATTTAAATCTAGTTTACAACTTATTCATCCACAATGTCAGTTAGGATTATTTGAATGCCAGATTCAAGAAGAAAAATATTGTCAAAGACATTTTGCAGTTTAACCAACTGCCCTTCAAAATTGAAAATACCACACGAATTGTCCGTCTACAATACCATATATGATTTTCCTTGGATGNGAACCTTTTTGTGCTGGACATCACATGTTTGTAAGGAGTATCCACCATATTGAGAAATAAATGATAACAAAATTAGGCACAACACAAATAATCACCTCACGACTCCATGCACCTAGAGCAAATCGGATTTAGATTATTATAGAAATATATCAAAAGTTACAATCATAAAATGAAATACAAGGCATATATCAAGTAAGTCGAAGAAAATAAATAAAAGTAGAGAGATTCATTTAAATCTAGTTTACAACTTATTCATCCACAATGCCAGTTAAGATTATTTGAATGCCAGATTCAAGAAGAAAAATATTGTCAAAGACATTTCGCAGTTTAACCAACTGCCCTTCAAAATTGAAAATCCCACACGAATTGTCCGTCTACAATACCATATATGATTTTCCTTGGATGCTGGATTACAAGATAAACAACTTCGTGAAAGTAATTTATCCAACCTCACACCTTGAAACACCCGACTAGTGGGTCATTTGCCAGAAATAGCAAATTTCTCATGAAAATTCAATCTTCATGGTTAAACATTTATACTATCCTAACTATCAACCGGGGATCTTATCAAGTTCCGTATGCTCTTGCACTTAGCAAGTAATCAGAGAGGAAAATGTCTTCACTATTGTATGCAGTGGACATCTTTACCAGATCATCGTAGACAACTTTCTATTGACAGGACATCTAGAAACATGGCAAACTCAAGCCAAACTCGGAAAGATATCATGTAAGGAAATGGTTTTCTTAATGATTTACCTACGAATTGGGTGTCTAAATGCCCAAAGTAGAGAAATAAATAAAAGGAAATGCCCAAATGCCAAACAAACAAACATATACGCTCATATGCAGAGGCATAAAAACAGTTAAAGAAGAAAGAAGCAAGGGAAAAACAAATTTTGTCATGGGTCTGGATCTAAAATCTGTGTGGTCTCGAGTAAAGAAAATCACCTGAGTCCGGGCTCTAGTGAGTGGCGTCGTGGTGGAGGTTCTTCGCCATCGATGGGTAAACTGGAGGAAGAAGAAGCGGCCCTATGCGGTTGGTCAGTGAAGATAAAATCTACGAGCATTCAGTTCAGGGACTATGCCGAACTACAAAGAAAAAAGGGAAAGAGGAAATACGCAAGTCATTTGTCCCTTGCAAGGGCCTTTTCGGAAAAGGGGGAGAAAGTCTTGATTTGGCGTTGCTTTTCGAGTGAGGTTTACTGAGGCCCTGCATTTACTCTACCTAAAACGTGCTGACATTCGTACCTAATGTGAACAGTTAATTGCCAATGCCGTTTGCCATAAAACGTTTGTCAAACAGGGTCACTGTTTGATCTATAGGTGAATCCATGATATCCTATTAAAAAAAGGGCAAAAAAAAAAAAACGTTGGACCCAGATGGATTGGATTTGAGCCAAGCCCATTACTTACCCATGCTTTAGTGTACATGATCCGAAGACAGCCCACTCATTAGCTTGCCCCGTACTGCTCGTTCGAGAGCACCAAAACGGGGGGGCATTTTCAAAGTTTTGCCGCGAGAACTCTCTCTCTCTCTCTGTGTCAAGTCCAGACAGTCCGATGACCTCAACCATTACTCACCAAATCATCGACGAAGACGACGACGTATGTCCATTTCCTCTCACTCTCACTTTATCTCTGTCTAAACTCACCGTTTTGTTTCTCACTCTTTCTCTTTCTTTTTCTCTGTCTCTCTTTAGGGTTTCGATTGGGAAGCAGCCGTTAGAGAAATCGATGTGGCTTGCCAAACCACTAAGCCCTCCACTTCGCACGCTGACCAATTTATTTCCCATTTTACGACTCCTGTTTCAAATGCTTCATGTTCTAAGACCAAGCAAAAGGCCGGGGTTTCTCGGCAATCCACGCTCGACAAGTTCGTGGCCAAGGCGGGCCCACCGAGGCCTCAGTCGCAGAATCGGGGCGCCGAATTACGTGATCAAGATGGCGTAGAGGGCGATGAACGGGTGAGCTGCATTGACATTGATCCTGAGGCAGCCAAAACTTGGACATACCCAGGTTTTTTTTTCCAATTCTTTTTAATTTTTACGTTTATTCTGTGATTGGGCAAATGGATTAGTAGTTTTCTTGGGAACATTAAGGAAATGGGTTTTGAAGAACCAGTTCAAAGTTCGGGTCTTTTCTTTTGGTGATATAGATTTTTGGGTTCTTTTCCGGGGTTCTTAGTGAAGCAATTGGTTATATTATATTGCTACATGATAGCTATATCATCAATCTATCATCAAATCCCCGTTGTTTTGTAATTTCGAAAGTGGGTTGTGCTCCTAATGTATTGAACTAACATTAATGATGAAGTAAATAAACTCTTTGTCATATTGTGTTAATGGCGGATCTTGTCTCAATGGGCTATAATAATTCCTTTTGGTTTTGTTGGAGCCATTGATTATAATGCTTCTATTTTTTTGAAAAATTCAATTTTTACTCGTCACAGTTACTAATCATTTTATTGAGAAACTTTATTTTGGGACTGGGCAAACAGGTCTTCCGATTTAAAAAAATGGGCTGTGAAGCACCAGTTCTAGGTTGAGTGTATGAGCTGTTGATAATAATATTTCGCCGGATTTAGGATTGTTTTTATAATTAATGCTTTCTCAATGTACAAGTACTGCTACAATAAGCTTATCTCCTTCTTTTTTCTTTTAATTGTTTTTGAGTCATGCAGTTAATGTTCCTCTTCGCGACTATCAATTCGCTATTACCAAGAAAGCCTTGTTTTCAAATACATTGGTGGCGTTGCCAACAGGACTTGGGAAGACGCTTATTGCTGCAGTTGTTATGTATAACTACTTCAGATGGTTTCCTGATGGTAAAGTACTCCTTACTTATTATTTAGCCCAACTAACTTCTAATTTGGTTACAATTTATTTATTCTGGTACCAGATAATATTATTTGTCAGTGTACTATCAGCTTCGTCCAATGATGATGTACAAAGAATGCGCTTTTTTTGAATCATACGATCAAATGTGTTCAAATCTGATTAGTATTTCATAAAATAATTTAATATTAATTTTTTAGTTGAAAGTAATTCTTAAAAACTCACCATCTGATACCTACATAAGGAAAGCAAACTTTTTCTACATTTAATTGTCAATATTAATTTTGGAGGCCATATTCTAGTTGGTTCCATCTCCACCTTAGATATTAACAAACAGACAACTTCTTCTTCTTTTTTCAAAGAAAAACAACTTTTTTTCTAAGATATCTGTTTGCATAAGATATATCTTAGAAGTTGATTTTGTTTCTCTCCTCAGTGTTTGGAAGATTGATTTTGAGAGAATATTTGGTATGCTACAAAACATTTTAACCTTTTCATCTCCCCTAACCCTTTCGGGTAGGCAATTTTGTACTTTCTCATTGTAAATGTTGGAAGAGCGTTTTCTTTTCTTCTTCTTCTTTTTATTTTTTTTTAATTTTAAATATTCCTTTGTAGAAACTCTATGCTGTTAGAGAAGATCCAAATGGATTGTGCATCTTCACTTGTTTCTTGGAACAATATAATGTTATTTCTACAAGTTTCTTAGCGTTATTCTATATCCCAATAAACATTTAGCTGGCAAAGCTTTGTTGGGTAATAGAGAGGTCAATGGGTCACCAGCCTGCAGACTTGAGCAAGCCAGCTTCCAGTCGAACCATTATGAAATCCCGGTTCACATATGCTTTCCAAAATTTATTGATGTATAGTTTAGTTGCCTCTCTCTCTCTCTCTATCTATATATATATATATGTTTGCAAATTATATTGACAAAATTTTCGCTTGGATTACATGAACCCACATATGCTCTAGTTTCTTGTTTTGAGTTTTTTTTTTTTTCGAGTTTATTTTGAAAGCTTTACTTATCAAACATTGACATCTATGTTTGCCTGCTTGGCCTTTCCATGGCAGGGAAAATAGTCTTTGCTGCTCCTTCTCGACCCCTTGTCATGCAACAGATAGAAGCATGTCATAATATTGTGGGAATTCCTCAAGTAAGATGCTTCTTCACTCAACATAGTGACTATAAGAATAACTTACACATTTTGAGAAGATATGTTTCAAACTGATTGCAGGAATGGACAATTGATATGACGGGTCAGATAAATCCTACAAAAAGAGCATGCTTCTGGAAAACTAAACGAGTTTTCTTTGTTACTCCACAAGTGCTGGAAAAGGATATTCAGTCTGGTGAATTTTCAAACTATACCTTAATATTTTAGGATTGCTGAAATTGTTACGGTTTACTGTAACATTGAATTGTCACGGAAAGGCATTTCCTGCATGTAATTTGAATTAAGAGGCAATGGGGTATTTAATATTCTGAAATTTTTGTTAGTACCTCCAGTTGAAGATTTCCCTTCACCATAGGAAGTATTAAAAGAAGCTTTGGTTGGAAGTAGTGCTTCTCAGTTTATGGAGAAGACAAATGAAAGAAGTTCAGTTTTCAATATTTCAAGAAAGATGTTTATTCAGTACTTTAATGTAAACAATATTTTAAATATAAAAATAAGTAATATAAAGGCTAAACATCACATAAGAAAACACCCTCATTGATTTTCCCCTTTTATTTTCTTTCTTTTTTCCTTTTTTCTCATGGCAAGGACTCATGAATGATATAAAATGTTGGGTTTGTTTGATAAAACTTTTTAGAGGGCACTTTTTGGTTGTGACATGACATATAGGTGAAAATAGTTTTGAGTATTTTGTGTTTTGAGTTGTTTGTTAATGCTTTTTTTTTTTTGGTTAAAAAACAAAAAGCAACCCTAAAAAGCATTGATAAACGAGCCCGTTATATCTTGAGATATTAGTACTATGCAAATATTTCATTGCTCTCTATTTTTTTTAATAAAAACCAATAAAAATATATTTGATAGTAACCCTATATCACCATGATTTTGTAAGGAACTCTTTTCCCCATATTGATATATGGAGGATAAAGACCTAAATATACCTTCATGAAGAGAGTTTTGTCTTTGTTTTGAGTAGCATATACAACTAGACTTTTTTATTGATGTGAAGCTTTTTCATAAATCACAAAAGGAGTATATATGATTCGTGTAGTTTGCCCCCTGTTTCTTTGCCACCACTTAAGTAACTTCTTTTATGTTCCTGACTTTTATTGGATCAGTCATCTCTACCTGTTGGAGTTGTTTATATTGTCTATTATGCTAGTTCATAGTTTTGGCATCAACCACCTAACATTCTCTCCCAATGTTCTTTGGTTACCTGGAATGTTATTTATTTTATGGATTATTTGATTTTGGATATCATAAGTCATAACATGAAAAAGAATATGCAAATAGTTATGTCATTTCATTTCCTTGTAGGCCTAGCTGTATACATTTCTATGGCTGTAATTTGGGTTGAAATTCTAATGGGTGTAATAACTTGATGTGGTGAACATGGTTTAATGATGTTCGATTAATGTCATAATACTTTAGCTACCAGAGTATTGCCTCAAATTCTTTCATTTTGTCTTCAAATTTGATTTTATAATTGCTCAATCTTGGTGTAAATTGAGAAAATCAACGATTGGTGCAAGTCTATGCTGGTAATTTCTTTATTTGTATTATTACATTTTCAATTGAATGATTAGTTACTTGCACTTGGACTTAGAGTCTCTGAAATTAATATTTTGTTTTATTTTTATCCCAAACCCTTTAAGTTCAGCATGACGCTTTAAACCCTTGTCTGAAGTTATTTCATGTGATATCATTCTGTTGTATCTTCCATTACTTATTTGCTCATGAAGTAAGTTGTCATAGGCACATGTTTGGTGAACTACTTGGTCTTGTTGGTGATTGATGAAGCTCATCGAGCATTGGGAAATTATTCTTATTGTGTTGCAGTTCGTGAGGTTTGTTGTTCCATTTCTTTCATTCTTTAGTTATAATCATCCCCTATGCAGGCTTTGGTTCAGTATGTGTTTTTGGATATTGTTACTGGTCTGAGATACTAATGATGCTCCAAATTTTTAGTTAATGGCTGTACCGGTGCAGCTGAGAATATTAGCGTTGACTGCCACACCAGGATGTAAGTTACTAACATCTACTTGGGTTCTATAAAGTTTCAAAAAATATTAGATGCTTATGTTGAATACAATTTATCAGCAAAGCAGCAGACCATCCAGCTTATTATTGATAACTTATATATGTCAACACTTGAATATCGTAATGAAAGTGATGATGATGTCAGCCCCTATGTGCACAACAGGAAGATAGAGTTAATTCAGGTATGTATATTTTGTCCTTTTTGGAGCCTTTTCTTCACATAACTATACGTCTCTGTGTGTATAGATATAACATTTGGGTTGCAATCTTACTAGGTTGCAATGGGGCTAGATGCAGTAGAAATAAATAATAAGCTCTCAGAAGTACTGCGTCCAATTGTTGCCAGGCTTTGTGCCATTGGAGTACTCCAGAATCGAGACTATCAAACGGTATGGGTTCCATATATTGTAATTATTTTAATTATCTTTTGGGAGACTGTTTGTTTTGCATTTCTTTTTCAATTGATTATGCCATTAAACCTTGTAATGATTGTTCTTGTTGCAAGTTCTGATTAAGTGTCAGGTTTAATACATTTTCTTGGCAATTGAGGCATTATGAAAAACATACTCCTTGTCTATGTAACAAGGAGATTCCCATTTTACCAGTTTTACCTTTCTGGCCACATGTCTGACTGTCACTGCTTTCAGACTAACTCGGGTAGTAGTGAACTTCTTACAGTTTCGGAGTTTGAATATCAATACCTGTTTCATTTTACCTATAGCAGCTTGATTAAGTAGCTAACCTGACAAATAAGGTTTAGGGTTAAGATGTAAGCTCCAGATTTGGAGAAAAATTAAATACAATTTATTTAAGCTCTGGGTTTATATTTACTGGTCAAGAAGATGCTATCACAAATTGATGGGGCTTTTTGATGTTCCCTTGGAATATGATGGCCTTGTACTAATTTACTTAGCTTTTGAGAGAAATAATCTGCTCTTATGATCTATATTATATTAAACAATCTGTCATGAAAAATTGTCCATTGGAAAAGGTATCAACTGTCCTGTAAAGGGTCATGAAAGCTTTGAAGAGTGCTCAAGAGAACTTGGAAATGATTCTAAACCATCTTTATAGTGATAGCTCCCTAGTTTCTTTTTATTCAACTCATCTCTGGTGTTTATATATATTGTATTATGCTTCAAACAAACTGTATTCCAACCAGAAATCATTTTTAAAAATTTTCTCAGTTGTAAATCTTAGCTCTGAGAGTTTTTCTCTTCATTCACTGCATCTCTTTTTTGTTAATGCTCAACAGACCATCACATTCTCTTTGGTCTTCTTACACATCCTCTCATTCTCTTTCTCTCTTTGGTGGTTGACAGTTGAGCCCATGTGAGTTACTTAACTTGAGGGATAAATTTCGTCAGGCACCCCCGCCAGACCTTCCCCACATTAAGTATAGTGAAGTGGAAGGATATTTTGGAGTTCTTATTACTCTCTATCATATTCGTAAGCTACTCTCAAGCCATGGGATTAGGCCATCATATGATATGCTTGAAGAAAAGTTGCGACAAGGGTATGTTCTTGTGCACCCTTCATTTCTGCACTGTCTTTATAAGCTGACACAATATCTCATAAATAATACTTGCTCATTTTGAGTAATGCTACTCTTCACATTCATTTATCATACCTATTTCACATCGGCTGACGTGACGTGTTTTAAGTGGCTTTCCTATTAGGCACTTAAAAAAAAAAAAAAAAAAACAAAACAAAAGCCACTTAAAACACGCATTGTTAGCCGGTGTGAAGAGTAGCATTACTTGCTCATTTTACATGCTTGTTATGAACTTGTCAATCTATTCCACAGAATCCTTTCCAATGAATTTTCTGTTAAATATTTTGACTGCTAAAGAACATGGTTTCAATTTTGTCATTCAAGTGCCAAAAACTTTCAGTTTGGGTGGCGCAATTTTTGTTGCATCCAGGCTCAGAGTTCCAATAGATAGGACCATTATGATAAAAACAGGGTAGGTTCCTTTTCAAATTTTGATTTTGAAGTTTTAATTTCCATTCAAGTTGAAGGTTGATATTCCCCATTGTCCCATTATATAACACACAGGGTTGATGCAAATCTTTGTGTTTGAGTTGATCTAAAGAATATCTTTAACTGGAGTTTTAGTTAAATGGGCAGAGTTTTCCTATATAAACATATTTAGCATTGTGATTGCAGGTATTTTGCGAGATTTATGAGTAAAAATGAAGATATTTGGAAAACAAAGCTCTTAATGCAGCAAAGCTTGGCTCATGGTGCACCTAGTCCCAAATTGTCAAAAATGTTAGAAGTACTGCTTGATCATTTCAGTATGTGGCATATTATCTTACTTCTATGTCCCCAAAAATGTTGGACTATTTTGTGCTCTTGGCTGCCTCTTTGTACTATTATTTCTAAATTACATTGAGAACTTGATTGAGTCCTTATATATAGTGGCGGAGTCGGGAACTTTTTTTTGGGGGGGGGGGGCGGGGGGCAAGAAAGGAGACGAAACAAAAAGTTCAAACATTACATAATACAAAAAAGGATCAAATGATATTCTTAATGCATTAATGTTGTATTGTAACTAAAAAGGCGTCCACAAAAGTATATCTTGTCCACAAAAGTATATCTTGTCAACTTGGACATAGAAATATACAAAAAACCCCCCAAAAATTTATAAATTTCCTATCACAGTGAGGTTTGATGTCAAAATCATTTAGCTCAGTGAACCAATTGCTGGACCAACCTGCATGCAGTAAAATGAGAAAATTCAGTAATTCAAGGTTTAATCTAATTCGTTTCCTTGGTTTATCTTTAAGTGGTTTTCTTCGACTCTGGTTGTAATCTAAATCATTACTCTCTAAAATTTCATTCACCATAACAAGTTTGTTAAATCCTTCGTACTGTCTTAGGTTTGGAGATATCTTCATTATTGGCAGTGTGGAACTTCACTCGGTTGAAATGATCTCTTTTCAATTCGGGAACTATAAATGCCACTAATAATTCACACAAGTTTCTGAGATATAGTTAGGTCTATATTGATAGGCAAGCTTAAATCTCAAATTTGAGTGAGCTTGAAAGTTTTGTTATCTGTTGGTTAATGTGACAACTATAAATATGGTTGCAGAAACAAAGGATCCACAAAACTCAAGGGTTATTATTTTCTCCAATTTTAGGGGAAGTGTCAGGTAAAAAGAGATTAATTTGTGTTGTTCAACTCGGTTTTGATGCTTCCAGTCTATTGTGTATTTCTTAATATTTTTTTCTTGGTCATAATATACAAACATTCAGGGACATAATGGAAGCACTGGTGAATATCAGGGATTTAGTTAGAGCTACCCAGTTTATTGGCCAAAGCTCAGGTATCCATCATAGATTGAAAAGATGTTAGTTTTGGAAGTGATTATTTCAATTGCAAAATTGGAGATCTCCTATGTTATTGAAGTTATTAATGCCTTTCTCCCTTGCCACTTGGATCATCTACCTACACCCATGTTGCATGACAGGGGCAGATGATACGATGGGTGCACAGATTAACATTTACTCGCTCACACAGAGACACATATCAGTATATGTATATGCATATTTTTGTATACGTGCATGTGTCCATGTTTGTTTCAGTACTCTTATATCTGTTACCAAGCCTATTGCTCCACTACATCCATCATGGCTTCACCTTCTCTCTTTTATATTTCTTTCCTTGTTATATTCTTCATTTATTTATACTAAAAGAAAACATCCTACCATAATAGGCGACAAGTTTACTTGGTACGTTAATCTTTTGTAAAATATTCATAATTTGTGATTTCATACAGGAAAAGCATTGAAAGGCCAGTCACAAAAGGTTCAACAGGATGTTTTGGAGGTAAATATGATGCTCTTAAATGATTTTCTTAGCTCTTTGTAGTGGCTTACTTTGTTCTCCCACAGAAATTTCGGGCTGGTGGTTACAATGTTATTGTCGCCACATCAATTGGTGAAGAAGGACTGGATATCATGGAAGTTGATCTTGTTATATGTTTTGATGCTAATGTGTCACCGTTGAGAATGATTCAGCGCATGGGGAGGACTGGAAGAAAGCATGATGGACGAGTTGATATCCTTTTTGTTATTTGGATAATGCATTGTATTGAATAGGCTATTTGTGAGACTAATGCAAGCATGCATTTTCTCTTTTTACTTCTTCCAGGTTTCAATACCTTTACAAGTTTCTAATGCCAACTGGAGTATTTCCTTGACAGTATTACTAGTTTTAGCTTGTGAAGGGTCAGAATTGAAGGGTTACATGCGAAAGCAGGCAAACAGCAAGGCAGTTAGAAAACACATGCGAAATGGGGGGATGAATAGCTTTAATTTTCATCCTAGTCCAAGGATGGTGAGATCTTTTAAAAGACGTTTATTTTTTAATTATAATTTCGCCTCAACATATAAACTCATTTAATAATACTGTTATTATAGATTTTTTCCCCTTTTCTGGGCAGATTCCCCATATTTACAAACCAGAAGTCCAATTTATTGAGCTGTCAATTGAACAATTCATTCCTCGCGGAAAGAAAGTGAAAGACGATCATGCTATTCAGGCATCTGTTTTGGAAGACAAACTAACGGTTGCTGAGACTAGTTTAATTGCCAAATATTTTCACCCTACTGATGCAAATACATGGAGGCCATCTCTTATTGCCTTTCCCCACTTCCAGACATTTCCATCCAGAGTGCATAAGATAATGCATGCATATAGAACTGGGATGTTGATTGATATGATGCAATGTTTGCAAGGACTAACCTTTTCCCAAGACTGCAAAACCACTGTTGTTGAGGTTCTATTTGAAATTTTTGTGCTTTAATATTTCTCTTATTGCATTATACTGTTCTTCTTACTCGATCATGTGATGGATTTAGGATGGAGTCTTGCTGGGAAAGAGCTTGGTGGTCAACACTGCTGAACTACACGACAGTGGAACAGAAGGTAATATAATATCTAATAACTCTATAAGAGTTGTATGGCAAAAGGTTGGGGGTATTCGGAAAGCATTCTGGGGTTAGATCACTTTTGAGGATGGTTGAGATCATATGCATTGGAACACTAAGGGGGAAAGAAATCTTTGTACTTATACATTATTTGATTTCAGTTAGAATTTTAGCATTTAGGTACATTTACTTATGTCTTTTTGGTTTCAAGTCCCAATGCTCATAACATTCAAGCTGCAGTGTATTTCCTTGTTCCCTAGTTAGAAATGAGCATTTAACATTTATAATTATGTATCTCTGCAAATCATTTTAAAGGACCAAAAGTAAGCTGCTCAAATAATTACATCTGTATGTAAATTGTTTTCCCTTTTCTTTATCTCCCTACTTTCAAGTTATCCCACTGTTTATGCGAATAGATATAGGCATTGTTCATATTCTCGGAATCTTGTATCAAGTTGCATCCTGAGTCTGTTACTCTTTTCAGCCAAAGTCTGAGTGGAGTTTCTGAGCCTTGAATCTTAACTTATATAATGTGTTGTTGAATCATAACATAATAGTGGCCTTGGATCTTTATTTCTGTTCCTTTTGCTTTTTCATTCTCCCAAATCCCAATGTTGCAACTTACAATATCTTGGTAAATATTAGCTTAGCTATGCATAAGTTGTATTGTATTGTTATTTCTGCATTTTCTTTGTTTTGTTTGTGATATTGAATGTCCAGAACATCTATGCTGTTACTGAGCTATAAATATCAGTAGTGTTTGATGTAAATATACCTTCAAATATTGTGCAGGTTTGCCAGCTTTTGATAAGTCTCCAAAGATAAGATCTCAAAGAGAAGTATTGGACTCTGAAGTATCACCTAGGAAGATCATAAGAACCAAAGAGAAGCGTATTGTGCCTGACTTTTGTAGGGAAAATCCTCCTGTGCACTCCTATATCTTTGGTTCAGATTATGTATCTGTTGATACTTTTGGAAAGGTCTTGATTTTATCAGTCCCTTTACTTCCTCTCAAAGAAGGGTCACATTCTAAGGGTACAATTGCAAGCAGTACAAAGTCACTGAATTTTTTAAAGCAAGATTCTTGCTATTTGAGGACTTCGTCTGAAGGCAACAAGGAACTAGTTATGCAAACTATGGCTGTTGTAGAAATAACTTCTCCAACAAGATGCATAAAGGACGAGACTCTGCCAACATCTGGATTATGTGACTCTGATGTCCAGCATGAGAAGACATTAGATGAGTTTGAGAATAGTCCTGAAACACCACCTTTAAAGGGAAATCTGTCAAATGAACGAGATAGTGCTGGTGAGACGCCTGATGTTGTGGAAATCAAGGCCCCCTTGCCTCTGGCTGATGAATGCACAGATGAGTTCAGAAATATTGAGCTTAGTCCACGACTGACTAATTTGATTAAATGTGGTGTTGTTCCCGAGTCCCCTGTCAATGATAGAGGTCTGCATTCTTTTCCAGATCTTAAATTATTTTATCTTAGTTTCAGGGACTGAAAAACTTTGCTTACATTAGAAATGTGTACGGGGATTAAGAATTTTATGATGAAAGAAATTGGATTTTTGCAGGGCTTCCAAATGGTAAAAAGAAAATTGAGTTTCTTGTTCCACCTGCCCAATCGCCAACTGAGTTGATAGTGAAGTCTTCAAGTCCAGGAAAAAATGAGCAGGGCATTATGGAAATTAGCAACTATGGAAGAAATGGCTCTGTTTCTCCCATTAATAATGCAATTCAAACTCCTATACTCAAGTTGAACAATAATGCCAGCATAACTGGTCGTATATCCACTTCTCCAGTTGTTGAGGAAGCCCAAACTCCATTTGCAAACTTGACAAACAATAGCTGTAGCAAAGATTGGCATTTAAGTTCTGGAGACAAGTCAGAAAGTGTTGAACAGAGGCGCAAGTTTAAGAGGTTGCGCAAAATTGGAGATTGTGGAAGTAGGAAAATGAAAAGCATAAAAGAAAATCTTCTTGTTCCAATATCAAATCTTGCCAGATCATTTTCTAGTAGCAGTCCTATCCAAAACAAGCATGCCAGAGGTATATTGAATTCCAAGACTGATGCCTCTGGTTGTCTGTACTTTCCAGTGTTGAAATTTTCTTATTTTTCTGATCTTATATTTTCTCTTGAAATTGAATTGGGCTGAATACCAGTACTTAATACTTCTTGTTGCATTCAGGTAAAAAGAATCCTGTTAAAGATGCCAGAGCCTTCATTGAGGAGGAGGCTGAGTAAGCTCTTTTGCAGATAATTGAATTAACATCACCAACACCACCACCCCCCCCCCCCCCCCCCCCCCCCCCCCCCNCCCCCCACAGCCATTCTGACCTATGAAAATAAAAAGGAATACTTTCGATTTAATGTTTGAAGAATGGCCATTCTGACTTATTGTTTAATGGTTACCTCAGGGTATCTTCAGACGCTGATATTTCTGATGATGAGGAAGATGAGCAGGACAATGGTTCATATGATAGTTTCATAGATGACAGGATCAATCCAACAGCAGCAAGTAGTCCAGCTGAAAGTTGTCGAACCGACATGATGGCAATTTACAGGTGTTTTTATCTCTTCTCTCTCTTTCTGAGCGTGTGTTTGTTGGGGTTACCTCCTTGGTGGGTGGAGCTGTGGAGGCAAGGGGGACTACATCCTTAGGAACATGAATGTATATAACTCATATGAGCATAAATATTTTAAATCTAAATAGTTTGGAGAATACCACAATGCATGATTTGGTGATGGCTTAAAATATTCTCCAATTTTTACTTTGTTTGACAAAATCATTGACTGTTGATCAAGTGACACTTAAATGATACGCCGATAGTAGTCCAAAAAGTTTCATTATTTAAGTTATGTTGATTATTTTTGAAAATTGTAATTCATGTTTAACTAGAAGTTGCGTTCTTGGTTTCTTCCACTGCATGTGATGTGCATGAGTTGCATATCGGTTTCCAACAGGGGACACCTACAAGTTCTAGAAACTTCTATAAGGAAAGTCCTATCATTCTAACAATATCTTATGACCTTATTTACAAATTTAGATAATTCAATCTTGAGTCTAAATAAGTACATTTTGTAGCATATATACATATGTACACACAAACACACACACATATAAATTGATTACACACATATGTACATGACTATATCAAGACTCATGTTCACAAAGATTCAAGTTAGATGATTGCAAAAGGAAGATGATTCCCCCTCATCTTTTCACTACTTAAAATGTTCTTGTTACAAAGTTAGAAATATTATTAAAATATTAGTAAAAAGGAAGTTATATTAGCTTATACAAGCTGGACTTGTTTAATAAACGAGCTCAAATTTTTGTTCAAATTTAGTTATTTAATAAACTAATTGATTTTGTATCAAACTTATACGAGTTGAGCTCGAGCTGTTCATGAATAACTTGGTTTGTTTGTAGTCATATGCTTCTCTGCAATATTTAAGAAAGAAATGGGGTGTAGGAGTGCTTTTGTCTAGTTAGTACATATACATGATGGAAATACAAGAGACTTTATCTTAGATCTTAAAGTAAAAGCGCATGGTATTTGTTGCTTATTTGTCTATTCAAAATTTGAATTTAATTTACATCATTTCCTACAAATTAAAATGAAGTGTGATAATGCTAGAAAAGGAGGTCTAGAAGTTAACATTTTGGTTATTGGTTTAGAATGAAGTTGTTTAAAGTGGCTGTTTGCCAGAAAAAATTGCCTACCACTGCAAAATATATATATATGTGGTTATTGATGGTAAATCTTTAAGTCTCACTTTGGTCTTTGAGGTTTAGCTAAATGGAAATTATCGTCATAGTTTCAAAAAAATTCTTCATTGAGACTCTTGTGATTTTGTTCAAGTTTTGCATATTTAATAGGGTGGCATCCAAACATTGTTTCTGAACCCAAAAGTAGAAAGATTTGAGTGTTTGTTAAGCTTTTAGCTCCTTTCTTATTTTAACCTCTTACTCTCCCCAACAATATGCATAGCATGTGCTCTGCTAAACATCTAATATTCTTAATGCTCTCTATATAATTCATCAAAATTCTCTCTTTAATATTCATTGTTGGCCTTTTTAAGTTTTTATAACAAATGAATCTCCATCAGCAGGCATTCTTTGCTCAGCCAATCACCAATGGTGAGGCAGCATAAATGTGCTGCCACTTCCAGTCCCAACTCTGTGGCTTCGATGACCAAAACATGTGAAACTGCAAGTTCTTCAGGGAAAACCTTGTATTCTCTCCAGACACCTCAAACTGAGTTTGCTAATCAATCAGCTGGGAGAAATTCAGAATCCTTTCAAATGAGGAGGCTCTCCTCACAGGTTGTGCCTTGTACAACTAGTGTTTCCCCAAGAGGAAATCATGAGATGGAAAGTCGAAAAAGAAAATTGCGTTTTTGTCAATCAGAATCCGTTCCTACAATCAACCTAGAGCCAGAATTCGTGCTTCAATCAGAGACTGCAGCAGCCAGAGATTCATTTCAGCATGGTGACACAAATTCGGATGCAAAGGAGGATGCATTTTATGATGATCAATTTTATGAAGGTCTTGACCTCGATGCAGTGGAGGCCGAGGCCACCTTGCTTCTCAAACAGAAATCTGAGATGTCAGTCAGAGAGCAAGAGATAATTCCTCATTTACACCCACAAAATTGTACTCTTCTCAGTTCTCCATCGTTTGATCTTGGGATATGAAAATGCAGTTCTCCATCATTTGATCTTGGCATATGAAAATGTGGAGGCAAACAAATCCTGAAAAGGCTTTGGCAAAATCCAGATGGGTGGCAATTATCAGTCACGATTTCAACTTTTGATGATAGATTCTTTTTCCTTTTTTCTTTCGCAATTTAGAAAAAAGGAATAAATTTCTTTTTTTTTTGGGGGGGGTGGGGGGGTTCCTGTTCATACAGATGTAATTTATTATAGTTGTGTAAAGTCTATGTAAAGAGGGGAAAAGCGTGTATGCCAAACATCAATACATCCCATGTACTGAAAATGTCATAATTGTTTAGCCTCCAGAGAATGCAAGTATAAATGTGTACAAAAAATTACCCTAGTACAGCTTTCTTGTTTCTATTACGGCTTGATGATCAAGATTATCTCAGAGCACACTACCCATCAGCTGAGCTCCTCTCCCCAATTTATTATCAAAAACACTTTTGGGACAAATTTCTGCCAAAATCAACTTTTAAGCAAAGGTGAAAACTTTCTCAAATTGCATGTCTCATAAAATGTACAATAGTGCACCATCCTTTCTGCAGTAAATTCAAAATCGGTATACAGAATTCCGTACTTTTTGTTTTGTTTTGTTCTAATTACAGAATTCCATACATTGATAACAAAAATTGTTGATTATGTTGAGTACAGCTTCAAAAAAATATAATAATTCTCTAAAAAAGGACCGATGGTGACGATATAAGTGTAAAACGTTCAATTTTTGTGCTTAGCACTCGAGCCAAATCAAGCTGTAGGATACCGTGGGAACGGTGTTTCTGGCTTCAACTGATATACAAACCCCTTAGTCGTGAAATATATTTACATCACAATGAGAACCCCATTTGGTTACTTTGGCTCAACAAACCAGTTCCCTCTTTTAGAAGGCTGGAAAAATTAAACACGTAGAAGTTGCAACAAAAATTTCAACCAAATAACAAAGCAACTCTTCATTCAAAGAAGTGAAGTTTCTACAGGATAAACAGCAGACTGGCAAAGCATTCCACAAGTACCCATACTACTTTCTCTACATCTCTAAGGGGTTAGGGGTTAAAACCATTTTTTTACATGAACAAAGGACCTAAACACATCACCCAGAGATCGTCAGATAAAAGCAGTAGACACCTCTGACACAATTCTGGGTATAAAAAAAAAAACAAAAAAAAAAACGAAAGGACCAGAATAAAGTGCTGCTAGCCCGACATGAACGACGACATGGCTCGTCTGAAATCCAAAGACTTTAGGGCGGACTCTGGGAAATGCTTCCCACCGGGTACCCATAGACCACCCTTATGATGGGGCATCAACAACTGTGGTTGGTTGCTTGTTGCACCTTCACCAGCTTCCGCAGATGGAACCTCATTCTTTTTCTTCACGAATTCAAAAAACTCCGCAACCTGGCGTGCATACCTTCAACAAAGCAAAAATTTCAAAATTTAAAAAAAAAAAAAAGAAAAAAAAAAGGAGCATTTTGGCGTTGCTATTAAGACACAGTATATTAGTCAGTACAAATTATGGCAATATTCATATAAACATAACCAAGAAATGAACAATAATCTCATCTATAACCTACAAGACTTCCTACATGTCTTTTCTTCTGACTTATCAAAAAAAAAGACTTCCTACATGTCTTTTCTTTCTTTTTCTCCTTTGGGGCTTTTTGAGGGGATTGGGAAAAAGAAGACTTCAGGTGCATGTCAATGTTTAGCTCATTAACCTTTAACCTTAATGTACACCCTGCCAAATATTATTCAAAAAAAAAATGTACACCCTGCCAAATAGAACAAAAAGCATATTACTCTAGAGAAAATCTTCTTTACAGAATTTCTTGTTGATGGCCACCAAAGGTTAGTGATCATTTCATTATTCAGGGACCCACATGTTTCACCTATACACATTACTAAAAGGTTAGTTAAAAAACCTAAGGCTCCGTTTGCTAAAATTTTTGTTGTCTTTAGTTTTTTATTTCCAAAAAAAAAACATTAGCAAACAACTTTGATAAAACACAAGGATACAACCTTACAAACTCAAACACAAAACACTCATAAAAACACAAAAAATGTGTTCACCTTTATGTCATATCATAAAATTTTTTCAAACCAATAACAAAAAATACACCCAAAAACACATTAACAAACAGACCCTAAGTGTCTTTTAAAGCAGAGAAAGAGAGAGGGGGGATGCAAAAGAGCACTGTTGATTTATCATTTCATATAACATTTTGAGTATAAACCATGCAGAAATATTATTGTCTACGAAATTTCAGTCAACAGATTGTATTAAAGGAAGAGTGTAAGTGAAGTATTCATTTCTGGTAGGATCTATCATGGAGAAAGAATTAAATTTTTTATAAGTAAATGGAGAGAGAATGTTGAAGTTCAATAAAATGTTCTAGAATGATTGTTAATAACAGAAGCAATAATATAACCCACATATATGCTATGACAAATGTTTATGGACGTTGCAAAAAGCACGTGGTCCACATCAGTAGGTAGTTCCCCCTCTTTCTTTGTGGGAGACTACCCTTATTCAAAATGTAATTCTTAGAATTTGTTAGCTTTGATATACTGAAGGCAAAATGCATTTTCACAGCCAGAGCAATAAGTCATAGGCAGTTTACGTGGCCACTGGCCTGATTTCGAACATATTTTATATTTCTTTGAATAAACGCATAATTCATTAAATGGTAAAATGACTGCATACTTTCTCCAAAAACTTTGGAGGGGTGATAAGAAACACCAGAAATTAACCTTTTAAAAATGGCACAAACATCTAAAATGTGTTGAATACAATACACAGACTTGTGTCCACACAGCAGTTTTTTTTTTTTTTCTTGATAAGTAATATAGATTATCAAACATGTAGAGAGGCGCAACCCAAGTACACACGATGATAAGTAATAGAAGTTATTTAGTTGTTTCTAAGTATAGAAATGATAACCCATAGCATAGCAAGAGATGTATAATCTTTCTACCGGATAAAATGCTTATTTGTATTTGCCAGCAAATAGCATATTACATAGCATGTCAATCAAGGCAACACTTGCACCATAATGGCAGCCTACAGTTCAGATTGATTGGACTGTTAAAGACAAACAAGCCATCAATGGTCCAAATATAACTGATCCAAACAAATTTACAGACCAAATACAGGGAGTGTGTTAAACCATCCAAACCACAACCATGACAAAACACAATGTGAACAGAAACATGACCAAAATGAGAGATGAGAGATGAGACTAAAATAGAACAAAGTAGAATGCAATGAAAAACTTAACAACTTTTTTAATTTAGCGCTCCATGCATTGGGTTTTTTTTTGGGGGGGGGGGGAACAATAATATTTCTATGCGTGCTTATTAAATATGAAAGTAAGAGGTTGTTATCTTACTGCCTCTTTGCTTCAATGTCTTTGCTGAAATCAATGTTTGGTTCACAGTCAAGAACTAAGGCAGGAACCTGCCAATGACCAAAATATTTGTAGTTAAAATTGTAAGATGAGTGATGAGAATTTCATTAAAAAGGCAAAAAAATGATAAGGTACCTTCTGGATACTTGAATGCATATGATCACCCTCCAAATAGAACACACGGTCCCTTATATCAGGATGTAAAGAGCTGTCCATATGCAAAGGTAGCTTACTCACAGACAATACACCATGGTTTCCACCTTGGGATGGGAAAAGCCAGCTCTCATGCTTTTCATGTAAGCCACGGAGATAATCTAGGGAGACTCCACCCTCCTCTGTTCTTTTCCTTAGCTGCATGCGCTGGTGGCAAGTATCAGGACTTGCTCTAAGATATATAAAACCATCAGGAATCAGCCCAGGCAAGCATGATACCACTGGATCAAACCATGAGTCATAAATACTGATCTCCATCTCATTCATCCAATTTGCTTCATGAACAGCTCGGACAAAGACCTTTATAGAATAAAAACAAGATAAAAATAATCAACCTTGAAACTCTTAAATTGGGGTTTTTCTTCATCTTGAATGGGATCGACCAACAGGAAAAGAAAGATAACCCGACACATCCTAAATAGTTCCAAAATCCTCTTGGATTCTTCATTCATTTTTGCATGGAAAGTAATGAACAAATATAATTTGAGATCAAGATGAGTTTGTCAAATACATTATGTACGATAACCTACCTTATTATATCACATTAAGACCAGCTTAAAAAGAAAAAGTAGAGAGAGAGAGAGAGATTACCATCCTGTCACTGAAAACACTCCTCTCCATCAATCTGAGGGGCTTGATACCTCCAGATGACTCTCTCTCTTGCATAACCCTTGTAACAAAAACATAATTCTGGAAGGTATAAGCATACCTTTCTGGCTCAGCATAAAAAGCATCCAATATATTAAAGTGGTCAGGTCCAACATCCTGCCACTTGTTAATAGGTTCTGGAACAATCTCAACTAGATCCCGTAGCTCAAGTGTTTCGTTAGCTATTCTCTGAAGGAATGTTGTCTTTCCTACACTGATATTACCCTCAACACAGAAAGTAAGTCGTTTCTTCTGGGCTGGCTTCACATCCGAGTTTGAATTGTCCTCCTCCAGCTCTTCATCAACACTCTCTTTGATGTATGTAGTTATACTCTCAGCATGATTTCTGTGTATGATTCCCACAGAACTCTGTAAGTACTCAACCATATTCTGACTAGATTTGCCAAAGAACTGCGAAGGAAAGCAGAAAAGTCTTCATCATGGAAGAGTTCAAAAAAGTCCATATACCAGCAATAACATGTTCTCTTCTGTTTGCAATAGAACATGAGCTTGTGTTTAGGTTCTTACACAACTTAACTTGAGTTTTATGTTTTTAAAATATAACAACAGAGTCAAGTCCACTTAGAGCACAAGGGGAAAGTATGCTGCCATTTTTTTTTTTTTTTATCTCCAGTTATTGTATGCAAGATGAGCCCGAATGCCAATCACACACACAAAGACCTTAACGTTGACTTAGACTGGTTGGTCAAACAGAGAAAGGACAAGCTGCTAAGATGAAATGAGCCTCTCTTTCCTTCCCCAATTGATTAATTGATTTGCGCCTATGAAATAACCATTAATTAGAAAAAGTTGGCCCCGGGAAATTTCTGCTATAAATTTCAAAAGACTGAATAATTGAGCAGACTAAAATCTGTTGTGAGTTATGCAACTTGGCAAGAGTTGGATTTCAGCCAAAACAATGTGGCATATATAAGAAATATAAACTCCAAAATTCTGGCTGTCATAACAAAATCACTCTGCTAAATTTTTCACCCATGAATTCAAAAACATCTAACGATAATTCAAGTAAGTTCAGCTGTAAGAGGGCAACATGAGTAGATTTGTACTTCAAAGGCCATCAAAAATGGCGCTCAACGCTCCAGAATACAGAATTTAGCAATAACCAACAAAAACCATTTCGGACACACCCATTCTCTAATACACGAAACTACACACTGCAGCCAATATATCTCCTCTAGCACTATCTAGCACCACAATGTAATTTAAAAAATAAAATAAAATAAAAATACAAACTTAAATAAACCAAAAGTACTCGAGCCCAATAATTTGTTTTTTCTGCAAAACAGTTCAACATTTTTCAGAGAAAACAATACCTTATCCTTGTACAACTGCTTGAGCTCAGCAAGTCCCCCAATCCCCTTCTCCACCAGCTTCCTCAAATTCCTCGGCCCCACGCCCGGAATAGTCAACAAGTCCGGATTCCCGACATTCAATGCCGGCGAACCCCTCTGCCTCCTACCTGTAGTACTACCACCACCACCACTCAACCTCAATGGCTTCTCCTCCGACCCCTTCTCGCCATCCTCGCCGTCGCCGCTCTCCGAGACCTTCTCGGAACCAATCGTACCCTCCGACCCATCAGCGCTCGCTTGCGTCCACGCCCCCCGGGACCCACCACGCCCGTCCTTGAACACAGCCCAGGCCCGGAAGGGCGGTCTGCTGTCGATTGTGCACCGGCATATGACGCAGAAATTTCTGGGCTTTGCGGCTGCAAAGAAGCGAGAGGAGATGGCAGCGGTGGCCGTGGTGAGAGACTTGGTGGTGGAGAGAGATGCGGTGAGGGCAGAGGAGGAAGTGGGGTTGGGCAAAGTGTGTGTGGCTGGTGGGGTTGGCATTGGGTGAAGAAGAGGATTTCTTTGAGTTCTGAAGCGCTGGGTTTTGGTGGCGGGGTTTTTGAAAGGAAGAGACAACAGGTTGTTGTTGCTAGGGTTCTTGAATGGCAACGAGAGCTTCTGCATACCTTCTGAGCATTTCCCACACACACCCTTTTTGTTATTTTCTTCTGCTACTTTCAGAGTAGAACAGAGAGAGAGAGAGAGAGAGAGAGAGAGAGAGGGTTTTTGAAAGAAAATGGGTGGGTTGAGGGTTTTGGATGCTTCTTTATTTTGACACCGAGAAGTCTGCAGAGAGTGATTTTAGGGTTTTATTTTTTTCTTGTTTATTTTTTTTAATTATTTGTCTGAAATTCTTTTCCTTTTGGGGCCGAGATACCATGGGAACGGTCTGACACTAGTTTCCCTGCGATCTTTCTTATTATTATATTTTTATTTTATTTTTTTATAAAGCATTTGTTGCATATTAATATAGTGCATAACTAGCTCTGTCGGTTAGGGATCACGTCTTATGAAGCGAAAGTCACTAGTTTGAATCTTTCTTTCTCTTTTGTGTGAACATGTCAAAAATTAAAAAATAAATAAATATAGTATGGGTAAATATATTATAAGTCTCTATTCAACCCGTCAAAACTAAAATCTCCATAAGTTTTTTTTTTTCAAAAGTTTACCTACTGAGTCAATCGAAATGCCAATAAAATCTCTACCATCAAAATTTTCTAACCGCCGTTAATCTTAATCAAAATGCATTGTTTTGTTATGTCAGCATATTAACTTTTTAATTAATTTAATTTAAAAATTAAATCTAATTTTTTTTAAAAAAAAAAAAATTGATGTGGGGTTGCGAAAGACACAAGAGAGAGCGTCGACAGTGGTTGCTGCATAAGCGCTTAGGAATTCAAAAATTTTCATCTTATCAATTGGATTTTCCATTTGGGGTCTTTGGATTTAGTCTCAAATGTTAGATTGATTTTTTTCTAATAGGCTCTGTTTGTCAAGGGGCTGGAACCGGCTAGACTCAGGGCCGGCACAATGGTTTATTTAGGGATATGTGTTCGATTGTTTTTAATAAAAATGTTTTGTGGAAAAGAGTGAAAAAAAAATATTTTATATGAAAAAATGTAAAAATTTTATTTTGTATTGATTTTTTTATTTGAATAATAATAAAAATAATTATTGATGTAGTATAAAAAGTAGGATTGTTAGGATTAATTTTGAGGTGGAGGTATTTTTTTTTTGGATTGAGGAAGGGTACTGTAGTGGTACTATAGTTACAATACCGTTCCTGCTACAATGCGGTTCCATTCCTTTCGCAAACACAGCCATAGAGACTATCAATTTTCAAGTTCTTTAACAAGGCTACGGTGGAGACTCAAATTGGTCAAATTAAAGGCTTGACAAATCCATAAAGACTCTGTTTAATAACATAAGTAAAAAAGCTCAAGTCAATTTTCTGGCAAATCTTACAGTACTTTCTCATCGAATGCACTCTTAAACAGCCCATTCGTGTTCCACCTAACCATGTGAATGTAATTCTTCTAATAACTCTCTTACTTCAAAATTTCAAATGCAAGTAAATGCTTGTGACGTGGGATTGAATCTCAAATATGATTCAAGAAAACAATTTTTTTTTTTTTTTTTTTAAGAAAATACATGGAGAGACATGTCGTCTAATTCTAAATAGTTTCCTCCCTTTCAAAAAAAAAAATAGTTACCTCAACTATGGGAAGTAGCACGTGCGAGATTGATGAAAATTTGAGAGAGAGAGAGAGAGCCCATGATATGTATAATGAGTGCGTTCTCATTGTAATGTTTTCACTTTTGTTTTGTTTTGTTTATTTATTTTATTTTTTGGTGCGGTGGTCTGTCTGCGTGTCACGGATTTTGGGAGAAGAGTTTTGGCAGAGACAAGACAACTTTCTACCTGACCCTGTGAGACAAAGTTTATTAATATGAGGAGCAATGATTCCTTGCAGCGCGGCTTCATCACACGAAGGAAGGCTTTTTACTCTGATCTTGACACGTCATCTTACACGCTTGGTTTTATCCCCGTGGTTCTGATTCTGAAAGGGTTGATAGCTCCGTAACATTTTACTGTAAAAATTAAAACCTTTTAGAAAAAATGAAATTTCCTGAANGACTTGGTGGTGGAGAGAGATGCGGTGAGGGCAGAGGAGGAAGTGGGGTTGGGCAAAGTGTGTGTGGCTGGTGGGGTTGGCATTGGGTGAAGAAGAGGATTTCTTTGAGTTCTGAAGCGCTGGGTTTTGGTGGCGGGGTTTTTGAAAGGAAGAGACAACAGGTTGTTGTTGCTAGGGTTCTTGAATGGCAACGAGAGCTTCTGCATACCTTCTGAGCATTTCCCACACACACCCTTTTTGTTATTTTCTTCTGCTACTTTCAGAGTAGAACAGAGAGAGAGAGTGAGAGTGAGAGAGAGAGAGAGAGAGAGGGTTTTTGAAAGAAAATGGGTGGGTTGAGGGTTTTGGATGCTTCTTTATTTTGACACCGAGAAGTCTGCAGAGAGTGATTTTAGGGTTTTATTTTTTTCTTGTTTATTTTTTTTAATTATTTGTCTGAAATTCTTTTCCTTTTGGGGCCGAGATACCATGGGAACGGTCTGACACTAGTTTCCCTGCGATCTTTCTTATTATTATATTTTTATTTTATTTTTTTATAAAGCATTTGTTGCATATTAATATAGTGCAGAACTAGCTCAATCGATTAGGAATTATGTCTTATGAAACGAAAGTCATTAATTTGAATATTTCTTTCTCTTTTGTGCGAACATATCAAAAATTAAAAAATAAATAAATATAGTATGGGTAAATATATTAGAAGTCTCTATTCAACCCGCCAAAACTAAAATCTCTGTAAGTTTTTTTTTTTTTTTAAGTTTACTTACTGGGTCAATTGAAATGTCAATAAAATCTCTACCGTTAAAATTATATAACCGCCATTAATCTCAATCAAAATACACCGTTTTGTTATGTCAACATATTAACTTTTTAATTAATTTAATTTAAAAATTAAATCTAAAATTTAAAAAAAAAAAAAAATTGATGTGGGGTTGCCAAAGACACAAGAGAGAGCGTCGACGGTGGTTGCCGCGTAAGTGCTTAGGAATTAAAAAATTTTCATTTTATCAATTGGATTTTTCATTTGGAGTCTCTGGATTTAATCTCAAATGTTTGATTGATTTTTTCTAATAGGCTCTATTTGTCAAGGGGCTGGAAGGGGTTGACCCGAGGCCGGCACTGTAGTGCCTTTTTTGGTTTGTTAAGGGATATGTGTTTGATTGTTTTTAGTAAAAATGTTTTGTGGGAAAGAGTAAAAAAAAAATATTGTATATGGAAAAATGTAAAAATTTTATTTTATAGTTTTTTTTTTTAATAATAATAAAAAGAATGATTGATGTAGTATAAAAAGTATGAATGTTGGGATTAATTTTGAGGTGGAGATATTTTTTTTTTTTGGGATTGAGGAAGGGTACTGTAATTGTACTGTAACTACAGTACCGTTCCTGCTATAGTGCGGTTCCATTCCTTTCACAAACACAGTCATAGAGACTGTCAATTTTTAGGTTCTTTAACAAGACTGCAGTGGAGACCCAAACTGGCTTAATTAAAGGCTTGACAAACTCATAAAGACTCTATTCAATAACAGAGTAGTAGAAGAGCTCAAATCAATTTTCTGACAAATTTGATAGTACCTTCTCATCGAATGCGCTCTTAAACAGCCCATACGTCTTCCACTTGACCATGTGAATGTAATTCTTCTAATAACTCTCTTACTTCAAAATTTCAAATGCAAGTTTTACAAAAATCCTATAAATGCTTGTGACGTGGGATTGAATCTCAAATATGATTAGAAAACAATTTTTTATTTATTTTTTAAAATACATGGAGAGAAATGTCTTCTAATTCTAAATAGTCTCCTCAACTACGGGAAGTAGCACGTGCGAGATTGATGAAAATTTGAGAGAGAGAGCCCATGATATGTGTAATGAGTGCGTTCTCATTGTAATGTTTTCACTTTTGTTTATTTATTTTTATTTTTTGGTGCGGTGGTCTGTCTTCGTGTCACGGATTTTGGGAGAAGAGTTTTGGCAGAGACAAGACAACTTTCTACCTGACCCTGTGAGACAAAGTTTATTAATATAAGGAGCAATGATTCCTTGCAGCGCGGCTTCATCACGCAAAGGAAGGCTTTTTACTCTGATCTTGACACGTCATCTTACACGCTTGGTTTTATCCCCGGGATTCTGATTCTGAAAAGGTTTTTTTTTATTTTTTTTTTAATTTTTTATAGCTATGTAACATTTTACTGTAAAAATTAAAACCTTTTAGAAAAAATGAAATTTCTTGAATTTTAATATACATTTGAGCGGGATCTATTTTCTCTAAGTAATAATATAAAGAAGATTATAGTTGTCATATAATCATTTAAATTGTGATATGACATTTAAAATTATCATTAAATTTAAAATTATTAGTATTAAATTTTAATTTGTTAAAAATTTTAAAAGATACATCACATTTAAAAAAACTCTAATTCTCTTCGGCTCTTCATATCATTACTCATTTTCTCTTTTTTTCTTTTTTCTCTTGAAACTAATTTTTGATTGATAAAGGTGTCATTTTTTAATTTTTTTTAAACAAAATTAGAATTTTCTTATTATAAAATTTAACTAAAATAATAGATCCTCCACCCTTTCTTGTCCAAAGATTGAGGAGCCCATTTGCTGTCCAGGACTTATCCACCTGGAAAATGATGGCTCCTTTTCCCTTCTTTACTCTCTCTCTCTCTCTCTGTCTCTGTCGGACTCACCTGTCACGCAATTGTCAAGTTTAAAAGCCCAATTGGATAATAGTAATAGTAGGCCTCTTTAAAAAAATGCTTCACCTTTCCGGGAATCCGATGTAAATTCAGAGAAATCACAATTAAATATTAAATGCTTCATATCCTTTCATTTATCTTTTAATCAATTGCTTTATGAGCCTGATGGTTAGTAACTAGTAGGATGTATGGTCATGTGAGTTACATTGCAACTAAGTTAGATTTAAATAAAGCATATGACAGAATGAAGTGGATTTTTATGGAGCAGGTGATGAGGGCAATGGGGTTTTCAGAAATATGGATTGGATAGATTACGCAATGTGTTACCACAGTGTCTTACTCGGTTCTTGTAAATAGAGTTCCTGTGGGAAATATACAACCTTCCAGAGGAATTAGGCAAGGTGACCCGCTCTCACCATACCTTTTCATATTGTGTGCGGAAATACTAAGTGCCCATTTTTTATCATGCTGAGAGCACACATTTAATTGGAGGTGTTCCGACATCCCTGAGAGGTATGAGAATTAGTCACTTATTTTTTGCTGACGATAACCTTTTGTTTTGTAAGGCAACGGCACATGAATGGGGCCAAATGTCATCTTTGTTGGAGATGTTTGAGAAAGCGTCTAGACAGCGGCTGAATAAGGATAAAACTACGGTATTTTTTAGTCGAAATACCTCCCAGACAATCCGAGAGGAAATGCTACGTTTGGTGGGGGTCCCAGCTTCTCAGCTCTATGACACATACTTGGGGCTGCCGGCACTTGTTGGTAAATCACAAATCCGGGAGTTCCAGAATTTGAAGGACCGAGTGAAGAGGAAAGTGTTTGACTGGAAAACAAAACTTCTATCTCAAGCGGGTAAAGAGATCCTCCTAAAGTCCGTTGTTCAAGCTATTCCAACCTACAACATGAGCATTTTTTTGCTCCCGAAGGAATTGTGCAAAGATTTTAATAAGATGATGCAGAAGTTCTAGTGGGGTCAAAAGGAGGAAGAAAAGAAAATCCATTGGATGAAGTGGGAAAAAATGGACTTATCTAAGGCACAAGGTGAAATGGGTTTCAAAGATTTATCTTGCTTTAACAAGGCTTTGTTGGCAAAGCAAAGCTGAAGATTAGTGCAGAATCTGGAGAGTTTAGCAGCAAAGATTATTAGCGCAAAATATTACCACTGTCACTCTTTTTTGGAAGCAACATTGGGGACACGGCCGTCTAATGCATGGCGTAGTATTCTTGTGGGAAGAGAATTATTCAAAGAAGGCTGTTTTTGGAGAATTGGAGATGGGAAATGTGTAAGCATTTGGGGAGATAAGTGGTTCCAAGGCCTTCCACTTACTCTATCCAATCGCCATGCACGATTCTATCGAACGAAGCAAGGTGGCTAAGCTCTTTGAAGAAGAATCGGCAAAGTGGAACAAATCCCTCATCAAAAATATTTTCAGTGCTGAGGAAGAATAAATCATTTGTAATATCCCAGTTAGAAAATATAAGCAGAAGGATAAATTAATTTGGGGTGCCACAACCACAGGGGAATTTACAGTCAAGAGTGTTTACTATCTTGAGAAGGAAATTAAAAATAGAAAAAAAAAAAGGTGAGTGCTCTAATCAGGGTGTTTGTCAAGCTACCTCTGGAAGATTATTTGGATCCACAAGTTCCAAACTCTACTACGGTATTTATGTGGAGGGCTTGTCACAATATTCTCCCAACAAAAGAAAACCTAAGGAGAAGAGGGATTGTCAACGATGACATGTGCCATTTTTGCTATCAAGAGAGGGAAACTGTACTTCATGCAATATGGGAGTGCCCAGCATCCCAGGACGTTTGGTGTGTCAGTGAGCGGGTGATCCAAAAATGCAGGACGTTGGGGTCTAATTTTATGGGCTTAGTTGGAGAATTGGCGGATACACTGAGTAGAGGTGATTTATTTTTGTTTGCTATGACAGCTAGGGAGATCTGGTGGAGAAGAAATGTAGTATTACATGGTGGGGTGTTCACTCACCCGTCTATGGTGGCCAAGATTGCACAAGAAGGTCTTCAGCAATTTCAGTTTGCAAATGCTCAGGAACCAACCCAAGAGGGCGCAAAACATGCGGAGAATGGAATTGGAGATGGGATTAATTGGAAGGCCCCTCCACTTGGTGTCTATAAGGCCAACTGGGATGTCGCGGTTTCTTAAAAAAATCAATGTATGAGTGTGGGGATGATAATACGCGATGGAAATGGACTAGTTTCGGCTGCCAAAAGTGCTACTATTTTCGCAAACTTCGACCTGGCTGCCGGGGAGGTGTTAGCAGCCTTGCATGCTGCTGAATTCTGTCGTGACCCAGGCATCTTTGAGGTTATCCTGGAAGGGGACTCCTTAATGGTGACTAGGGTCCTTGAGGAGAAAAGGAGAAAATTGGCTAAGGTATGGACAAATTGTAGAAGACACTAAATCGGTGTTGAAGTCTTTCCGACAATGGAGAATTAGCTACGTTCGTAGAGAGGCGAATGGTGCAGCCCATTGATTAGCTAAGGAGGCGACTCGGAGTGTTATGGACAAAATTTGGATGAAAGAAATTTCTGATTGTATTTCCAATATTGTTTCTTTAGAGCATAATGCTCTACTTTTGTAAGAATCTTGAACTCTTGTATTCTTTTTCATTTTTGAATGAAGAGTACCCCTTTATTTTAAAAAAATGATATTGTCCTATACCGACTTACCGGCAATTACACTTCACACAAATTTCCCATATCATAAAAGAATAAGGAAAACATGTAAAATCAATTTCTTACGGTTACATCGATTTGCAATAAGCTATTTCCGGTATACAAAATTTGCTACTAGTTCACTAGCAAAAATAAAAAATAAATTCCATGGACCCAACTTCTATTTCAAATTTTTTTACGAAGGTCAAATGTCACGCCAACACTAATTATATTATGACACGTGTCACTCATAATATAAATATTAAAAAATATATATTTGTTATAACACATGCTTTGTGCAGATTATGAGATGTATTTCAACAATTCAGATGATTATAACAAAAATTCAATATAAATATATTGAATAATTTAATGGGAATTTGAATGTGTTGAAGAATATGTGTGTGTTGCTTTTTTGTATATGGGTAGGCAACTGCCAACTACCAACAACAATATAATAAAAGCAAGTGAAGCCCACAACATAGCCATCGGTTATTGTAGGCCTCACAGAATGGATCGACTTAAGCCCATTTTACAAAATGAGACCCATTAAGAAAATTATTTTGGGCTTAGCTGCCACGTGTTTTTTTTTAAAAAAAAAAATTTCTCGGCAATATGGTTCAGCAATCTGCAGCAGTAAATGGGCTTTTAGGAAGATTTTCACTTTATTATGCTCGGCCCATTCCATTCTACGATAGGGTCCAGAAAGCGGCTTCATTCATTTTATACGAATTTCCTAGACCAGAAAAAGAAATAAAAGAATACTCATGTTATACAATTATAAACTTCTTTCTCAATTCTATAAAAAATAAAAAAATAAAAAAAAACTTCTTTCTCAAGACCCATGTTTGTAAAAAGATTTTTTTTAAAAAAAGAAGAAAAAAGTATTATTCTGTGTCTTATAATTTTATGAAATTGTGTATAATACACTGAGACCCATGCATGTGCTTATAGACTTTTATTGTTTTTTTTTTTTTTTTGGTTTTTTTTCTCCATGCTAGTGGTTATTAACTTATTATATCACTTTGAAATCTCCAAATACATCTCCACTTGTAAATTCCTCAAATGTTTGTGTAAATATTAATTATTTTGTTGAAGTATAAAGTTTTATTTCAAATTAAATTAAAATTTTTTCTTCTGATTTAATATATTAAAGTGGTTGGTAGTGTCTAAAATTGATATGATTTATATATGTACTTTTAGTAGAACATGTACCAAATATTTTTTAAAAATATAAATGAGAATCACATGTACTTTAAATACATATCAATTTGATAGATGGAATTGAAAACAATTATCACATGTCCATCACAAATATCTTTAAGAGTGAGATAAGAATACAATCCTTTTGGTAAATAAATATCCACCAAGCTCTTCTTATTCCTAAACCACAAATAAATGGATCAAGATCTTTTATATTTTTTGTATTATATTTGTAACTGCTTTCATCTATTAGAATGTGTTATTAGATAAAAGAACATTATATTTGTCATTTTGTTGCTTTGGTTGCTAAAATTTTGCTATTAAAAGTTTTTTTTTTAAAAAAAACATAAAGTTTATATTCGGGTCGTGTCGGTTTCGGGTTTGCGTGTCGTGACACGACACGTTTATACAAACGGGTTCGTGTCGTGTCACCCGTTTATGGAGCGTATCGTGTTCGGGTCAAAGGGTTCGACATGATTAATTAATCGTATCGTGTCGTGTCGTGTCGAACATAATCGTGTCGGGTCATAACCGGGTCAGACCCGAACCCGACACACCGACCCGAATTGCCACCCCTATATAATAGAGGGAAGCTAGAGGTTGTCTTGTGGGGGCAATGAACTGCATGAGGATGTCATCCAAAAGAAGAAAAAAAAAAATGTTGGAGGCTAGCCTCTAGCCGCCCCTTCACCGGAGGAGGATCTAGGCCTTCTCGTCCCCTCTATGTGGGGCGCGCTCCACTCAAGGGTTGAATCTGTGTGAAAAGAAAAAATAAATACAAATTCGGTTTATGATTTATACTTACGGGTTAAAGTTTTATAGGCTACATTTTACTCTATTTCTTGATGATCAATATTTATAGGAAAAATGTGGTATGTGAAAACAATATAAATAATATAATCACATCCTAAAGATTTGATTATCAATCACAAAGATATGATTATATCACAATATTTTAACACTATGCACGCCATTGTGACTTGTGAGGGTAGATAAACACATCATAGGCGGCATTTTCTTAATTTTTTTTTAAAAAAAATTAAAAATTTTTTTGTAAGTAATAACTAATCAGGCATGTCTCCCTACTTGAAAAAAGTGTGTTTATGGTTTTTTTTTTTTTTTTTAATAAAACGTGTGTTAATGGTAAAGTCCATATAAAAACACCCAATATTAATTGGCTATTGTTTGATCAAAAGTGTTTATCAGTGTTAATAAAGGAAAACAGTTTTCAGAAAATTTTCAAAATATAAACAAACTCTATGTAATTTAATAACTCTTAATCCCGAGGTTGACTTCACAATACATAGTTTTAAGAGGGCTTAAAAAGAATAATCAAATATTAACAACAGCAAACTACGTGTGGGAGGGAGCAAAGTGTGGTGAAGCTGAAGCATGCATGTGAATTTAATAATTTAATAATTATTTTAAATATATATATTATCAAGTGCATAATATAACAAATTAGTTTTTTTTTTTTTTGGGTGCAATTATTTGTTTCCCCGTTCCCCTATAAGGTAGGGTCAGATTGGTAATCTCACTTCTATTGAACAGCATATCTCTTGGCTAGGGTTTTGGAGCATTTCTTGGGGAGTTTGTCAAACAATATAGCATGTGACCACCGAAGGAGCCACCTTAATTATGGTGAGTGGGGTAACAAGACATGTCCTACATCGGCCACCCTAGTTCCGTTCATATGTATATATTGAGAGATTTGAAATTTTATTTTTTTGAATTAAAATATTGTAGGTCAACTGAATATGATATATTTTTTTTATTATTACTTTTATAATAGGGCTCCTTGCAATCTGAACAAATTAAATATGAATTAGTAAGTTAGAATTGATGGATCTAATATATTGATCATGTTATAGAACTTAATACAAAACTAACGAATTATAATGGAAAGATCTGACCGACAAAATTTTCAATACGACTTAAACCCGGTATGCCAAAATACTTTAGACCTCAAAACAGTGACATTTGAAGGGTTGACAGTGGAAGAGGCCACATTCTTAGATTAAACAAAAGTGGCAGCCAAATTAGGTACAGGTAACGTGAGTCATGTCTGGGCTTCTAGAACATCATAAGATCCCACCAGCATAATAACAACTTGGCCATCTCTCATATTTATTTATGTAAAATAGTTAGATAGAATCAATAACTACAAAGAGAAAAAAAAACGCCACCACGAAACTAGGCCCCACCGGAATTCATGATGAGAGACAGAGATAGTTGCGATATTAAACGTCACCGTCTACCAACCTTCACCAACCATCACGTTCTCCTCTCCTATCCAAATTGCTTTTTATTGCCGTGTCTCTTCCAAGTTCCAGGTTGGTAGAGTCTATCCACTTTCCCTCTTTCCTATTCCCCTGTCGTTTTGCTCTGATTGGCAGCCGAAATGGGAATTGCTTCGGTTACCGGGTTGAGGCATTTAGCAAGCTTCATTATTGCTCCCCCCGCACGACACGTGTTGCTCCTATCAGCTCGTTTCACGAAAATAGGTGCTGTTGTGCCTTGTTTCACTATTAAAGATATCTCACATGGATGTCCTTGAGTAGGATTATAATAATTAACATGATTAACTCAAATTAATTAAAAATCCTTCAAATTCTACATTAATTTATCCCCCCATGTTCTGTTTTGTTCATTGGTGCATCTTGCACGTTTTATGGATGCAAATCAAAGCAAGTAATCGGTTGTGTTTGTTAACATGTTTTCAGGTTGTTTTATTATTATTATTATTATTTGTAGCTTTAAAAAATATTTTGATGTGAAATAAACTATTTATATAATTAAGGTGACACATAATAAAAGTAATAATAGAAAAAACTTCACTTACTTTCATGAATTTATGCACATCTTCGATATTCAAAATCTCTTAAAACAAAAATCGAATTTTTGTTTCGTTCTAAATACCTCATATCATTAAATATTATAGTTAAATTAAACCCTAAAAATGAGAAAAAAAATAATAATAATTAAGAATATTTTAATAATTTTAAACTCCTTCCTAAAAAAATGAAAAAAATGAAAAAAAAATTAAAAATTAATATATTAAAGTGAAATATTTTAAATATTAAAAAAATATTTACTTAAGTTTATGAAATAAATAAAGTTTACACATAATAATAATAATAATAATATATTTTTTTTCCACCACCCAGAAAGGTACCCTAAACTTTGTCAGGCTTGACTTATCATTACTATTTGACGTGGAAGTGACAAGTCGGAACCCCATTTGGAGAATATTACGGAAACAGATTTTCTGTGGGTTGATAGAAAGACAATATGATTGTGTAAATAGAAGAAGTAATGACTTTGGTAGAAAGTGGGCAAGCTTCTGGATGGGATGACGTAGAAAGTGAAATGTCACGTGTTCTCTTTTTTACGCGATAGTAAAACTTAATTTTGTATTTACCATGTTAATAAATGATGCACAGTATAAGTGGGGTGTTGAAATTATTAAACAAATTAATTTCAATGATCATAATAATGAAATAGGATTAATAAGGCAATCGGAAGGGACTAGGGAGGACCTATGATTCGAGTGTAGGTGACTAATTGACCATCTCGACCCTTGCCTGCTTTATGAAGATTCGAAGAAGAGGACGACTTCTGTCTTCGTGGCAGTCAGGAAGCCTGCAATTAATACAATTTCCACCTTCTTATCATGAACTGCAGGTACCAGAGCAGAGACGGCAAGAATCTCATCTCAACAAGGATAACTATTTTGCTGTTTGAAAGCCTAATAATTGAAATAGATAATGAGAGAGAATTTATATGATTTAAATAAATTTTTAATTGTTGGGATATGTCAATTCTCTCAATACTACAGGTGTCTCACCCTACCTACAATCTAATTCATAATCATTTTGTATGAGGCTTTATTTATTTTAGGAGAAATGTGATCCTTATTATTATTTTTCGTTGGATAGAGCATGTGAAAAGAGATTTCCCGCTCAATTAGTCGAATGCATAATTTTATGTATAGCTATTTTTACACTACTGATGTGGCAGTGCATAGTGGCACTGTCATGTCAATTAATTTTTTTTCCCCTCGAACAAAATCCCTTCGTCATTATTGAGGCCAACCACTCCCATAGATGGACAACCACCCTTCGGGTTAAGGAGGTAGTCGGAATCATCTCCTTATTTTTTTCCTTGGACAAGAGTATGTGTGAGAGGAAATCTCCCGCTCAAGTAGGGGGCCTACTCGTGGAGCCTCCCGTGTAGATAGAGATTTTCCTACTCGAGCAAAGAAGCCCCTTTCACTTCACTGTTATTATTCTTTGCCCCCTTTTCTTGGGCGATAAATAGAAGATTTTGGATCATTTTTTAAGGTTTCGTGTAACATGTATATTCACCAAGTATAAGAAAAAATGAAAATGTTATATATTTACACGTTGATATGACAATGCAACGTGGCACTATCATGTCAGTTATCCCCTTCCCTCCCCCCCAAAACAAAACTCTCACTTGTCGTTATTGAGGGGTCTTCAGCCACTCCCATGGATGGACAGCCACCCTCTTAGGTAAGGAGGTAGTTGGTCACTCCACTGGATCGACAAGAGTGGTGCAACCACTCTCGATGCATCAAGGGTGGTTGCAATCATTCCATGATCACAAAAATCAATTGATCGTGACCACCAGAACAAGAGTAATGTTAAAGTCAATATTGTTTTTTTTTTTTTTTTTTCTCTTGTGTCACTCTAAAAATAACGTAACTTTATAAAATTATCATTAGATTTATGATTAATTATTATTAAATTTTGATCAAATGATAAAATTTTAAAAATCACCTTATTCATAAATAAAAAAAAAGGACCAAAAAAAACACAAGTTTGACTTTCATATATAATTACTCCCAGAAGAATGCCACGTTAAATTTGACCAAATCGTTATGCTCTACACCTAAGTATGTGGTCACCCCCTAAAACAATGGGTCGGGGGTTCAGCCTGTAAGGCTTGCACGTAAAAAATGCAACGTCACGTCTTGGCAGCATTACTCTATGAAATACGCTAAAAAATATAAAAATACAAATGAAAAACATATAATAAACCGGCCATGCAATTAGTTAGATTGATTAGGTGGANTTTTTTTTTTTTTTTTTCCTCTTGTGTCACTCTAAAAATAACGTAGCTTTATAAAATTATCATTAGATTTATGATTAATTATTATTAAATTTTGATCAAATGATAAAATTTTAAAAATCACCTTATTCATAAATAAAAAAAAAGGACCAAAAAAAAAAAAAAACACAAGTTTGACTTTCATATATAATTACTCCCAGAAGAATGCCACGTTAAATTTGACCAAATCGTTATGCTCTACACCTAAGTATGTGGTCACCCCCTAAAACGATGGGTCGGGGGTTCAGCCTGTAAGGCTTGCACGTAAAAAAGGAAACGTCACGTCTTGGCAGCATTACTCTATGAAATACGCTAAAAAATATAAAAATAGAAATGAAAAACATATAATAAACTGGCCATGCAATTAGTTAGATTGATTAGGTGGAGGTTTGTCAGGTGTACGTGTTTTGCTTCTTCACTAAAATAGGCCTAGCTAGCTAGCTAGCTAGCTAAGACCATCTCCGGCCTCTAGTTTGTATTATAAATATATAGATCGATGTGCAATATGCACATGCACTCCATTCTTTTTCTTTACAAAATTAATTAACACTTTGTTTATACTTTAAGAAACATATATATATATATATAGGTCTATTAATTTTTTATATATTAATATATAAAATTATTAATTAATTAAAAGAGGAAGAGCAAGAGCAAGAGCAAGAGCGTAGGTACGTACGTAGCAGCAGATGGATGGATGGATCGATCTGGCATCTAGGTGGAGATTTCTTGAAAATGAATTCTTGTTTGGCTGGCTTTAAAACTAAATCCCATTCCCATTAATGAAGGAATCTCATTCCCATTCCCATACGGGCCATACCCATACGTTCCTATATATAAATATGCAGCATGGATGCACATGACCCCACTTTGCCCCCCTAGCTTTCCCTTTTGACCCTCTCCCGGCCCACCACCACCACCACCACCGGTCCACCACCACCTCCCCCACCTTTTAACTAATTAACCAACTACTGCTTCTCTTTTTTAATTGTATTCTTTTAATCAGAGATTCGGTTACCTACCTCCCAAACATGTCACATGTGTACGTGTTTCTCTCCAATCACACAGATGCTATGCTTAGATTCCTTCCATCCATTCCTTCCTTCTTCAATCTCAATTATTATTATTATTATTATTATTAAATTTACATTCTTGGAAATATTAAGGCGACGCTACCACTCTGAAATAATCAACGAACTCTGCAATTTCATTGGCTCCCTGATCGATCAGCCTCAAATATTGACAGTAAGCTTCTAGATGCTAGTGTTTGTTCTTTTCCTTTGTAACGTATCTTCTATCCTTTCAACAAGATAAGTCATAGAATTTGTTCAACTTATCAAAAACACAAAATCAAACTTATATATTATTAATTAATTAAGCCCTATACTTTGTAAAACATTAACTCATTTCAATGGGTTCTAGTTAGTTAGTTTTTGAATCACCCACAAATTTACTAGAGATTTATCAAATTATTTTTGCATATTTGATCTATGGAAGACCTATTAAGGCCCGCTCACAAACCCAACCAAATGATTTTACTTGAGGCCGATAATTTCTTGCATGAACGCGATACAAACCCAAAATAAAATAATAGGTTGTAGTTGAGAGATCTGATTCGTTTAATTAAATAAATTGGGTTAGAGTTGACATATATATTCTTATACTAATCATGCCTCGATACAACCTAAACACGACCTAAAGAGATTTAATTTTTTTTAATTTTTTTAATTTTTTTGGCCTGGGGGTTTAAATTTCATGATATGCACAAAAGAAAAGAGATGCATGTCATAAAGTTCAGCTTTAAGGGGTCAAATTAAAGAGCTGAGTAGGAATTCCTCTTGGATGAATTTATGCTCAAATCAGCACGCACTAAATCCTATCAGCTGCCTCAGTTTTATACATATCCAACTTGGAACTTATGTGATTATTATTATTATTATTATTATTTTTCTAAGTTGGTGTGGAGAGAGATCCACCATTCTTAGTGGACCCTATTCTAAGGTTCCTTACACGTGGTTTATTTATTTCTCATATTAAATCACCGTCCGATCATGTTTGGTAGGTCTACCCATCTTCCCATAACCAAAACATAACTTATTATCTTGGCTAAGGTATCTTTTTTATTATTATTATTTTATATTTCATTATTTTTTTAAAAGGTAAATCATTCAAATTTTATTAATTGATGAAGGATTACGAGCATAAAGCTTTTACATCATAAAACAAAAAATCGTAGCTGAAACTATAAGGTTACAAGTCATAAATATGTACATAACAATTTGACATTAAATACCTATATATGACATCAAAATTCATTAACTCATGACTAATTTTCGGATGTCTGTTGCAAATTAACTCAATCTGATACATAAGTAGCAATATTCTCCTACTGGAACTTATTATTCTCGACTCGCAAGTTAGAAAATTATTCATCTCAACCCAACAAGCCAGGAAATGAAGGTTGTGAACTTTCTGGGCTTACGATGATATAGTGATCCAACGTGTTAATTAATTAATTAATTAGGAAAATTAGTGTTCTTAATGAAGCTGACTAATACCTTTTGATGTGGTTGTTACATTTGCTAAATGTCAGATCACCAAGAATATTCAAATCCTTTCAATTTAATCCCTCCCACTTTCTTTTCTTTCGGAAAGTACATGGACAAAAGAATTGAACGAACTTCAACGTTCAACCATTCAACCTCATCTCTATTCTAGAGATATGCTATTACTATTTGAGCACGATTTGATATCACCCGAGATATAATTCATCCCATTTGTGATATTTTCTTCTCAATTATTTCATAATTGAATAAATTCCATCTAATTTTGAGAAATTCTCAATTGCACACTTTGACATGACAATAAAAATTACCATTGAATTTTTTATCCCTCTAAAATCCAAAAGTAATTTTACCGTCCCGTCAATGAATGCACACTTGGAAGTACATGTGGCATTTCTCATTTTAAAAACACCTAAACTTAAGAATTTATCAATATTAGTACATAGGAGTAACAATTTGTATTTGCGTTCAAGTTTAGATCGTGTTGATATCACTTCAAAAAAAAAAAAAAAAATTAATTAAACGAATTATACCACTTAACTTTGTGTCAAGTTCATTTTGGGTTCAAGGGTCATGTAAAAAATTGGCAATCTTAAATGTCGTGTATCGAGACATGGATATAAGACTATATAGATAAACTCTAATGCAACTCAATGAATACAATAGATCAGACCCTATCAACCCTAACTCAATAATTTTGTGCTGCGTTTGTGTCAGATTTATGGACCGTATCAAAATTGCTAGCCCTACTGGTATAAAATTTTATTTTTACTTTACACAGCAATTGACGTCCACATATATTTTAAGACCAAGTTTGATTAACCCTAACCAAAATATGTAACCGTGAAAATACACCACAAACCTTTTCTCCCAACATTAGTTGCCGAAACAATGAGTTGCTAACAATCTGAACAATTAATTACCGAAAATCTCGATCCTAATGAGTAAGGGGGAATTAGGTTCAACTTGGATGGGAGTTGGGTACGGCACATGCTCTTCATAATTATGGTTTAATTTCATCCTTGGCAAGTTTACCTAAATGCACTCAAAATTTGGTGCATTTTAGTTAGGGTGGTGATACATAATGCCCAAACATCACGCAATTCCATATCAAGTGGAAGTTAGGAGAAGTTGTTCCGGGCAGGGAATTGCTACTGACCCACTTGTCCTCCCACTGATGCAAATTGGTACCTAAAAATCTGTGTACCGCTGTTTAGTTGCTAACCACAACCCAACTGCCAAACCTCATTTTATGCCGGATTGACTCGGGCAATTTTTTTACGGTTAGATCATCAAGTTGTACGATAATTTATTAAATAATATTATTTATTTATAATTAGTAAAATAATTAATAAAAAAATTTGACTTATCAATTTAATTAATGATTTGTTGACTTATCAACTATATACACTATTAAATCCCTACAATTTAATATGGCCAACACTTGAATCCTAATCCCTCTTGTCTCGGGGTTGAGATCATTTATAATTCTCTTTAAATTTGAGATGATCAAATTCATAAATCTCAATCGTTCATTTCATTTAAGCGTCTAAAATAAGTCATGTTTTAGCATTTAATAAGAAAATATGACTTTTTTTTTTTTTGACATGTCCACACAAGGGTAGGGAGTGGGGGGATTCGAACTTGTGACCTCCGCTTCATAAGGCGTGGTTCATAGCCGATTAAGCTACCACTGAGGACAAAAAAACATGACTTATTAAATTCATTGAAGATAGTTTTCTTATTAAAATTTTCATTAAATGCTGAAACATTAATTATTTTAGATGCTCAGATGAGATGAACGACTAAAATTTATGAATTTAAGAATCTCAAATAAAAAAAAAAAAAAAAAAAAATTGTATGAAATTGCAATCCCTCGTCTTGTCTCGTACATGGCGTATAAGGAGAGTAAATTAATGGGACCGTGCTAGTCTCGTACATGGTATGTAAGGAGAGTAAATTAATGGGACCATGTGATACATATAGATCCAATAAATAATAATATGTCAAAAATAAAAATAGAAAAAATATATATATATGTGAGAAATACATCTAATTATTCACGTAATAATGAATCTACCTATAGAGCTCTATGTCATATCAAGTATGAATATAGGGTAGTTAGGGTACTACTGCTTTTATTAGAAGATTTTTTTATAAATTAATGTGGCACTTCATAATGAAAAAAAGTAAGAAGGGGGGTTAGAGTGGTCTTTGTGTCCTGCCTTCTAAAATGTGACTTGCTTTTTATAATTGCTATTAAATTTGATACCATTTTTATTGGATTTTAATATATTGTTATACAATTGTTCTAAGAAATAATTCAATTGACTAGGACCATGCCTAATGAAACAGAAGTCACTAATTTGAATCCCTCTCCTCCCTCTTGTGTGTACATATCAAAATATATATATAATACAATTGATACACAACTAAAACACGTAGCAGTAAAAATTAAATACTGAAATTTTTTTTCTTCCTTTTAACAAATGATGATTAAATAACTTATTTTTACTGTCACATCATTAAGTTATATGACAACGAAAAAAAAGATAAACAAGTGGGGGAGTCATACACAACAAAAAAGAAATCAACTTTCTTTTTGAAGCAATCGCACGAGAGAGTTAAAGAGAGGTTTTGGCGTTTCTCTTTTGTAGAGTAATTCTCTTTTGTCAAGAGTGTGAGGTTTTGGGCGTAGAGTGTTAGGGTTTTGAATGTTTTTCTCTTTATTACTCTTTTTACTTTATCTTTTAACATTGAATTTTTTCATAGTCGTCTCCACTTATTGATATTAGCTTGTTAAGTCGAACCACGTAAATCTCCTATATAATTGGGTTAATTTTATTTTATATTTTTTCTACTTCCTTGGGAATCCTAAATTTATTTTGTCACAACAGTATGCTAACTAGCATTATCCATCTATAATTGGTGAAATAATTCAGTTAAGAATGCAACTTGTCAATTTAATTAATTAATAACTGACTTGTCAATTTAAAATAGACCATGAAGTAGAGCCTATGATATTTGACTTGAATCCTATTCCCTCTCATACATGGTATGTAAAGCAAGTATGTTAATGGGACCATTGTTAGAGTATTACTTTTTATTATTTTTTTTTAAAAAATATATATATTTGGAAATTGATGTATAGATGCATAAATGATGAAATAATTAAGAAAAAAAATTGACTTATCAATTTAATTAATTAGTGACTTACTAATCAACCATTTTCTTATAATAAAATGTTATAATACCACGAAAGAGATTAGTGGCTCAATTTGCTAATGTAGTGTACTTTTTATTTATGGTTTGAAGAATTAGGAAAAACTTCACTTACCCTTATGAACTTACGCACCTTTTGTAAATNTAAAATAGACCATGAAGTAGAGCCTATGATATTTGACTTGAATCCTATTCCCTCTCATACATGGTATGTAAAGCAAGTATGTTAATGGGACCATTGTTAGAGTATTACTTTTTATTATTTTTTTTTAAAATATATATATATTTGGAAATTGATGTATAGATGCATAAATGATGAAATAATTAAGAAAAAAAATTGACTTATCAATTTAATTAATTAGTGACTTACTAATCAACCATTTTCTTATAATAAAATGTTATAATACCACGAAAGAGACTAGTGGCTCAATTTGCTAATGTAGTGTACTTTTTATTTATGGTTTGAAGAATTAGGAAAAACTTCACTTACCCTCATGAACTTATGCACCTTTTGTAAATACCCCTCAAATATTCAAAATCTTTCACTTTATTATATCGAACTTTTGTTTCGTTTTAAATATCATATACCGTTAAATATTGCAGTTAAATTAAACAGAAAAATGAAGAAGAAAAAAATGACTAAGAATATTTTAGTAAAAGACGCATAAATTCATGTGGGTAAGTAAAATTTTCCTGAAGAATTGTTTTCATATAAACGTGAAAACATTGTTATGGGAAGAAAAAAAATTATAACAAACAAAAAAAGAATTATGAGAAATCCTTATTTTTCATATTAGAATTACATAAATATAAGGAGAAATTTCACTTTAAACGCTTGAATTATTACGCGATGTGACATACTCCCTCAAACTTTGAAACCCCTCAATTTAAATGAACTTTAAGGATAGGTATAAGACAAAGAATCCAAAAGAAATTGATAATTTGGCAAGAGTGATACATATAACATATGTTCCTCAACATGTTATGATTGAGATATGTCTAAAAATGGGATATGATTACATTGGCAGGTAAAACCATTAATTAAGAAAGTTATGAAAATAAAAAAGAAAAAAAAATCTACGAATCCAAGGGTCTGTAATATCTATAGAACCCATTGGAGTTCTGGCAATTCCCACACAACCCATTGCTCTGGAACCCTAAATGGCAACACAAACACACCGCCTGTGCAACCATGGCAGACTGGAAAGGAACTTGTTGGAGCTTCGACTCGGCCGTGTTTCCAAACGACAGCCGAGTCGACTCGGCCTGAAACGGCCCAAGCCCAACAGAAAGCTCCAAATTGAGCTCGCTGATCTCACGCACTTCTTGCCGGTGTTGGTGTTGTTGTTGTTGTTGTTGTTGTCGGTGTTGCAGCTGTGGCGGTTCTTCCTCGGTTGTCGTGCCGCTGCTGGTGCAGTTCGCATCTTCAACCGACTCGGTCTTCGGCTGCAACGTGGCAAAGTTGTGGGCGTTGTTGTTTGGCTGATTATTCACGACGCTGATGCCGGCAGCCACCGGTAAAGACGGTGGGGAGGAATTCCTGAAATCTAAGTGCGAAGCTGCAGCGTTGGCGCCGGCGATCTCCTTGAGGGGGCGGTGAGTTTGTGGGTCGACGCCACGGCTGATGAGCTTCCGCTTGATGTGCGTGTTCCAGTAGTTCTTGATCTCGTTGTCAGTTCTTCCCGGCAATCTTCCCGCAATCAAAGACCATCTGTAGCCACAAATAAAACTACACATAAGAAGTTGGAATATCCCAGCTTTTCCAACGGTTTTTTTTTTCTTTTTCTCCTCAGCAATCAAACAATAGCCTTTGGGAAATTAACCCAGAAGCTTAAAAAGCGGAAAATTGAAAAGCAATATTGCCCGGGGGCTCACTTATTTCCGAGCAAACCATGAAGCTTGATGATGAGTTCATCTTCTTCTTCAGTGAAATTACCACGCTTGAGGTCAGGGCGGAGATAGTTTATCCACCTCAATCTGCAACTCTTGCCGCATCTAAGCAATCCTACAGAAACACACAAGAAAATTCAACAAAATTAATTAAGAAACAAAAAATTATGAGAAGAGTGATTTTTTTTCTTCCAATTTCCAAAGTAGTTGAATTAGATTAATTTTTAAGGTAGATGGGTACCGGCGGATTTGGGGAGGGAGCGCCAGCAGCCTTCTCCGTGGGCGCGGATGTAGTCGATGAGGCGCTGGTCTTCCTCTTTGGTCCAGGCGCCTTTGTTGGTGTGCGCTTTTTCACAGCAAGGGGAGCGTCCCATGTCGTCCTCAAAGTTTGTGTGGAAGAGGTGGATGTTTTTGGATAGATATATAATGGATATGGAGGGGAGAATAATTTGATCTGTAGAATAATAATTTTTTTTTTTTTTAAAATAAAATTTGATGTTTTCCGAGTTTGGTTCGTTCTTACCGCCCTTTGTCTGTGTAAAAAGGATAAGAAGGGAAAACAAATTTGAGAGAGAGAGAGAGAGAGAGAGCGAGAGAGCGAGAGAGAGAGTTTGAAGTTTGGAAGGCGGAGAGGAAGATATATATGTAGTAGTGTGGGGGAGGGGAGGGGGGTGGGGGGAAGAGAAATGGGAGGAGGATAGGGGTTGGGAGTGTGGAGGGGGAGGGATTTGACCAAGTTGGTAGGAAAGACAAGTGGTTAGTGGTTACAGATAGGCCTGGATTTGGTAGGTAGCTCTACTGTTACGTCACATTCTTGTGGGCTCTCTCCTTTCTCTTCCTTCTTTCCATTTTTTTGTTTAAAATTAACTTGATCTACAAAATAATATATTAAAATATTATAAAGACGGAAAGACTTCAAATTCAAAATCAGACCAGGTGACAGACAAAGAAAAATGTTAATAAATAAAACACTCACTCCTATAGTTCTAATCCATCTTTAACAATGCCCATTTATTTATTTTTAATAATCCAATAGAAAAACGATCAGAATTTTTTTTTTTTTTTAAAAAAAGAGCCCGGATGCAAATTACAGTAGTGGCTCGCATTTCTCTACGGCCGGGTCGAGTTTCCTAAGTTGTTGAAGAATTGGTGTGGTATTGGAAGGGAGTGAGTTAGTTCCACACAACTGAATTTGGTATACTTATGGACATATAAAGACAGAAAGTTGGCTTGTTAGATTGCAATATATGAGTGGCTAGTAGGCTGCCCTACTATGACTACGAGAAAGCTCAATCCATTGCTGTCGCTATAAAATATTTATGCGCATAAATGAAATATCATTTATCACATATCTACTACTTGGCCAACTTGGGTTTGAATGATAAAGCTTTAGCTATGGGTTCAAACTAGACCACAAAGCCTGGCGTGCCGGTCACAACAGTTGCTTAAAGAGTGTTAGGAAAAAAGAGGCTTAAAGGATAACTGCTTTACCTTAACTAATTTAAGCAATATAGAGTTTCTGGTCCCTGACAAGTATCCAGCTATTTTTACTCTTCCAAGCGTATATTGGCCAAGTCTAACTGTACGATCAACCCCAACCTCAATTGCTTCTTTTTGAGGGAACGTTATCGTTATATTTCTTCTTTTAGACAAAAGATCATATGGTTAAAAGTATAATGATATATATATATATAGTCATAACTATTAACTTAGCAGCTAGTTATGCTAGTAGGGTANGAGGCTTAAAGGATAACTGCTTTACCTTAACTAATTTAAGCAATATAGAGTTTCTGGTCCCTGACAAGTATCCAGCTATTTTTACTCTTCCAAGCGTATATTGGCCAAGTCTAACTGTACGATCAACCCCAACCTCAATTGCTTCTTTTTGAGGGAACGTTATCGTTATATTTCTTCTTTTAGACAAAAGATCATATGGTTAAAGTATAATGATATATATATATATAGTCATAACTATTAACTTAGCAGCTAGTTATGCTAGTAGGGTAGAAATGCAATTTTCTTCTTTCTTTTTAAAAAACAAAAATAACATAAATCATAAAAAGCTAAACTATATATGTGTGTAGTTATACAAATAAGGATCATAGTACTTGTGGAGAAAGTCAAAACAATCAGTTAATTAACTGTACGATGGAGATTACCAATAAGGGTTTACAAAATAATAATAATAATAATAATCATATATATATAAGCCGAATCATTCTCAGAAGTGCCTTAATATTGCGACATGTGGCGTGAACCCTTTTTTTTAAAGGCTAAATCGGTTTTTTAAGGCATAATTTTTTAACTAGTTTTTTAAGAGTGAACCGATTTTTTCTTAAAAAATCAGTCATTAATTAGCGTCATTAATTGCGTTAATTATATTTCAAGAGTTTTCCATATTTAAATTATTCAATAAATCAAATCTTATTAATGTCCGAATCAAATAAGGAAACAAATAATATAAATCAAATTATTATGTAATAATACATTTAAGATTCTCAAAAAAAAAAAAAAAAAAGATGTCTCACACACACACATATATATGTAACCGGGTTTTTTTCTTAAAAAATCAGTTATTAATTAGCGTAATTAATTGCGTTAATTATATTTCAATATAATTCATATGTCATTAGTTGCGTTAATTATATTATAATCCATGTATTCTACTTGTTAATTTTTTTTATAGGATTTATTTTAAATCATATATACTTATAGGAACAAAGATTTATTTATTTTTTATTTAAATAGGTGAGATATATTTTTATATGTCTTTTTAACTTATAATGAAAAATTCCGGGTTATAAGCTTGTAATAATAATAAGGAGAAAAAGAAAAACCCAATTGGACCTGCTTCTCACCCTACTGACTTATAAATTTTATTATTCTTTTTGATCAAACCCTCTGTTGCTACTGAAACTCTATACACCGATCTGATGTTCCGATCTTCATCTTCAATTTATTGTTGTTACAGAAGCATCATCTTCAGATAGAGTTGAAATGCATTGTGCTATATATGCACTGTGTTTATTTCAAATTTTCACTGTAATTTTTTCGGTGGTTGTTCGTTTCCTGGATCCCCCTATTATTCCCCTTGGTTGGACGGTCTAATCGCACTAAGAGCTAGCATGGGCGGGAAACCTGACTTTGATTACTTCATGTATGAAGGATTTCAGAATTAACACGAATAAAAAGCTAGTGAAGAGACAAAACAAGAACGATTTAGAAGGGGGGAAAAAAATACAGAATATGTCGACACGGCATAAGAGCACTTGCAACATACTCCCAACATACTCCCTATAGGAGTCTGTTTCCCTTCATTTAGGGAAAAAAAAAAAAAAAAAACCATAAAAACACTCCCACAGCAGAAACCCTATATTTAACCTCCTCCATTGGGTTTCAACAGTGTTTCCCAATGCATTGGGAAACACTGTTGAAACCCTTTGATTATTAAATTATAAACTATTGGTTCTCTCTCCTCTCTCCTGTCTCCTCTCCCATCCCTTCTTCTTCCTCCGGCAACTCCCTCTTTCCCTCACGCTCTCCCTATCTCACGTTCTCCTTCTTCTCCCACAAACACCAAAAAATGCATCCCCATATTTTCTCTCCTCTCTCCTCTCACAGACCCTTCTACGCACAGCAGTGGCTCCGAGGCGTGGGGTGCAAACCGGCGATGGTGGCTCCGGTGATCAGCGAATGGCGGTGCAAATCAGCGATGTCGCGTGGTTTGGGGCTTCGACGGTACTGGAGTGCGAATCCGCGAGCCACATGGCTTGGGTCTCTAGTAGCAGTGGATCGTGCCTTGGCGCGTTGGTCTCCAGCAGTGGAGTGTCGACGATCTGGTAGAGGTCCGGTGATCGCAGACGAAAACGAAATCGCAGATGAAAACACAGACGGACGAAATCGCAGATGGATGCAAATGAAATCGCAGATGGACGCAGGTGAAGGAAAGAGGGGTGAGGGTTGTTTTCGCCGGGGAAGAAGAAGATGAGAGGTGCGGGAGAGAGAAAAAAGAAACAGCGAAGACGTGTGTGGTGGGGAGGGGGAAGAGAGAGAAAAAAAAAGAGGTAATTTTTGTTAAAAAAGTAAAAGTAAAAAGTATAATTTTAATGATATAGGGAATTGTTAAGAGAATCTATTGTGGTATAAATTTGTATAGGGAAGCAAAAAGTAGTTTGAATCCTTAAACTTAAGAAAAATGGTTGGGAAGCTGCTGCTAGTGCTATAAGCAATTGTTCATATTGAAGAAAACAGCATATATAACAGCTGCGCCTGCGCATGCCTCACTGCCCATGCTTCCTTACCAACCTGCATGCAGAGTAGTTGGGCAGGGGCTGGCAAGTGTATGTACGGGAACCAAAGTTAAATAATCTCTCTCTCCTCCCATACTTAGAACTCCAGATTCATCCTTCATGAATTCAGCTCCTAAACCCCTCTCCCCGGATTGAATTTGGCCACGTAAGTAACAAAATAATGAGACCAGCTTTTATGGTGGTCGGCCACCCTGAGATGTGGTTGACCGTCCGTCCCCTTACCCTCAAAAGAATGGTCGATCACCCAAGAGTGTGATTAAGATGGACCATCGGATCGAAAGTTGAAGAGTTGGTGTTTCTAACCAGATCAGATCAGTGCCCATCTTAGTTCAAATTGTGTCACCTTAGTTTTTATCACCTTTAGAAGGATCATTGCATCTCCCAGGTGATAAATATTGAAGTGGCAAAATCTGAATAACTTGATTTAAAAACAATTGTTAGAATTTTAAGTAGTCTACTACGAAACTAGCCTAGAAAATCTACAAGATTTGAATCCCCCTAGATGAGTAAGAGTTCGGATGTGAACAGTTTTACTCGACCATGAGTAAGATAATGTCGGCCACCAACTTACCAGGCTTTTTGTTAAATGTTGGCATCAGGTACTTGTAAGAGTAGACAGTTTGCTGGCTTAAACAGGCACTTCCAAAAGTGAGTGCCACCGACATGTGTCCAAAGGAAACCAGTTTTCAACTCCAGTACAGCAACACCTCATTCCCCTACCTATTGATTTGCAAGTTAGAAATAATGAGGTTTTTCAAGCTAAGGATTGGGAGGAGTACCGCAGAGAGTAGATTCGTTGAATTTTGTGCCCTTTGGCGTTGTTTCTTGGTAGAGTTTAGGTTCTTCCCATCCCCATCCAAAGAAAAGGTACATCCCCGCCGCGCCTCCTACACAATGGAAAACGTAAAAACAAAAACTTGTGGGGTTGTTATTCAATGCCCAAAAAAGGGGCAGAGAGTTTCTGCACAGGGATACTGAAGAGCATGCCAAAAAGACAACCAATCACCAAAAGAAAAGAACAATAAATATGTGATTTAGTGGAGGATTACTTGAGTGAACTATTACATTATCATGTACATTGAATATTGAGGCCAAACTAACACTTCTACTGAGTCAATGAACCTCAAAGAATCAAAACTCTCTTGTCAACTCAAATGAATGAATAATTCAAGAATTCAATTGAATATGACGCTACAAAATACAGGTATAGAAGAATCTGTAACCCTAAGTATTTGTGTATTCAGATTTTTAAACAGGTCTCGTCGTGTTGCTATTTTCATTTCTTGCTTCTGCTTGTTTACACATGCAATCTGGCGTGGGAAATGTGTAGAGTGATCCGCTGGGCTTCTTCAATTCAATTCCCTTATGATCACTGTGCCGAAGCATGTCTTGCATCTGTCGCCTGAAGTATTCCCATCTGGAGAAGAAAAAAAAAACGAATAAAATGATTAAAATGCTTTGCTTGTGATGGCTATGATTTAAAATAAAGGAAATGATGTATTGAGTTATAAGAAAAACATCTGGAGCACAAAAAAGAACAACTTGACCTGATATAGGAAGAAAAAGAAAATCCAAAGTAAACTAGTGCAGATAAAACTAATTGAACATCATTTTCAGAAGCCAAGTAGCAGATTAGCAATTCTATTTAGCTGAATAATAGAAAACAAACAGTTTGTCACTTCATTGGTGAGATAATACTGGGATGCAAAGTACAAGACATTATTCTTCAGTACCATAATCTTATGATTGCATGGTTTGAGAAGTGCCACTTACATAGCAATAATTCAGAAATAAAATTTCAAAATTGCAAGAGATTTAAAATGCATAGTACCTGATATTGGGACTATCAAATAATATTGCTAATTTCCTCTTATCAGGTTTGATTGTTTTAGCATGTCCTCCATAGAAATACCGCCTGTGACCCATCAAGAAGTGGGGAAAATTTCCACCCTGAGTTGTGACAAATACTTCACTGTGAAGACACACCGTGTAATCAAGAGCAGCCAACCTAGATGAATGGCCCTACATCAGAAACTTCAGTATTACAAAGACTAGCTCTTTCTTAACTTTATCTTTTCCTTTTACACTAGATGATTGGTGGTTCCCAGTTGAAAAGTGTGTGCACCATGACTTACCTTAAATGGAGCAAGCTCTTCAGGAGTAGCTAAAGTATCTTTCGTTTCTAAACGTGGAAACATCTGTTTAAGTGGAGCCATATATTTTTCTGCTTTATAGATTTTTCCTGCAGCAACATATACTGAGGTGGTATTATCGAAACCCATGCCCCTAAGCATCATTCCCACCTAAAGCACCAGATGAAGTGATTAGACCAGCATACATGAATTAGAATCCAAGGATAGGAACTAGCAACAGTAATGCCTATAGGTTTTGAACCACGCCAAGCCACCATCAGGTTTAGAAGTATGAAACTGTATTCAGATGCATTTTTGCAAGTAACAATTGACAAAAGACCTGAATGAAGCATGGCATGTGGTACGTTTTTAAGAGGCCTACTCATTCATTGTGAGGAATAAGAGCTCTTAATAGTAGAAATGGGAACTCTTAAGGCACTTTTAAATATTCCAAATTCCCAGCCAGCAGATGTTTTCAAAACTTTGGATGCTAATATTTATTTGAAAATGAAAAAGAGTATAATAGACCCAAGAGGAAAAAAAAAAAACAACCACCAAAGGATGAATAATAAAATGTATACCTCCAATGGAGTTAATGGGCATTTTCCATCCATTCGATTCGCACCGGGCCTTATTACTCTACCCCTTCTTCTGAATTTTCCTCTCCAACTTCTTTCTCGTGCAATATCCATTTCATGTTTCTCTTCCGCCCCACCATCATATTCACAGCATGAAAATGCAACCATATCCTTTGAGAGAGGAAAAATTGGCCCTTAGAAATGATATAGAAGACAGCTACAAAAGAAGGGTTCAGAAATCATGTCCTAAAAGAATGCAGAGACAAGAATAACACCTCTTCAAAACGAAGATGCACTGAAACGTATTTACCAGCACTCTGGGAGCTATTTTTAACCATCCGATCAACCATCTTCTCTGCTAGCATTCTTATAGGTTCTGAAAACCTTAGTGCTTCATAATTGGCTAAGCATCTAAGCCCTTGTACATTTGAAGGAGCTGCCTGAGCCAATCTGTTGGAAAAGGGTGCAATGCGTACAGCCCTGCACCAAGGAATGAGGAAAACCATGTGATTGTCACATTCAGTGTGTTATATAAGCCCATGACTGATAGAAAAGAATTCAAAGGGTTGCAAAAGTAACTGCAGAGAATACAGTTCTGCAGAACCTGAAAGCAAGGCGAATGATTGAGATTGCTTTTCTTACAAAACACGATGAATACGTATCTACCTGCATACATGAATGCTAGCAAGCATCATGTCTCTAAGCATGTATGTGTTTATGCCACATTATCCAAGCAAAACCAAATTATGCACTATCATAGAATCTAATCAGGCAAAGGTTTGGCACAATTCTCACATCAGTGAAGTCTTGTTTTAGCACCATGAGCCAAATTGGCTATAATAAAAGAACAAAAGCAAAAGATTGAGAAAAAAAGTATCTAAGTAATAATTATCAATGAGACAGAAGAATATTGCATAAAATGAGCTTCCATACACTTGTCTGTCTTAAGATAATTATTTCTGAATAATTGCTAGACACCCAAGACTGTATGCATACAAAATACATGAATGACATTCCGAAATAGAAAACAGCGCATTTTTAGGACTGTTATCGATGTGTCATCATTTTCAGTTAAAATATATGGCTCTTCCATACATATTAAAAACACAAGTATGGTCATCTATTGTCTTTATTTCTGTAAAAGAATCTGTCTGAGAAAAAGTGCCAAATGTTCTTTTGCATCAGTTGAAAGAGTCGTCAGCTGTTATTTATATAAACAACCACAAATTAACATTACAAAACACTTTCACTGTCTATTGTGCGAAAGTAACAGAAAGAATATCTTGGTATTATGCAAAAAACCACCAGGGAAAAGAAAGGTCGTATTAAGCCCAATGTAGAATCAAAATAACTATGGTTCTTGTACAAAAAGAATTGAGAGAATTTGAAAGGGATAAAAATCTCATACCCAAGTTCCACCAGCTTTGGAAGGACCTTTTGAAGGTAGTGAGTTGTACTTGACCAACCTTTTACTCTCAAATTCACAATGTTGCTTATATTATTGTCAAACCGCTGGCGTATATCTTCTGGAAGCTCTCTGACCACATTAACATGATTTTTGAGCGAATTTATGAAGAAATCTTCATCAAATATGTTCCCAAACTTGCTGCCATTGAAATACAACAGGATAATCAAGTTGGAGGAGCATTTCGTTTTTATTTTTTATAAGTAATTGAGATATCATTAAAAGCATAAAGCACACCCAAGTACACAGGAAATATAGAAAAAGAAACACTTAACTAGATGGAGAAAAAAGAGTAACAAATTATGAAAACTAAGCTCCAAAGGAGATACAATTGCAATTGTCCAAAGATAAAGAGTATTGAAGAAAATAGTCTAAAGCTCTTCCAACCTCTTCTCATTGTCCTCGAAATTCATATAATTTCTTTTCCTCCAAAGACACAACAAAAGACAATAGGACACCATCTTCTACACAATACCACTCCGAGAACTACCAGCAGACCACCAACAAGCAAACAAGTAGACAAGTCATCTAGGCATAACCCAAGACAGCCCAAAGCGACTGAAGAAAATATTCCATAGGGCACACGCAACCTCACACTAGAAAAGAGGATGGTCCACGGACTCCTACATTCCTTTTACACATACAACATCTACTACATTCCTTTTACACATACAACATCTATTGACAACAATTACATGCTGCGTCCTAAGATTATCCGTGGTAAGAATCTTTCCATGGATAAGCCATTCTAAAAGCCACTCCAGTTCCTTATACTTGTGTGCCTCTAAGGGAATTTCAAGTATCAAACACGCAAAGCTATTCCCCCACCCCCCCAAAAAAAAAGCAACGATAATAGAGGAATCATTGAATATGTGGACCAAGATGATGATGATAGAAAGACCAACAAATACAAATACCTGGAATCTTGCCAAACGCTATTTAAATGAAAAATTGGAATGACAAGAGACGCGTTTAGTAATCCAGCCACTGCAACCGCATCACATATCTACATTGAAAGGATGAAAAAGTTGGTTTGATAAGAGTATAAGAAATGGTTGACACATCTATTACATTCATCACATTCGCATTACATTATATATATGTGTGTGTGTGTGTGTGTGTGTGTGTCAGCATAATTCTCCTAAGTTTTACAAACAAAAACTAAGTCTACCATCAACCAAACACCCAAAGACATCAAAGTTATCATATCCTCCAACTAATCTACAAAACTTCGTTTCCATCTAAGATATTTTACAAGCTAAGAGCATTAATAAAGATGCCATCCCGTATGAAGGGGGGCATTCAATTTTTTGTGGTCCTGTTACTTGCTACTACTCAACTCAACTCACCTAACCTTAACCCCAACTACTTCAAGTAAGCAGCATCAATCCTTCTCCATCATTGAGCAATCTCTACAGCTAATTGATGTTCATAGTGTGGTAGACTGCTCACCCAGGGGCAAGTCCCTAGGAGAAAGCAGTAATTGAAAAAGGGAACGGGCAAATCGCAGCCAGGTGCTCATTTGTTTTTTTTATTAGACTCAATCAATCGAGAGCTAGCATTTGAGAAAGCGGTATATTTTTTAACTGAAATAATAAAATAATAAGAAAAAACTTCAATAATTTTTTTTTTATAAGTAAAAAAAAAAATTCAATAAATTCAGACGTCTAAGAAAAATCAACAGTTACTTGTTCAATTTGACTGTCAAAAATGCTAGTTAGGGGCATCCACTATAACTATCTCTGCTGAGATGACAGACCCATCCTCTGTACCATCAATAAAATCACCTATAAGAAATCCAAATCATATTTCAGCAGTGCAAGTTCAAAAACCCCAATAATTCACTGCAGCCAACATCTGAATGACAACTCAAATATATTAGTCACACAACATTCGATCAATATTTCTAGGAGGAAGGGTGTCTGAACCTTTCCAGTGATTAAAACAAAGAGATATAACATTTCAAAGAAACAAAACATACCGATAAGCGTTGTTGGTTCAACCCGCCATTTGCTTCAATTATTAGAAAACCATTTGATTTTGGAAATTCTGAGAAATAGCATAAAAACAGCAGTCAGCAACTCAAAATGCACTGACAAGCATAATAAAATGTCTAAATACACAAAAGAATTAATATCAGAAAATACAATCAGTAACACATAAGAGATTATGTTTGATGTTAGAATTTCTTATCCGTATTTCACTCCAAGGTTAAGCCACAGGCGCAAATTAAGCATATATATATATAAAATTACCAATCTCAAAACAAAAGTCATGGTATAACACATCACCAGGCAACATAGGCATATACTTGGGGTCTTGCAACATATGCATGATGCTGGACAGGAAATTTTGGGTATGCAATTTCAGCCAAAGAATCAATTAAGGGTAAGATGAAGAAAAAATATTTGAGATGGTTTGGACATGTGCATGAAAGACCTATATATGCACTGGTATCCAAAAATGATGCAGGTAATAGTAAGAAAGGATCTGATCACCAAAGATGCACCAGAAAATATTGTCTTAGATAGAACTAAATGCCAAAAAGGATCAATCTATCCAAGTCCAAAGAGTTTGAGAAAAAGACTAATTTAACGAAACCCCATAAATAAAACTAAGGCTTAGTTGAATTGAATAAGCAATCAGCCAAAGATTTCTTACTTAAATGGCACTCCCTCCCCCGAGAAGAATGGGATGTAGGGTCATATTGTGAGTTCAGAATGTGTGTGTAACACACTAATAATTATTAAAATATATATATATATATACAGAGACACAGAGACACAGAGAGAGAGACAGAGAATATAGCTAGCAATCATAAAATGTATAACTGCAATGTTAACCAAAACCCTCCTATGGATAACACAAACCTGCTTTTGAAACATTCTTGCCAACACAGGGCTTCCAAGCTTGATGCACACTTGAACTCCATGCTGTCATCAACTGCATGATTTCCATTGCGATCATATGAGCATACATAGGATGTAAACAATATAAATAAATTAGAAATAAAGCGTAACAGTTGAAGACTAATTCCTGAAGAGTGGCGCAATTTTATTTTTTTTTTAAATAATAATAACTTGAAGTACTATAATAAAAGTAATTTCATCAAATAACCATAGTTCCAAATTAGAAAGGAGTGGCATCAAAGAACAATAGCAAATAATGTTTAAAGGAAAATGTCATTCAGAAAAAGAAAGAAAGAAAAAAGAAACACATAAGATGGCATGACCTATGGCATTGAAAGGTTCACCAACGAAAGCAGAATGCAACAAAATTGATTCGCTAGAGTAAAAAAGAAAAACTGTTCACTGCAACTATATGTTTTAGTAAAGACCCAATGTCATCAGTAAGTAGACAGTACATTGCTGGTAGGGTTCGCCAAGAATTGGGCTCAACAGAGAGGTACTAGATGTGAATTTCACCATGGACTGCCTAAAAAATGCAAAATCTGGTACAGAACTTACAACAGTTGGACATGAAGAGAGGTTTTTTTTCAAGAAAACACGTGCATACTCAAAGGAATACTTCAATGAGGTAGTGTCATAAATCATCAAAACTTGCATATTGATAAGTCTTTCACATTTACTTATCAAAAAACTATTTATGGCCTCTATCTTATCCACATAAAGTCTTCGGCTGATACCAAAAAAAAAAATCTCTATTGACAACAATAGTAGGCCCTCATATAGCCACATAATTCCTCAACTTCCCTTCATATTTTTATAGGCAGTTCTACCTCTCAACTCCCAGACTCATTAATAGTTGAACTTTCCTGTCATATACATACCCCATGCTAACAACCCTTTTTGATACTTTTTTTTTCGTTCTTTCTTTTGCTTGGTAATTGACTCACACACCCGATACAACTTGAACGGTTGAACCTGCCCAAAGGCCATTGGCATGAAACTGCTTTTAAGTGACCTGCTTGGGGGGAAGAGTAAAAAGGAATAATCTTCCCATCAACCAAAAATAATGTGGCTTGCACGCTTTGTATGATCTCGTAACCATTCTCTGAACTTATTATGTGATACTTTTATTCCATGATTTTACACATTAAAATGTCTCTAAGCACTATAACATGTCTCATAACCTTGATCTAAACCAACAATGCAACTCAATAAAAAGTCTTTATTCCTAATAAAGTGAACCATGGTTTCAAAACCATTCATTAATAGACGATTTTGCTGCACTTACAACCAATATAAGCTCACATCTGGATATACTCCTTTTCAAAGCTTCTTTAACATAGACGCCCACGCCCATATTTCATGTATATAGGCATCGTCCCAGAACTACCATATTAATTCTTCAATTGTGCTCATTCCATATCATATGCATCAGGCAAACTACATAAGGAAGACAAACCGCAAGAAAAGGACATTTAGAGCCTTTATCCCAAAACCCACAATTCTTCACAATCTGAGCTAAACACGTGAATCATATGTGATATACAAGCATTGACAACATAAAGTAGAATCTTTTTCTAAACAAGAAGCAAACTGTTATGCGAGATAAACAGTAAACAAAAAGAAATTAGCTCCTCTGACCTTTGAAAAGAAACACCCACAAAGAAAACCCAGTAATTTCATAAACTTGGCAGCAATTTTGAACAAACAGAGCAAGAAATATATATATATGAGAGTTAGAAACAGTACCACATTGGCGCTTCCATTGCTCTGGTGCTCCATAAAAGGCCAGAGCTTCTCGAACACCTGAGGACTTCTATATACCGAGCCCGTCGGCGCGCGCTTGCGCACAACACCGCCAACAGTGTTCTTCAAACTAACGACGTCGAAGCCCACGGAGCCCATGTACAAGAGCATCCCCGAAAAGTACAAGAAGGGCGCCAACAAGAGCACGCCTCTCCTCCGAAACACCGTCGCTACGAGCACGACGACCATCCTCTCCACCAAGCTCTGCTTCGAAGCCCTGCCACCGCTGGTCTTGCTCCGCCCGTGGCGGAACCGCGGCGAGGACGGCGGAGACGGCGTGGCATTCGACCGCGCTGTGCCGAGGCGGCTGTATCCGTGCATTGAAGGGCGGGCCTAGGGTTTTCGGCGGATAAAAAAATCGAGCTAGGATCGGAGATTCATCAGCTTAGAATGAAAATCTCGCATTTTCCTTTCTGTTTTGGTTCCGTTCTTATGGCTCCGCTCGTGAACTGAAACTAGAAAGCAAAGCTCGGAGGCTCGGAGCGTTAATTTCTTTATTACATTCGAGGTGCCGAGTAAAAAAACAAAAAACAAAAATATATAGCTTTACAGTTGCAGCATCTGAACCTTTCTTCTTCTTCTTCTTCTTCTTTTTCTCGAGAAACAAACGGGATACCAATGTAGTGAATGAATCAGAGTGAGATAGAGCAGCAGCGGAGAGAAGCAGAGAGAGAAAGAGAGAGAAGTTAACAGTGTCGGTTAATGCGAGAGAGGAGCCAGGAAGATTTTGGTGGGGAGTCCGAGTGTTGTTGAGGGGACCGGGATTCAATAAAGAAGATCACGTGGCAGCGGATTGACGTGTTTTCGGAGCTATAGGGAGTAGAGAGAGGATCGGTGATGGCGTCGGTCACGGACAGATGCCAGGTCGGATGGTGGGACCGGACTGCCACTTGTGGACGTGGTTTCGGAGGAGTGGGGGCCACGGCATCACGAAATCGTCGTCATAAATCGGAATCGTCCTTTCAAGCCATACACAGGTGTTGTGGTTGGGATTTTTATTGGCGCCTTTTTAAAGCGGCTTTTTTTTCTGAAAATTATTGCACTTTCGGGTTGGGTGGGGGACCTGGTTCTGGCCTGGGATGCTTCTTCTTTCTCCGCATCCTAATTGTTTTTTTTTTTTTTTTTTTACTTCAGTTAGCTCCTGAAATGTCGGTCTTTTTCAATCAAGTTAAAAATTTCTCATTTTAGTATATTAAAATTTTATTTCGTTTCAATTACATCTTTCATCAGAGTTTTTTATTAAATCTTAAGGGAATGATACAAAATTTTAAGAATATAAAGATCTTTTTATCATTTTTACCGTCTCATTTAATTATAATATCTAATTAAAGAAGAGATAACTAGATCAAAATTAAAGTTCAATACATCAAAATAAAATATTTTAAATATTAAAAAAAGTGTTTGCAAAAAGTTTCATGAGAGTTTTTTCTTTTTCATTTTTGGGTTCAATCAAAAGTAACATATTCCCCGATTGAAGATGAGATTTGTTGCATCTTTATTTTCTTTTGGACCATGTGATGCAAAAAGTAAAATCCCGATTATTGGATGAAGCATACGGACAAAATTTTCTTACAAACGATAAGAAAATTCTTATAATTCAATTTTAAAAGTGACTGAGATAATAATTTTTTACAATTTTAAAAAATTTATAGATTTTAAAATTATGGAATTCAAGTTGTTTCTTGTATTTAGAAAATAAAAATTATTAAAAATGTTGCATGTTATCGATGAAGTGAGTTTTGATTAGCTATTTTGCATAAAAATTTGGTTCATTTATTGAACATGTACTTATAATGCCAAATATACAATTTTGAATCTCCACAACCCAAACATTATTTATGACATACACAAGAGGCTCTCGAACTATAACAAGATAGTATCTTTAAATATCACCGTCCCCATGATCCGCAGCAAATTTTGGCGAATCATGTCTCTAACCTTTGTCCAGTCATTAATTTATAGGCATTTTCATCTCCACTACAAGTACATTTCCAAATGCAATCTCGCTTACCACCTTTATTATAGTGACAATTATTTTGTATGCCTAAAAACTCATCCATATTGTTCAATTATTTACTCTTAGGAAAAAAATAACATAAGAAAATGAAAGACAGACCGAATACCCAATATTGCTACTCTTAAATATTTGTATAAACAAAACATTAGAAAAATGACTAAACTTTCGCCCCATAAATTAATACTGAAATAAGTAAAGTGTTAATCATGTGAAAAGTACACTTCTATCATTAATGTTATTAAAAAAAACACGTGAGATAGCATTAAAAAAAAAAATCATGTTTCTCCCATGCCAAGTAATACATGCATAACGCTTAAAAATAAAGGTTAAATACCTTATTTCTCTTTGGCTTAACTTATTTATTTTTTGCCTCATATGATTTACTTTTTATCACATAAGGTATTTTTGATAAAATACACATTTTTTTTAATTAAAAAATTAACAAATTATATTTAATTAAATTTTTTAAAAAAAATTGTGGCCACCCGCTTTGACCAGCCACCCCTAAGGAGCCAAAGGGGGTGGTCGAAACCACCCCCAAACCGGCCGTTTGGGGGTGGCTTGGGCTTAAGAGTGGTTTCAGCCATCTCCTTTGGCTTCTTGAGGATAGCTCGGCCACCCCCCAATCCGACAAAATGGGGGTGGCGTTCAAACATTTTTCTTTAAAAAAAAGAAGAAGAATTAAATATAATTTTTTTTATGTTTTTAATTTTTTAAAAATATATTTTTTATGGGTAAAGTCCACATTTCCCCCTTAAACTACCACATAATTGACAATGTTCATCTCTAAACTTTTAATTGTGATAATGTTCCCCCTAAACTACAAAAATATTGTCAATGTCCCCTCCTAAGACTAGCAAAAAAATAAAAATGCCCTTATATATTTATCAATAAGACAAAAATACCCCTATAAAATAAAAATATATATTTAAAAAAAAACGAAAAATTATAATTTAAAAAGAACGATTTTTAAAATATATATTTTTTTTAAACGATTTTTTTTAAACGGAAATTTTTATTTAAAATAATTTTTTTAGAAAATGGAAAATTTTATTTTCTTACACGAAAATTGTTAATTTTTTAAAAAAGAAATTTTTATTTAAAAATGTTATAGAAAATTGAAAATTTTTTTCTTATACAAATGAATTTTTTAAAATTTTTAATTTTCCACCATTTGGATTTTTTTTTAATTTTTCTTTTTNATGAATTTTTTAAAATTTTTAATTTTCCACCATTTGGATTTTTTTTTTTTTAAATTTTTTTAGTTTTTATTTTTATGCTTTTTCTAGAAGTTTTAGTATTTTTATTTTATTTTATTAAGGGTAGTTTAGTCATTAGGAGAAACATTGACAATTTTTGGTAATTTGGGGGGACAATGTCACAATTAAAAGTTTATGAGGACATTGTCAATTTGGTGGTAGTTTGAGGAAGGTATGCGGATTTTTCCCATTTTTTAATTAATTATATAGACACATGTCAATTTGTTATTGATGTTGGCATGGCGTTTTGTCAAATTTTTGACAGAATTTAGATGGTGGTACAATCTCTATCTTTATGCAAATCAAAAGTATCCTCTTATGATAAAAATTAAACCTTATAAGGCAAAAAATAATGAAATTAAAACACAAGGGAAATAAGTTATAAATAATGAGTTACAATAATTTATATAAGTAGAGGCCAACGATTTTTTATAAGTGATATATATGATTGGTACGTTTTTTTTATTAAAAAAAAAAAAAAATCCACTTTTATACGAAACTTGAATCCAAATAAGTGGCTAAACACTCGGGAGAGTTTTTTTTTTTTTTTTTTAAGAGATGCAAACAAAACAAAGAAACAACAAACAAAAACAAAACTAACAAGGGAGTGGATCCTTTTCACTACAAATAGGAAAAGAGGGGGAATGAGGTAAGTGAGTGGGAATGCAGCCGGAAAGAGCTCTAGCCGCAGCCCAATAAGCCACGTGGTGGGCACAGAAGTTTGCACTTTTGTGAACTTTTATTACCTTCCAAGAGAAAGATGGGGGAATCATAGCAATGGAATCGGCGATAATGTTCTCAATTTTCCAATCTTGAACCAGGGACGGGTGTTGGAGTGCCATGATGACTATAAGAGAGTCACCTTCCAAAATGAAATTTGAGATGTTGAGAGAGATTGCCAAAGAAACTACAAGAGACACGGCCAAAGCCTCCCCATAAGTGGGGTCACATGGAGGGCTGATCTTTGAGAGAGCCTTAATAATTTTGCCATTAGAGTCTTGGCAGACTACACTTTGAGCAGAAAACGTGTCTCTCACTGCTGTATCAAAATTAATCTTGAAAGAATTTACTGCAGGGGGAGCCATTTTTCTGTAGGGGAAGATGAGAGCCCTTTCCAAGCTAAGAGGTGATCCAAAGCAACTTTTTTAATGGACCGAGATAAAGAAATAGCATCTGGAATAATTCCATCATGAACCACCTTGATCCTGTTAAACCACAACAAATCACAAAAGACACAGGCAAAAATTTGAAAAAGGTGAACATTAGATTTTGGTAAGCTAAGAAACAAAAGGGGTTGAGAATACAATTCAACCAATTTGACATACTAAAATTTGACCAAACCAAAGAGTCTAAAGGCCAGAAGGAATCTCTCCAAATGATCCTTGCAAAAACTGCACCGAAAAAAAAAAGATGACCAAGAGAATCAAAATCAGATTTGCAAAGAGGACAAAAAACATCAGATTGAGAGATATAGAAAACCTCACTAAGCCTTGATTTGGTTGGAATGATGTTCCAAGCCATTTTCCATAAAAAGAATTTCAGCCTATCACTAAGATTAAGCCTCCACAATTTTTAACAAGAAGAAGAGGAAACAAAATTATGGAGAGGGGAAAGAGACTGATTCCTAATTAGTTTATAAGCTGAAGAGGCTGAAAAAGAACCCTTGGCAAATGAGGTCCACAAAAAAACATCCCTTTGAGAGGTGATGGGTTTGATTTTTTCAATTTCAGCCATTGAAGTGGGATCAAAGATAGAAGACAGCAAAGGAAAATTCCAGGAATTTGTGGACTGAAAGAAAAGATCTTTAACCAAAAGATGAGGGAAAACATTACTGCTGTTATTAATCGAAATTGGTTTAAAGGAAGGAAAGGTGGGAATCCAAGGGGAGTCCCAAACCGACAGAGAGGAAAGCCTATGAATTTTGTAACATGCTCCTTGAGACAAAAGACGCCGGGATTTAAGAATCCCTTTCCAAAGCCAAGTACTGGCAGAACTTGGGGAGGAAGAGAGGAAAGGAATTGAACAGAGATACTTACCTTGCAACTGGCTGACCCATGGGCTATTGAAATTTGTGAGAACTTTCCAACCCAACTTTGTAATGAGAGCTTGATTGACATCCTTAATCCGTCTAAACCCCATACCACCCAAAGCATGAGGAAGGCAAAGAGAATCCCAAGACTTTAAAGAGAGGTTTCTAGCTTTTGCAAGAGGAAAACCCCACCAAAAATTTTTGAACATCTTGTCCAAATTGTTGCAGATTCCTCTAAGGAGAAGAAAAGTACTCATTGCATAAGTGGGGATTGAGGCTGCCATAGATTGAATCAAAATCGTTCTACTTGCTTGAGAAAGAGACTTCGCGCGCCAACCTTCTATTCTCTTTTGAACCTTCTCATCAATCTCATTAAAGGCCTTGGACTTTGAATTTCCATATAAAATTGGAAGCCCCAAATAGACTGACTTTGTTGGGTTATAGGTGAAAGGAAGAATCGATAAGATGTTTCGGATAGTGCCAGGGAAAGTATTTTTGTTGAAATGAATTGAGGATTTGTTTGCATTGATGGATTGACCAGACCATCATGTATACTTCTCAAAACAGCTATTAATGCAAGAGGCTTCAGCACAAGACGCTTTACCAAAGATTAGCAAATCATCCGCATACAAGAGATGGGATATGGCAGGACAGTTTCTCGCAATATTTAGGCCTTTTAAGTTTCCAGCCACTTCTTCTTTAAACAAGAGCCTCGAGAGAACTTCAGAGCCCAAAATGAAAAGAAAGGGGGACAAGGGATCACCCTGTCGCAGCCCTCTAGCCAGAGAAAATCTGCTAAAAGGGCTCCCATTAATTAGCACTAAGAAGGAAGAAGAAGATATACAGATCTTTATCCAATTTATCCAAGTTTGGTTAAAACCCAATCTCTGCATCACAACAAGGATGAGGTTCCACTCAATCCTATCAAAAGCCTTCTCCATGTCCATCTTAAGGAACATAAAACCACATTTTTCCCTTTTTGTTCTTAAAAGCATGTAATAACTCGTGAGCTAAAATAGAGTTATCTTGGATGTTTCTATTTGGAACAAATGCCGATTGAGCCGGATAAATAATTTTTGGAAACAAGATCTTCAACCGAGAAGAAAGAATCTTAGAAACAATCTTATAACCAATATTGCAGAAACTGATCAGCCGGAAATGATGAACCAAATGAGGACCCGATCTCTTTGGCACTAGAGCAATGAAGGTGTGATTTTGATCCTTCAAAAGCATATTATCTTTGAAGAAACCCCACACAAACCCAAGAACATCAAATCTGATNGAGGTCCACAAAAAAACATCCCTTTGAGAGGTGATGGGTTTGATTTTTTCAATTTCAGCCATTGAAGTGGGATCAAAGATAGAAGACAGCAAAGGAAAATTCCAGGAATTTGTGGACTGAAAGAAAAGATCTTTAACCAAAAGATGAGGGAAAACATTACTGCTGTTATTAATCGAAATTGGTTTAAAGGAAGGAAAGGTGGGAATCCAAGGGGAGTCCCAAACCGACAGAGAGGAAAGCTTATGAATTTTGTAACATGCTCCTTGAGACAAAAGACGCTGGGATTTAAGAATCCCTTTCCAAAGCCAAGTACTGGCAAAACTTGGGGAGGAAGAGAGGAAAGGAATTGAACAGAGATACTTACCTTGCAACTGGCTGACCCATGGGCTATTGAAATTCGTGAGAACTTTCCAACCCAACTTTGCAATGAGAGCTTGATTGACATCCTTAATCCGTCTAAACCCCATACCACCCAAAGCACGAGGAAGGCAAAGAGAATCCCAAGACTTTAAAGAGAGGTTTCTAGCTTTTGCAGGAGGAAAACCCCACCAAATATTTTTGAACATCTTGTCCAAATTGTTGCAGATTCCTCTAAGGAGAAGAAAAGTACTCATTGCATAAGTGGGGATTGAGGCTGCCACAGATTGAATCAAAATCGTTCTACTTGCTTGAGAAAGAGACTTCGCGCGCCAACCTTCTATTCTCTTTTGAACTTTCTCATCAATCTCATTAAAGGCCTTGGACTTTGAATTTCCATATAAAATTGGAAGCCCCAAATAGACTGACTTTGTTGGGTTATGGGTGAAAGGAAGAATCGATAAGATGTTTCGGATAGTGCCAGGGAAAGTATTTTTGTTGAAATGAATTGAGGATTTGTTTGCATTGATGGATTGACCAGACCATCATGTATACTTCTCAAAACAACTACTAATGCAAGAGGCTTCAGCACAAGACGCTTTACCAAAGATTAGCAAATCATCCGCATACAAGAGATGGGATATGGCAGGACAGTTTCTCGCAATTTTTAGGCCTTTTAAGTTTCCAGCCACTTCTTCTTTAAACAAGAGCCTCGAGAGAACTTCAGAGCCCAAAATGAAAAGAAAGGGGGACAGGGGATCACCCTGTTGCAGCCCTCTAGCCAGAGAAAATCTGCTAAAAGGGCTCCCATTAATTAGCACTAAGAAGGAAGAAGAAGATATACAGATCTTTATCCAATTTATCCAAGTTTGGTTAAAACCCAATCTCTACATCACAACAAGGATGAGGTTCCACTCAATCCTATCAAAAGCCTTCTCCATGTCCATCTTAAGGAACATAAAACCACATTTTTCTCTTTTTGTTCTTAAAAGCATGTAATAACTCGTGAGCTAAAATAGAGTTATCTTGGATGTTTCTATCTGGAACAAATGCCGATTGAGCCGGATAAATAATTTTTGGCAACAAGATCTTCAGCCGAGAAGCAAGAATCTTAGAAACAATCTTATAACCAATATTGCACAAACTGATCAGCCGGAAATGATGAACCAAATGAGGACCCGATCTCTTTGGCACTAGAGCAATGAAGGTGTGATTTTGATCCTTCAAAAGCATATTATCTTTGAAGAAACCCCACACAAACCCAAGAACATCAAATCTGATAGTGGCCCAGTACTTCTTGTAGAACAAGGCAGTAAATCCATCCGGGCCTGGGGCTTTGGTGGAACCCAGGCTAGCCAAGGCTTGAACTATCTCAGACTCGGAGGAGATGGAGCAAAGAGCCACATTCTCTTCATCCGAAATGGTGGGTTGAAAAAGATCCAATAGCTCAACATCAAAAATAGGGGAAGAAGAGGAAAACATATTCATAAAATGGCTCACAAAAGTACCCCCAATCTCAACCCTTTGAGAAACCCAAGCCCCTGAATCTTTCTGAAGATAATTTACTGAATTTGACCTACGACGAATGAGAGTAGAAGTATGAAAAAATCTGGTATTTAGGTCTTTGCAAGTCGGCCATTGTTCCCTAGATTTGCTCTTCCATAGAAGAGTGTGAATAATGAATAAAACCGACGTATGGCAAAGCAAATAATAAATTTACTCTTATTTAGTATTTTTAGGTGTAAACCAAAGGAGATAGAACACGCAATTCACCACAGGTTCACAGGAATATATAAGACAAGAAAAATATAGAAAAAAATATGGCAAAACGTGGGAACTGGGAAGGATAAGATGTAATTTCCAAGTATTGTCCAATAGCTATCAAACAATGTCCAATCAGATTTGTCTTATGTCAACAAATAAAAAATAAAAGATTTGTCATAAAATATTATGGGCAGAAATTTTCTCAAACTAGTTAGGAGGAAATATTCTTAAACTCATTTAAAATAGTATCAAGTGTTTATAAACATTTAAAATGTTAGTATAAATTAGTAAACTGCTATTAATAATCTTAATAATTTAATGTGTGTTTTAAATGTTTATAGACACTTGACAATATTTTAAGAAAAGTATTAGAAATCCTCAAGAAGTAACTCAATCGACTGAGATTCTCGCCTAATGAAGTGCATATCACTAGTTTGAATCTCCCTTCCTCTCTTGTACGGACATGTCAAACAAAAAAAAGTACTAAAAATCCAAACAAATGAATCTAGAAAAATTTCTATAAACTGATGTGGCAATGATTTTTAAATTTTTTTAAAAAAGCAATTATCTCTTCCTTGTTTATCATTCACGGTCTGTGACATCAGTTTAATTTTTTTTTTAAGTTTTATTTATTTAGCTTTATAACACTTCTCATATTTTAAATGGATTAAAAAATATTTTATTCAAACTGATTTAGAAATAATTTCTATCCAAATAGTACTTGCGATAACTGGTAAGGAGAATCTATGGCATGTAAAAATGAAGAAATGTAAATTTATTACGAATACACACTTTTATGTGCATTTTTTTTTAAAAAAAAATTGCAGTAAAAATTATTACTTTTTACTGCCACATCGATAAATGTATATTTGAAAATGCACATTCCATTTTTCATAAAAAGAAGAAGAAGTATTTGGTGTAATTTTTTGGCACATTTCTTTTTAATCCTTTTTTGCAAATTTACTATTGAATATATGAATCACACAAATTTAATGATAAATTTTGCATAATTTTGTATCTAACTGGATAAAGGCAGACGCAGATCTATGAATAGGAGATGTTGTGCGAGTATCTACAGGACCTAAATTGTCAACAGGCTCTCCAAGCACGTTGAAAATTCGTCCTAGAGTCGCCCCGCTGACTGGGACGCTTAGGGAAGCTCCCGTGTCAATCACTTCCATTCCTCTCGTTAGACCATCCGTAGCACTCATAGCTACAGCTCTAACGCGATTATTTCCTAATAATTGTTGTACTTCACAAGTCACATTAATTTGTTGACCGGCAGTATCTTGATAAATAACACTTTAAGTGCTAGAGAGTATCATCCACACCCTACTCAACCCCACCAAATAAAAATAAAATTTTTTAAAAAAATCCCACCAAATAAAAAATTAAACCAAAGTTTGTGGTATTTTTATTTTTATTTTTATAAATGGTTGTGGTATTTATTTTAGTTTTTCTCTTCTTTGACAAGCCACTGAGTCTTAAGAGTTAAGATTTTTGTTTAGCTGCAACCACCAATCTACTTAAAAAAGCATGCTTGAAATCGTGTTGAGAAATATAATCTACTTAAAAAAAAAAGAAGTCCGTATTGATGGTCCAGTTCGGCCGGAACAAAGGTCGATTTACACTATTTACACCAACTACCACGACATTAGTTGTCGAGTGGATGCCTAAAAATGTTTTGAAAGTGGGTAAAATAGTATCATTAATAATAATTTTAAGGTGAATAAAGTGTTTTGACACAATAATTTTTCCATGATACGAAGAGAAGTATGAGTGAGCATGAGATTATGGCGTTGAAGAGATAGAAACATGTTTGCTCAAGAGAATGATTACTATCATTTTTCAATTACACAATATTATATGCAACAAAACTTTAAGAGAAATGTTAACGGTCTCCAAACTTTCTTATAGTATTTTTAGTTGACATGGCATGTTCAATTTACAAGGGGTGGAAATCCGGTCAAAATTTCTCGGTTATTGGCTAAAACTGGAAATCGGAATAGGGGTACCTGATTTTTCATTTTTGAAAACAGGAATCGAAATCGAGTGCCCGGTTAACCGGTTATACAATAACCAGCCAATTTCGGTTGGTACTTAGTTATTCGAACCAGGTAACCGATTTTTTAATTTTGTTGCATTTTTTGCTTATTTTAAGTATTTGACCTAACTTTTGGACTTCATTTAACCATTTTGTGCCCCATTTTTTTTAAAAAAAAATTAATAAATATACTAAATTCGAAAATATAGAAGTGATTTACGATTTTTATGAACCCTAGAGTAAAAAACAAATACTAAATTCAAATATATATATATATATACCCGGTTATAATCGGGTATTTAAAAACCCCAAAACAGGTAATTGGAACCAGGCACCCCGGTTATTGGTTTCCGGGTTTTCCAATTCCATTTCGGTTTCTGATATTTTTTTACACCCCTACAATTTGCCTCTAATTTTTTTTTAAAAAAAAATTTAATTAAAATTGATATAAGGGTGAATTAAATATATTAATCTGCTGAAAATGCTAAATAACATATTTAAACTTTAAAACTAAAGTTCTCTTCTTGGGGACATGTAAAAAAAAAAAAAAATTATACCGAAGTTGAGGAAAAGTAAAAAAAGCCCAAGCTGCGGCCCAACTAACCTCAAACAATTGGGCCAACAGGGGTTAAAGAGACAGAAAGAAAATCAGCTAGGGTTTTCACTAGCTTTCGTCCCTACACAGTGCGCACACTTACAAAGCTTCTAGCGCCCGAGCGATAGAGAGAGAGACACAGACACACAAAAGGTTCAGCTCCATTTCGTCGGCGGCGCTGCTGTAAGGTTTCCACACTTTCTCATTAACTTTCGTTGCCATGGTTAGTGTTAAATTTTCTATCTGTTTATCTCTGCCGCTCTGTCTGGTTGCTGAGAAAACTGTTGGCGGTATTAGAAAATTTGAGCAAAAACACTTGTTTTCTGAAAATTTGTGGATATAATCGCGAATGGGTTTGCTTTGGTTTTTGGATTTGATCTGTTTTTAGATATCTGGGGTTTGACGCTCTCCAGAGTCATCGTCTGTATTATGAATTCGTTGATGCTTCTTTGTATGGGTTCCTTAGATTAAGCTTGATTTGTCTGCTTCGATTAGCCGAGAAAAAAATTGGAAGCAAAAGAACAGAGGATTATTATTATTATTTTGATTATTAAGTTGGACGCACCCGATACGACTTGAACCCACTACCTCACCTTCCACCTTGCTACAAATTTATATTCGACGAAATTATAAATATAAATTCTTAAGAACTTTTTAGTAAATTTATCTTCTTCTTCTTCTTCTTCTTCTTTTTTTTTTTTTGCTGATGAGCTCAAACGTTATTTTTCTACCTTACGCAGCCCTTGAAGCTTTAAAGGCTCCAAAGCAAAGTACGCAACTAAACCCAAGAAGCCGAAGCCGAAGCAAAAGCACTAGATTCTTATTCCGGTCTTCTCGCTGTCACAGCTTCTTCTCTCTTAACTGTCTCGCTGGAACGATACAGAGAAAGAGAAAGATGGGTGTGATGGGGGAGATAGAAAAGCCGATATTCAGAGACATAAGGCGTTATTTCTGTGAGTACTGTGGCATTTGCAGGTCCAAGAAGTCCCTTATCACCTCTCACATCCTTACCCAACACAAGGTCTGCATCTGCCTCTCTCTCTGTTATGTGCTTGTTTGTAAATTGAAATATCTGTTTATTTTTTGTTTCTCTGTTTTCCTCTTTTTTAGGAAGCGATGGAGGAGACGGGTGTTGATGAAGAAGAAAAAATAGAGGGGACAAAATCCAATACTTGCACAGAATGTGGTGCCACTTTCAAGAAACTGGCGTATTTGAAGCAGCATATGCAGAGTCATTCCCTTGAGGTATTTGTTTTCGTATTTTCCTTTTTGGTTTGCATGATTTAGGGTTGGGGTTGGCTTGGTGTGGTGTGGAGTGGTGTAGTTGGTTGTTGATGATCTAGCGCCAACTCATAACAATCTCGGTTTTGAATTTTCTGGTTTAAAGTGATTGTATTATTGAAGTTTCATAGTATATGCCTCCTAGATTCATGTGCGTGCGCATGTGATGATGTTTTACCATGTGCTAGAAGATCTTGAAAGACTACAAATTTACTTCTCTTAAAAATTGTGTACAAATAGACTGACAGGATCAATTATCAGTGGGTTTTTTGTTGTTTCTGTTTTTGGTCCTATTTAAGAAATCTAACATGCGGTGAATTTGATGTGGAACATGATTTTGCTTTTAGTTGTCTAAAGTTAACTTATGTAGAAAATACACATTCAATTGAGTCCATTAGCAGATAAGCTACTAGTTTGCTCATATGAGCAAGACACGAGTTTTATTAGAGGTGGGTGCATGTTCTAAGACATTGCTATGATACGAGTTTATTTCCTAGCTGCTCACTGTGTTGACGGCTGTTTGCACCTTGGTAATGACATTTATTTTGCTCATGGGTCAATAGAAAATACACATCAATTGAGAGTCCATTAGCAGATAAGCTACTAGTTTGCTCATGAGCAAAACATGGGTTTTATTAGAGGTGGGTGCATGTTCTAAGACATTGCTATGATACGACTTTATTTCCTAGCTGCTCACTATGTTGACGGCTGTTTGCACCTGGGTAAGACATTTATTTTGCTTATGGGTCAATTGAAGATGAATTATTTTGCAGGAATCATTACTTATTTGAGATGTTAAAGTGTGTAGCATTGGATCCCATACAATGAACTCCAAAATGCGAGAGGCTACATCTTAATACTTGAATGGACTAGTATCAGGTGGGAGACTTCCTGAGAAGCTCCTTCAAGTGAGCCTCAATCACGCCATGTTTCCAAGTTGAGGTTTGAAGGTTTCTTGTCATGTATATTCAGATATAGTGGATAGTTATCTTTGCAGTTCTAGTAGCTCTTGACTCTTATTTGATGAACCTTTTGATTTTGTTGCAGAGGCTGTATACTTGTTCAGTTGATGATTGCCATTCGAGCTACAGAAGAAAAGACCACTTGACTCGCCATCTTCTTCTGCACCAAGGAAAACTCTTCAACTGTCCTATTGAGAACTGCAACCGTGAATTTTCTTTTCAAGGCAACATGAAAAGGCATGTGAAAGAATTCCATGGAGAGGATCAGCCTCTTGCTGATGCTAAATGCCAAGAGCAGTATGTCTGCCCTGAAATTGGGTGTGGGAAGGCTTTCAGATTTGCATCGAAGTTGCGGAAGCATGAGGACTCCCATGGCAAGTTACTCTGTTTTCCAAATTCCAATTCCTACTATAATTTTGCTGCTGGATATCTCTTTGTCTTCTTTACTTTTGTAGCGTAGATTATCTTGTTTAGTAAACATTGTTCTTGAAATGAGAAACAAGTACTATTGCTAAATTTTGGAAATTTTATCAATGCACTATTTGACAAAAGCCTTTACCAGTGCAGTTAAACTAGACTCAGTGGAGGCGTTCTGTTGTGAACCTAGTTGTATGAAATATTTTTCCAATGATCAATGCCTTAAGGCCCACATCAAGTCCTGCCACCAACATATTACTTGTGAGATATGTGGGACCAAGCAGGTGAAAAGGAACATTAAGCGGCACCTCCAAATGCATGAAGCCGAAGTGTCATTTGTGAGAATCAAATGCAATCATAAGGGTTGTCTTCACACATTTTCAAATGTAAGATACATCACCACCGATATTCTCCATTTTCACATTATTTTCCAACATTTTTATATATACACAACTGAATATCATGGCTTTTCAATGATATTTTTTGCACTTGTTTATATATAATCAGAAATCAAATCTCCGTCAGCACGAGAAGGCTGTGCACCTCGATCTTAGACCTTTTGCCTGTAGCTTTACTGGTTGTGGAATGAGATTCGCACACAAGCATGTGAGAGACAATCATGAAAAAACAGGGAACCATGTTTACACACCTGTAAGTTTTTTATGCTTGGATGAGTCTCAACTATTTTGTGTGTTCATCTGGATAGACATTCTTTTCCAACATGGATAGAAAATGACATTCACGCTTGGATTCGTATTGCTTTGGGTTCAGGGTGACTTTGAAGAGTCTGATGAGCAATTTCAATCGAGGCCCAGGGGTGGGCGGAAGAGAGAGTGCCCAACTGTAGAAATGCTTATCCGAAAGAGGGTTACTCCACCATGTCAGTTGGATGAGGGTTCTGACAATTTTTCTTGGTTGCACTCGCAGAGCTCTCTGGACGAGTAGTTAGTCATGCCTTCTAGTTTTGTGCGATGTGAATAAATTCTTCCAATAGAAATACATAGTTCATTAACTCGAAGGCCTTGGTCTCGGAGGTTTGTTCCCTTCAAAGTTCAAGGTTCAACACCTCTACAATCTCTTAAGGTCACATCCTCTGGTGAAAAGTCAGCGATTTATCCAATTCCGTGTAGGAGAACTTCCGAGAGCGCGGTTCACAGGGACCGAAGTTTATTCTGCAGGGGTGGGTCCGAAGGACCTGCCTTGTAGAGATTCCCTGATATCAAAAAAGAAAAGAAATATATAGTTCATTATAGATGATATGTATTAATGTATAGCTTATTAGGCATCCTTGTAGAATCTGGTTCTGTTCTTCATTATTACAAGTCATGATGCCCTTTGGGAGGTCATTCATCTATTGTCTGTAATCACACTAGTACTAATTAATGAATACAAAATGTTGCCTTAGTAGTTTCTTCAACAAACTTTTTTTTTCTCTCTTTGTTTTTGTTTGTATTGTTTGAAAGGGGAAGGTTGGTTGAGGTTTGCTCGCTAGAAATTGTTGTAACCAAGAGAATTGCTTGGAAGTAGGGTGTACACGACCCTCAACAGGTGGTTTTTAGCACCAATCCGCCTCCGTCACACAGGCAGGCGATTTTTTGGGCCCTATTTGCCCGTCGCATGGGGTTAGCTACTCAGATTATGAAAAATATTTTCTCTATTTTCTAATATTTGGTTTGGTACAATTTTTTTGCGACATTGGGTTTTTATTTTTTTAAGAAAAATTATAAACAATTTTTCTAGTCTATGCTTTTCTCTTTCGTACGATTCTCTCTCGACTATTTGTGGTTTTTAAAGAAAATATATATATATATATATATCAAAAGCATTTGGATGAGTTACGAGTAGGACCAGGTTTCCTTGTTCTTTGTGGACTGGGGTAGGAAGATGATGTGGGGGACAAACAATGGCATGGAAGATGGTTAATTATTTGTGCATCCATGTACATAAACTCTACTTTTCGAACTTCTTCTTTTTCTTTTTCTTTTTTTATCTTAGACATTGATGCCGTTAAGTATTTCTGCCGACATATGAAGAAATTAAACATTAACATTACTGGTACGACACTCATTTCTTGATTATTTAAAATTCAGAAAGAAAATAAAACTTGAGATTGATTAATCTTTTCTTTATGATTTGTGGGTTTCCTTTGGGAATACTTATAATTTACGCTATGTATACGTGGGTTTAAAAATATGTGCCGGAGATGCTTTAAGTATACGTTTGGTTTACGTAAAAAAAATTGCCCTAAGCAGGAAAGAAGAAAAGAAGAAAAGAAAAAGAATTCCTTCTCCCAAAACAGTGAATCAAAGACCATTAATAGTTTCGCACTGAATTATGAACCAGGCTTGTAATGATTCGTCTTTGAAAAACAGTAGAAATTAAAAGGCCAATAATGTAGGAAGGAGGGTTTTGCAAGTGACGACCCACTAACTATTTTGTCAAACTATAATAATTAGCCTCTTGTCCTTATTTTTCCTCTATTTTGTTGTACGCCTTGTTTACTTTGTTAATGAAGAGGATTTTCAATTCAATTTAAAAAATAAAATAAAAAAAAAGGAAGAGGTTTTTCAATTTTGAAGTTATTAATTTGAGGGTATTAAAAGAAAAGACAAGTGACTGATGTAGCTCTAATCAAGTGCTAATATGCAAAAAATTGTAATGTAGTTGTAGAAAAGTTGTATGCATGCCCATTACCCTAAAAATAAATTATTTCTTTAGCCTAAATTTACTTGTATATATATAAATATGAAATTACATGACATTACTCACAAACTCTTATCTTTTTCTTCTCTTTTTTTTTATAACAATTATTAATTTAAGTGGAATGCTACGATTCTTTCTAGTGTTTTCCTAGTCTTAGGACCAGAAAACACTAAAAAGAACTGTATCATTTCTCTTAATTTAATGGTTAGTTAAGATCCTCCTATCACATTAACACGGTAAAATAATTATAAAATAAAAATGCAATTTCTCCTTTACTCGTGTGGCATTATTGATATTTACAAAATGGTCGTATTTTCACTGAAAACTAAAAAGACAAACACGTTGTTCACACCTTCTTTATAATATTGGGGGAGGGGAGATTCGAATTAGTGACCTCCACTTCATTAGGCGTGGTCCACAATCAATTGAGCTACTCCTTTGGACCACACATTTTTTATAATTGAGTTTGAGTGTAAGAGCAGAAATCAAAATTCCATAAATTGTTGTAGAGAAAATTAAAATTAAAAAAGAGAATAAGATCGAGGGAGGATCCTTAAGAAATCTATCGTACCAGAGTAGGATGAATTTTGCTTCCGAAAAGCCCAAAGAAAGTACTCTGTAAAAGGCCAGCAAGAGCCAAGAGGTCCTCCAATGGGGGAGTGGAGTGGGACAACCTCCTCCTTTAATCTCTTGATAGGTTCCTTTTATCGCACCCATCATCACCAGTTGCGACAAACAAAATATGTTGCCTTTTGTTTTGTTTTAAGCGGACAATGTTTTATTCCTTGTTTTCTTCATGAATCATTCTTATATTCTTTCCTCCTAAAATATTTTTTATTTTTTATTTTTACATATTTAGTTAAAATTATTTTTAGTAAGAAAAAATATGTAAATATATATTTAAAAATAATAATAATATTTTAGAGCAAAAAAACTATATAATTGGTACCTGACTTCTTCTCAATGCTCCCCACACAGCACCATACGGAACTTTGTTCACAGCTTTTTTTCCCAACGATCGATGAGGCTGGGCAGTTCCTCAATACTCAATCCTCATTATTCAGAAATACATTCATTTTTTTTTTTTCATTCTCCCCATTCCCTATACTACACGTACGGCCTTTATTTTGCTTTATTCAGGTCAGAACTTTAAGGGCTTGTTTGCCCATGAATAATAATAAGACTTTATACTATTTATCTCAAATTTAATTCTCAACATTTTTAATTTTTTACATCATATTAATCATCTTTTATATTATTTAAATAAAAATTCACTACAAAATAATAATTATTTTTTTCAATTTTGTATATCAAATATTTTTACTTTGTTTTTCCACGTCAATCAAATCTTGCCATATTTTAGGCTCTAACAAACAAAGTCCAATACCAAACAACCCCAAGTCTTGGTTGATGTGGGTTCCCTTATTTGCACGACTACTTGGACTTTATTTCTATCCTTTTATATATATATATATATATATATATATATATATATATATTAAGATTATTCTTTTGGCACATTTTGGAGCTAAAACATTTATAAGAACACCCTACAAGGGTCAAAGAGAGAATATATATATCCTAGGACTTCAAGATGAGGCACTTGAAATGAAATGCATCCGGCATCCCCTGGCAGCCCCGCCATCCAACTGACCTCTCCACCATCGCCTCCGGCATCATCTCCTCTCATCGTTGCCTCTTGTTCATCCTTCTAGCTGTCACGTGCCAGCGCATGGATCTCGCGAGCCTCCGCATTTTTGCCTTCCCCGCTTTTGTTGATTTTTGGATTTGGATATTTTATTATGCTTTTAAATTAAGTTATTGCTTTCTGTTTTGTTGTGTTGTTGCTTTCTAAATTATTTGAACCGGTTGGACTTCAGACTCTTGTGTCTGTATAGTAAATCTTTTTCCACTTGTCTAGTCTCATTATATTTCATTGAGGTGCTAGTTGTCTATCTAATGTGAATTTTTTAGAAATAATTTGAACCGNCAAGGGTCAAAGAGAGAATATATATATCCTAGGACTTCAAGATGAGGCACTTGAAATGAAATGCATCCGGCATCCCCTGGCAGCCCCGCCATCCAACTGACCTCTCCACCATCGCCTCCGGCATCATCTCCTCTCATCGTTGCCTCTTGTTCATCCTTCTAGCTTTCACGTGCCAGTGCGTGGATCTCGCCAGCCTCCGCATTTTTGCCTTCCCCGCTTTTGGTGTTGTTGATTTTTGGATTTGGATATTTTATTATGCTTTTAAATTAAGTTATTGCTTTCTGTTTTGTTGTGTTGTTGCTTTCTAAATTATTTGAACCGGTTGGACTTCAGACTCTTGTGTCTGTGTAGTAAATCTTTTTCCACTTGTCTGGTCTCATTCTATTTCATTGAGGTGCTAGTTGTTTATCTAATGTGAATTTTTTAGAAATAATTTGAACCGGTTGGGTTTTAGACTATGTGTATGTGAATGGAACCAAAATTTTCATGTTCTTTGTTTACTTAATCTTTATAGTTTCCTTGGAAATTTGTCTAGATTAATGTTTTTAAAGGTTCTCATACTCTAGATGATTTTATCTATTCTAATGCACTGCAGCTTTCATCAGCTGTATTTATAAGTGACTTCAACCGTCTTGGTCTCTTTCCAAATCTCTGAGGTGTTAGGAGTCTGAAATATATTTGGTGTTGCGTTTTTGCTATTGATTTGATTGTAACACACCACTCTCTTCTCTTTGCCTTAACGAGAGGTCACATTGGCAAGAATATAATTCAAAAAATAAAAATAAAAAACTAAAAGAGAATAAATAATAGGTACGGTGAAAATAAATATTTAATTTTTAAAAAAATATATCTTTAACATTCTTAAAATTAAATATGTAAATAAAATAATAAAAATTAATAAATAAAATAGAGAGTCAAATGTATGTATTTTGAAAAAGTAGGTAATTAGAAAAAAAGAAAAGAAAAAGGATGATTTATTTGTAAAAATGAAGAATAAATTTGTTGAGTTTAACGTGAATGTTTTAAATATAGATTTTTTTAAAAAAAATATTAATTGTTATTTTAATGAGATGGTCTAAATTTTGGGTAAAGTTTANTAATGACATTGTACCCCTAATGCTAGAACAATGACAAAATTACTCTTATATAATTTTTAATAAAACAAAAATACCCTTAAAATTTTGAAAAAAAAAAATTTATAGTATTTTTGTTTTTATATTAGTAAGGGTAATTTTGTCATTTTGTTAAAATTAGAGGTACATTGTCATTATTTTAATAGTTTAGGGATAAATTATCACAATTAATAATTTGAGAGATAAATTATCATTAGAGAGGTAGTTTGAGGGGTAAAATGGACATTACAATCAAATTTTATCATTTCAACATACAAATTAATCAAATATTGCTATAAAAACACAACCACATGCAGATAGGCCTTTTTCTTCCATAAGCAAAAATATGAAAAGGAATTATGAAATTATTACGTGTTGCAGAGGGATGTTTCAGTAAGCAAGAGGTGGAAACCCCCTCCTGGACGGTGGTGGGGTGGGGCTTCTGTTACCTTGGAAGCCACGCCTATCTCTCTCTCTCTCTTCTCTCTCTCTTCTCTTTCTCTCTTTCTCTGACATTTTTCTGTGGACCCCACGGGCAGCATGGCGAGAAAAGGCGTGACGTGCGGGAAAAATATGCCTAACCAAGGATTTTATATATGTGCCCATACAGTGAAAGATCTCGTCAGCGCTTCCCTCAGCATCTCAGCCGTTGGATCCTCTGATCAGTTTATCAGAACCCACGTGGTGGGTCCCCTTCCCTGATAATGAGACGTCGACCTTTCACGAGCGCAGCTGTGCTGATAGGGCCAATCGGGTACGGCCACGTGGAAATTTGAATAGTCCCAAGTCGTATTTGATTTGTGTGGAATTTCTTTGGTGCGTGCGATCACCAGGGTTTCCGTAATCGCGTCTCGGTTTATGCGTCCAACTTCGTGAGCCACCGCATTCACCGACACGAGCCGGTGATAACATAAACCGCTAGCTAATTAGTTTAATTACCGGTATTATATAAATAATTCTTTTGCATCTTTACCTTACGGGAAAATGGTAATTAAGATGTACTATTAATTAACAAATTAAGTGTATATTTCCACAAAAAACAACAAATACGAGCTTTTTACAAGAACAGGCTGCACCTTTTTTTTTTTTTTTTTTGTTAGCTAATTTTCTAAGGGTCTTCCCTCCCTTCCAATTTTCTAAATTTTACCATAAATATATAGCAATTTTATCAACAAGATTTGAGAACTTCATCCAATACATATTTGTATGTTGTGAATATCCAAATGCAAACTATGAAGAACTGACCAAAAAAAAAAAAAATCAATATATTTTATTCAGAGCACTAGAAATACTATAATTTTTATTATAAATTACTTACAAGTTTGACATAACTGTCTATAAGTAATAAAATACTTAAACATTTTCACACTTTACTCTTCTGATAATAATTTAATTGTTTCATCAATTATAAGCTATAACATTCAATTTGTATAAAAATTATTTTAAAATTATTATTAATTTTAATTCAATGACTATATTAAAATTTACTTCAAAAAAATAATGAAGTATTAGGAACCAAATTATCTCTAATTCAATTGAATGAAAAAAAAAATTTATTATTATTTAAAAATAAAGGATAAAATTATTATTTTATTCATATATTTAAAGGAATCGGCTTCACTCCATTCAAATGAATCGGAGAGAGGATCTAAATTTTAAAAATTAGGAGGCGAAAAGAGAAAAACCGGCCGGAACTGACACGTGTATGTTAGTTTGTCTCTGGCTTAACTTCTCCTTCTTCACCTGTCGTCATGCTTGTCTTAAATACGTTTCACTCCTCATAATCTCATAAGCGTATGACAACTGCAACCTTGGAATTCCTCCATTCTTAAAAAACAAACCAAATGCTTCCCCTAAATTCTTGTCCCAACTCTCATGAGCATTAGCACGACACAACATCCTCCACCCCTAATCCCCGCATTATCTTAACCCGACAGAACCAAACTCTTGCCTTATTTTTTTTTTTTTTGGTTTTGTTTTGTTTGGGTCCTCAATATCATGGACTTAAGCGTGATACCCTACAAACACGTAGTCAAGTCCGACAATGAGAAGGAGAACGACGACGTCGTGGAGGAGGACAAGACCGGTCGCCTGTTCGACAAAGACGGTGAGCCGGTGGTGATGAACCCCAAGGCAACCGTCAAGGCCGTTGTGAAATACAAGGAGTGCATGCGGAACCACGCTGCGTCCATGGGCGGCCACGCCAGCGATGGCTGCGGCGAGTTCATGCCTCGCGGCGGAGGAGACCCGCGCGAGTCGCTCACGTGCGCCGCATGCGGATGCCACCGGAACTTCCACAGAAGGGAGGTGCGGTCTCCTCGACTGCTGCCGCCGACGACCATGTTGTTGTACAATGCGGGGCCCACAGTGGCCTATGGTGCCTATCGTCATCATCATGATCATCATCACGATGGTGGTGTTGGTGGGGATCGACGGTCGGAGACGCCGGAGAGAGTGGGGCCGAGGGCGAGCTCGAAGAGGTTCAGGACAAAGTTCACGCAGGAGCAGAAGGATAAGATGCTGGAGTTCGCGGAGAGGATTGGGTGGAGGATTCAGAGGCACGATGACGTGGCGCTCAACCAGTTCTGCTCCGAGGTCGGCGTCAAGCGCAACGTGCTCAAAGTGTGGATGCACAACAACAAGAATGCTCACCGCCGCAGAGAAGACGCGCACCAGTCGCCACCGCCACCGCCACCGCAACCCGTTGGAGTCTAATTGCACCTCCTTCTTTTTCTAATTACTTTATTTTGTTTTCTTTTTTTAAACTAATTTTTAGTTTTTGAATCTGATCATTTAGGGCTACTAAATGAGCAAATGAGAAGACCCCCCCGACCCCCCGGTGCCTGTCAAAATTTATTGGGTTGTATGTTTTCAGTGTGATGAATACTAATGGAAATGGGCTTGCTTGAAGAGAAGCATTCGGAGGTTTGCAGGAAAACATTCGAGGGTTTTTCTTTTGATTATTCAAAAATGGCTTAAATTCTAACATTTTTTATGGACACCACTTTTCCGAAGACTTATCATTTTTGGCTTTTGCATGGTCTGAAAGTGAAGCGATAAAGAATCTAATAGAAGTATTATTACGTAGGTAAAAAACAAACACAGATTAGATAGAATTGCTGTCAAGGATGCATGGCAAAATGCCAATGCCCGAAGTCATTCAACTAGCCTGTTGCATGCCTGTTTCCAGGTATCATCAAGAAAGCTAACCCTCGTTTTAACCCGAATGTTGTTTGGAAGGAAACCATCATGGCATGCCAGAAAAAAAGAATACTCGAAAGTGCAGAAGGAACATTTTTTTTTTTGGTTGTGTGAGAAAGGAAAGTTTTTACTCGTTTTGTTGAAGATATAATTTGGTATATATAATTGGTTGTCCGTTTGAATCTTGTACTTGTTCGCATATATATATATATATAGAACTTGCTTGAGCTAAGATGGAGATTTTGTGATAAAAAAAATGAAAAGATTAGTTTGATTCAAAGAAAAGTGCTTTCCTTGCTAAATTTTTTAGTATTCATCTATTAGTTGTTCACTAAGGAATAGCATATGGAGTTTATATTATAATTAGGTATTTGTCATAAGCATTTGGTCGCTTTCCCTTTAAGGTGGTTTTCTTGTATGGAGAGCAATGGTGTGGTTTGTGAGAGTTGGTTGAATGTTTATAAACCCACGTTAAATCTTATCATGTCTTATTAAGATGTTTTTATTTTAATGTGTTTTGGCATGCTTGTTTTAGTAAGCACTTGAGAGTGCATAGAAATTAGAAAAGTAAGATAAAACTGATCAAAACTTGGACACTGATTTATGTTTGGGTAACATCGATCTACTGCTCATGTTCCTGATCAGCTGGACAACATCAGAGGTCTTTAATTAAGATTTGCTAACTATAGAGCACATCAAGTAGCAAAATGGGCAGCATCTGATTGCGTGTTTAGATGTCTCTGTGGTCTCCTTCATTCGTATTGGGAGTGAAGAAGACCTCCCTATTTCTCTCATTCCTAAGATAAGAAGTTTTTGATGTGATACAAAGTTGCAAGTGTTTTTGATAGGGTTTAACATTTGAAAAGTATATTCTGTAGATTCCACACAAGAAAAATTATTTGGTTATCTTTTAAATACATTTTGTATGATCAAATAAATTAAATTTACATATGTTTATTTTGAGAGAACACGTTTATTATTTTTTTTTTAAGCATAGAGCTTGACTTCTTAATTATTTATAAAAAAAATTAAAATAAAAGAGAAACACAGTGGAAGCCGCTCAGTCACCCTAAGGAAAGAGAAGGGGTGGCATTGCCGCCATCTTTGGCTTGAAGGGGTGGCTGTGTGGTCACTTTTGACCCGATTGAGTAGCCGCATGGCTGCTACCCCTCTTGGGGTTAGGCGTGTGCGTACCTCTATTTTTTATTTTTATTTTTTAAAGTAATAAGTCAACATTTATCCCTACAAACATAGATGGAACTAGTAGGAGATCACCCATAGAGAAATGAAAGGAAAAAAGAGAAAATATATTTGTTTAATGAATATGTGAGTTAATAGTAAATTTTATGTTTGATGATTATTATTCATTTTGTTATTTCTTTTGGTTAAAATGGTGAGGCTGAAAAGTGGCATTTTAAACCATATTGGTTAAATTGTCTCACCAAAATAACCAAAAAATGGATTTGGTGAGGCTGCAATGGATGTTCTAAGAGCATTTCTAGCAGCCTTACCAAATTTTACTCACCAAAATAACCAAAAGTACACTTTTAGTTATTTTAACAACTTATTTTTTTAGAGGATCACAGCAGCCTCACTATTTTAACAATCTACTTTCACTATTCTATTTAAATATTTTTTTTCAAAGATTTGTTTATTCTTTTTTTAACTATTAAAGGAAGAGAGAGAAATGAAAAGCAAAAAATAAGAGAGATAAATGAGTTGTTTAATGAATAGATGAGTGAATAGTAAATTTTAAGTTTTTTTTTTTTACATGAGTAAATTTTAAGTTTGATGACTACTATTTACATCATCAAATTTTTTTGTTAAACTGGTGAGGCTAAAAAATAGCTATTTAAGCCATTTTTGTTAAACTACCTCACCAATTTAACCAAAAAATGAATTTAATGAGGCTGTTATGGGTGCTCTTAATATATAAGTCTATTGTGTGTGTGTGTTTTTTTTTGTTAAAAATTATTTATTTTTAATGTTTCGAAAAAATAAAAGTTAGGAATTAAGAACGTAGTCTAGCCCTTTTGGGGTTTTTGCCCTTTTATTTATTTATTTATTTTTATTGTAGCAGGGTTTGAGGTGGGTCACAGCCAGGTCTGGCCTAGGTCTTGCCGACTACTTTTTTTTTCTTCTTTGATTTGGTGTGGTTATTTTCACTTTTATTTTTTACATTTTTCTTAAATTGATGATGTATTACATAGTGTTTAAATGCTGTAAAAGGAATGATTTTAACCAAACCTGACAGTAGACGCTCTATATATATAACAAACAAATAAACAAACATTTAACTCGGTACTGTTATTTTGTTTTGGTAAATTGGTAATGACATTTTGGGCTCGAGTAGATAGAAAGTTAGGAACGAACGTAGTGAGGAACAGGTAGTTCGGCTAAAAGTTGAGATAGGCCTCAGCAAGAAATGCTTTTGGGCCTCTTCTCGTCTCCTCCGTTTCAGCTTAAGAAGGCTCATGATGAATCATGATGCTGTAAAAAGTAGAGTAAATGGAAAGGGATTCCATGCCAAAACCTTCCCATGTCCACAAATTTGTTTACAAGACACCTTTATTTAGCATGCATGCGTCTCACTTTTTTGTCAAAAGTCATCGCCATTACTTGTTTCACCAACGTGTCAAAATCTCCCTTGAGATCTTTACCTTTTACCTTTTCAGAGTGCGTCGACGGTTAAGAGTAATGTTAAAAGTCTTTTTTATATCTCTTTAAAAATAATATGATTTATAAAATTATTATTATGTTTGTGATTGATCATTATTAAATTTTGATCAAGTAATAATTTTAAGAACTATATCATTCTTGGAGAAACACAAAGACTTATAAGATTATTTGTTAAATAGTGTAATTTTTTTTTTTCATATTAAATCAAATCCCAAAAAAATGTAAACGTGTCGTTCGGGGAAGTGTATTTTTTTGAAATTGCTATTTGGTAACGTGAAAAAAAAAAGTGTTTTCAAAACATTGGTAAAATTTTATTTTCTTGAAACTAAAACGCAAGTGAGTGAGTGTTTTTAAAATAGATAATTTAAAAAACTAAATTCCAATTTCATAAAAATTGTGTTTTTAAATCACAAATGTAAACATACTTTTCCTTAACTCTCCCCTCGATCAAAAAAAGAAAAAGAAAAGTAAAGGTGTTAGTAAATTTTCTTAAACTTGTATTAGCTAGGAAAATTAATGCAAATCACTAATTATACACATCATTGCCTGTTTTGCTCGAATTTTTGTAGTTATTGTGTTCTAAATTCTTATTTTAGTTTTACTTTTTATAAATTTATTGATACTTTCTACTCTTCTTTTTTTTTTTTTTTTTGTATTTCTTTTTAAGGTCCACACAAACAGAAAATTATTATTATTATTATTTTATTTATAAAAAATGACAATTCAAAACAAAGAAAAACAAATACTAGTGAGCGTGAAATGACTATCTCAACCTTGTGTTTTTCTTGCTATCAAATCCCAACCATAGAAACAAGCGGTCACAAGAGCTCGTCTTCTCCTCCTCTAAAAACCTGACAGTTTTGCTTTCCCTCCCATGGCCTCCGCAACAGCTCCTCAGGCTTTATACTCTCTCCTACGAAGAGGCCAAAACGGCGGTCACCTCCGAGAAGACCGCCCAAAAATAGAAAAGGCAAGAACACGAAGCACCAGAAACCATAATGGTTTGCGCGTCTTCGCATCAGAAGGCCCACGCAAACGCCAAAGACCGCCACCGGGAGAGGTCAATCCAAGACTCCATTCTGGTACCGGAGATGAAGGTTGGATTGGAGGAAGCACTCGCTCCGGCCAGTCAACACAGCAAAAGTTCAATGAACAAGACGAACAGAATGTCATGGGTGACAAGTTTGCTGATTTGCTGAACGACCAATCCGATTCCCATTACCAGTGAGTATCACGTAATTTTCTTAGAGATTAACAACAATAAAGTTAATTTATTATTTATAACTCTGTTAACTCTTGAGTTATTTTAACTCTTGTAACTCACCCGCCCGCAATAAAAATAACTCTTGTAAATTAATCAAAAGATGCAACAGAGAACTACAAAATTCGTTTCTGGTTGGGATTAATCAGGTTCTTAGGAGTAGGAGTGGACGCAGATATGGAAGAGATAAAGGGCGCATACCGGAGACTATCGAAAGAGTACCATCCAGACACAACCTCTCTCCCCCTAAAGGCTGCTTCGGAGAAGTTCATGAAGCTGAGAGAAGTGTACGACGTGTTGAGCGACGAAGAAACCCGTAGGTTCTACGATTGGACGCTTGCTCAGGAGGCTGCAAGCCGCCAGGCTGAGAAAATGAGGGTGAAGCTGGAGGATCCGTACGAGCAGGAGCTGAGGAACTATACGCCGATGCCGGAGCCGGTTGATCGGTTTGTGGGAACCAACATGGAGCTAAGTGATCAAGCAGTCACAGCCCTCAGCTTTGATTTGTTCGTTATTCTTTTTGCCATTTGTATCTTCATTTATGTGCTTCTCTTTAAAGCACCATACTACTAAACTAGACTCATAATATATTACTCAAAAATTGCTTATAGTTATACTATATATTCTTATTTATTTACTAGCTAGGCTTTGTTGCTAATTAATCATAAAATATGTATAGCTAATGAAACATCAGTTTACGCTTAATTTATGTGTTTTTGTTCTATATATTTGATTATTATAAATTATTTTATTTTTGCCAATGAACTTTAATATGTATTAAAGAAAAGCGTCAAAACGGAGAGTACCCCTAATTCCGGTATGCGCATATATAAAAAAGAAGACACCGTAAATATCAACCGAATATATATTTTTTTAATCGGAACAATAGGTGGGAGATACTTAATTGTGGCTATTTTATTTGAGCGTAACTATAATTGCACATGCCCGTTTGGAGTCGTACAGGATCTAGCTTTATTAGGATATTAATGAGAATCAAAGTGAATTACACTAATCAGGTAGTGAGATTTTCATTGGGGATTCAAATCAATGTTATAATGTATATTTAAGGAAAATGCTAGGGGTTCTCCCCGTAGGTTCTCCTGGCGTTCTCCTAGTCTTACGTAAAAGATGATTTAAGAAAAAATAAAATTGTAGTGGCCTTTACCACCTTTTTTTTAGGCATTAGCACAAAATTTGAGGTATTAACACCAAATTTGTGAGGTATTAGCACCAAAATTGAGGCATTAGCACCAAATTTAGGATGATCAAATCCATTTTTGGTGATACTATCCCTAAAGGGTTAACCTTCCACCCTTAGGTTTTAGTTTTGAATCCAAAACCAAGTTTTAAAGCATTAGAACCTAACTATTAACTCATAAAAATTAATCAGTTGGCAAAAAAATGGTACTACAATTTTATTTTTTCTTAAATCATGTTCTACGTAAGACTGGGAGAACGCCAGGAGAACACTACGGGGAGAACCCCTAGCAAACCCCTATATTTAATCACTTTGAAAAACAATTTAGGCCATTGAACCATCATCCTAAATGGTATGAATAAGAGAACTTGAATGGCTAAAATGACATTCAAAAATCACTTGGGAATTGGAGCTTTAGGATCTATTTGGAGTTGTGTTTAAGAGGCCATAAAGTGTATTTAACACTCAAAAAATCCATTTAAATGAAAAAATATTCATTTGGTAAAATAAAAAATAAAAACGCTTTTAAGAGTCCAGAAAACCTAAAAATAGTCAAAACGTATTTTTGGCAATAATTTAAAAATAAAGCTTTGGCCAAAAACACTTTTTGACTTAAAAACTCTATATGTAAAACACAGTATAAAAAATATGCTCTTAAGCCTCTAGCCCAATAATAATTGAGTTGTAAATAGCTTTCTAGCCCAAATTCTTTTGGGCCGACGACTGATGTACAAATTNAAACTAAACTAAAAATGCATTAAAGTAAAGAAATAAAAATAACTAAAGTCTAAATTCCACCTCACCATATTTAAATACAAAGTTAATTAAACATCCGTCTATCGATTAAAAGCGATGCATGTTCTAGTGTCACTCTAGTTCAAGCATGCTTAAGCCCTATGCAAGTCCTATCGTGCCTATTGAAATAATCAAAACGTCTGTCCATTTGACAAAAGACAAAACATGAACGGTTTAGGTCCAAAGGATCCAATGTGAAAATGATACACTAACTACAATGGATAAATGGACGTAACCCGAACGATGAAATGTATCCATCGGACGAAACGCAAAGACTAAACAACTACGGCACGATCGATGCAACTTTGTCACGAAATTGAATCGAAACGAACTAACATGGCAAGTAATAAACGGATTAAACGTAAAACTAACTATGAAAGCATTTAAGTAAATCTAAAGTGAAGGGAATAAGAGACTAAATAAAAGTAAAATAAAACATAAATTAAATAAACGACAATTTATGAGGGATTTACAGTGGAAAACAGAGGGTTTTGGGCCCTAGAGGCGCCTCCCAAACGTAAGAAACAAATGATACATCGAGGTCCTATTTATAGGCTGGCGGGTCACTGAAGTGCGTTCGAACGCACTATCTGCGTTCGAACGCACCAGTTATTTGCGATCGAACGGAGGGCATGCGATCGAGCGCAAATAACTGCTGTGGCGCCTAGGGCTGACTAGGCGTGCGTTCGAGCGCAGACCCCTTGTGTTCGAACGTAGATAACCGCTAGGGCCGGCTGTGCATGCGTGCGACCGCAGCTCCTGCGTACGACCATAAGTGCGTTCGAACGCACCAAGTGCGGTCGAACGCACTTTGGCAGGAATCAACTTCTTCTCTTTCAGTACACTTTGCCCTTTGCTAGCCATGTTTTAATGCAATGACCTGCACAACACAAAATACTAAAAACTATACAAAACATTAGTTATTAACACAGTTAAGAGCCTAACAAACATAAGTCAATGGGGGTCTAATAAACAATATTTGACACCGATCAACGACTGCCACGTCAAGAAGTTGTAAATAGCATTTTTCAATCCGATTTCTGATCAACCTGTTTCTTTTTTCCCTCCTAGAATATCAAAAGCCCTCGAGCCAAACACATCTCTATCCGTTGTGAAGGGAATATTTACAATTCGGTCATGGCATAAAACTCAGTTTCTGCCTCCAATGGAAGAATGCCACGTCAATTAAAAGCATAAAAGTGCACAAAATTTGCCTACAATAAAAACACTATATCCCGGCGCTCTCGTTCAGAAAACCTGAGTGCAGAAAACCCATTCCCTCATGCTCCTCCTTCTTATTCCTTTCTCTCCCTAAACCCATTCTTCTTCTTCTTCTTCTTCTTCTTCTTCTTCCTTTCTCTTGTTTTTATTTTGGTTATTTTTTATGCCCAAGACAATAAATGGCATAGCTGGGCGGGGCGGTGTGGGCTTGGCGGAGCTGGGCGGGGAGGCATGGGCTTGGAGGAGCAGGGTTGGGTGGCGTCTCTGCTCGGGAGGTGGCGGCGTGGTCTGGGCAGCGGACGAGAAGCTTGAGAAATTTTTTGGGTTCAGACAATTTTCTAAGCTTTTGTTGTTTGGGATATTGTGAAGTTTGGTGTTTGGGATATAATCTGGTGCAAACAAGTTTATTTTATAGGGAATATCTGCAATACGGTCATTGCATAAATGACCCAGTTATGCCCACCAACCAAAAGATGACAAATCAACTTATTTCAACTTACAAAATAAGCTTACCCACACCAAAATATTACAAGTTCACAACCTCTGCGGTCTTAAAATGAAACCCAAAAACCATCATTACACACGAAACCCAAAAACCCATTGACTCTCTTACAAAAAACCACTGCCCACTGCCCACAGCCCACCGCCCATTAGGACTTTCCCACGGGCCGGCAAGACATTCCCACAGCCCAGCCCACTGTTGGAAGTCGTAATCGCTTGAAATCGGCTTCAAAATCGCTTGAAATCGACTTCGAAAATCAAAATTGCATGAAATCCACAAACACAAGCATACTCAAGATGACAATAATACAAAATCATTTTAGAAATAGGGGTTCGAATACTACACACACACACACACACACAAAAAGACAGTGAGGCCACAAAAAAACAGGAACACTAATACAACACTGGCGGCATAATGATTTTTTCTTCCAAAGTTGCGACTAAAAGCCCCAACTCAAAGCATATGTACTAATCAAAAAATTTCTTTGAACTCATCGGTGGAGGAATGACTTTTTCTAATTCCTTCCGCCGGTGTAGCGATGGTGAACCGTCGAAGTAGCCTGGCAGCGTGGGCTTGGTGTAGGCTGACGTGGGCGGAGCTGGGCAACTGGTCGGTGCAAAGCTGGGTGGTGTGGGCTTTGTGGGAGGTGGCGGCGTCTCTGCCAGGGAGGGGCATTGGTCTGCAATGGATTTTGAGAAATTTTTTAGTTACTATTTTGTCATTTTTTTTATTATTGGGTGAAGTTTACTTTGAGTTATTATCCTGTGAAATTAACCTTATTTTGTATGTTGAAATAATATGAGGTGACCGTATTTGAGTGGAAGGCACAAAACATGCTTTTTGTGCCTCGATTGTATAGTAGCAGCTCCCTATTTTATAAGGAGTGCTGCTACTGTTCGGTCGTGGCAAAAAAGAAGGGGGTTTTGCCACCAATAGGAAGTTGCCACCTAACCCAATCCTACCAAACTTAAGTTTACAAAATGAGTGTTGCTGCCATATGGTCATGGCAAAAAGGTGGGGTTTTTTGCCCCCCAATCATAAGTTGACACCTTACTCTTTTAAGAAAAATACACAAATTTAAAATGAAATCAAAACACCCAATCATCTAATCAAGCAACCACCTAACTGCTCAAACGCCGCCACCCACTGTCACCCATCGCCCACCTCCGGCGAACAGACACCGCCACCTACCGCCATCTCCGGTGATTTTTCCGGCGAACCCAAAAAAAAAAAAAAAAAAAAAAGATAGATCCAGCCACTGGGGGTGGCTGCGATCCACTTTAACGGCCAGGAGAGAGAGATCCAACCACCCCCAATGTCCATTTTTGTCTCTCCGGCGAATGACAAAAAAAAAAGAAAAAAAAAAAGAGATAGATCCGGCCACTGGGGGTGGCCGCGATCCACCTCAACGACTAGGGGGAGAGAGTTCCGGTCACCCCCAATGGCCATTTTTGTCTCTCTGGTGAACAAAAAGAAAAAAAAAACAAAAAGATTCGGCCACCCAAACCCAGCCTAAAAAATGGTTTCTAATGCCTTAAAAATCGATTCTAATATCACAAATTCGTTTCTAATGCCTCAAAACTAAAACCTAGAGAAGAAGGTTAACCCTTTTTGGGATTTTATCATCCTAAAAACCAAAGAAAAAAAAAAATGTCGGTGAGATCCAGCCGTGGGTCTTGGTGGCCGGCCATGGGTCTTCTTTCTTTCTCCCAAGCCATCTCTCTTTCTCTGTTAAATGACAAGAAGGAAGAAGAAGAGTGGGAGGAGAGGTTGTCGGTAGGAAGAAAAAATGGGAGAGAAGAAAAAATAGAAGGAAGAAGAAGAAATAAGAAAAAAAAATCTAATGTTTTAGGATGTAGGATAGTTTTGTGCATTTTTTTTTTCTTTTATGTGAGGTGTCAAGTTGTGATTGGGGGGCAAAAAACCCCACCTTTACGCACTGACCGAATTTAAGTTATTCTCTTACAAAATAAACACAACTACACTATATTATTACCAAACCCTCATTTCTTATTTTCTTTCTCCCAAACCCAGCATTGCCAGTCGGCCATTTCTTCTTTTCTTTCTCCCTCCCAAATCCTCTTTTCTTCTTTCTCTTTTCTTCATCTATACAAAACCATAATCGTTGGCGTGAGTCTTTCTTCATCTCCCAAACCCAGCATCGCCGGTGTGGGTCAGGCGAGACCCACGCTTGGGTCTCACCAGAATCGACGTGAGTCAGGCGAGACACACACCTGGGTCTTGCCGGTGTGGGTCTAGCCAGACCCATGCGAGACCCAGGCGTGGGTGTCGCCAGACTCCAACCTACCTGAAAACCAAGACAACCCGCTTCAAAATTCGCCTGAAAACCGCCATGACCCACCTAAAATCCGTTTCTATTGTCTCAAAACTCGTTTTTGGATTCCAAAACTAAAACCTAGAGGTGAAAGGTTAACCCTAAGGAAAATAATCACTCTAAACCGGAGAAGACGACTGTTTCTCTTTTCTTCTTTCTTCCTTTCTTTCTTCTTCTTTTTTTTTTTAATTTTTTATTTTTTCATCGGTGATTGTGATTGTAAGCTAATTTTATGCAATTATTATGTTTTGGCTTATGTGGCAGTGTGGAATCGGCGGGCAATACGTGGGTCATTTACGGTATGACCGACGGAAGTTATTCTCATTTTATAAAAGTTGAGATAATTTGAGCAGCATTTTAATGGAAGAGTTCTCTGCCTCGTATAGCAGCACCACTCCGTTTTGAATGCCTAAAACTATTCCAAAATAATGGTGTCATGTCTATTGGATTAGGTTAGATTCTGTGTGCGTTTCTTTCGGCGATGGGTACCACAAGAATCAAGAACAATCACTCTACGCCCTCCAAACAATCCCCTTTTCCTCCTCTCCGAGCCCTAATTTCTGCAATTCAATCCTCAGAGGTACTACAAATTTTCATTTTTCATTTTTTTTGTTTTTTATACAGTTAGTTCCTAACTCTTGTATTACTTGCATTTTTCCCTTTTTTCCTTTTCACTTTCTTGAATTCCAGGATCTGAAGCCGCCACTCACGAAAACCATCTACTCCCTACTGCTCCACCTGTCCTTAAACGGAGCGTTTTATCGGTCTAATCCTTCACCTCCTGAAGCGGATTTCAAAGACGTGCATAAACTCTCGGACATCTTGTTCGAAGAACTCGATCGCAGATTCAAGTTGTTTTTCTCCGATTTACACGAACTTAGCTACTCGGGCACAGATATACGTACCGGCGTTGTGGAAGAACTAACCCTGCTGTTGCGGTGTTGTATGGTGATCTTGCGTTTGCTTGCATGCGGCCAGAATTTGTTGTTGGAAAAAGGCCGGGTTCTGCTTTTCATAGTCAAGGTTTTGACTTCTTTGGACGCAATTGGAGACTGTGAGAGTGAGAGGAGAAAGAGGAGGAGGAGTTGTTTTAGCTTCGAGAAGTCGGTTTCGCGTGAATGCGGTGATGCTGGTTGTACGACCTCGGTCGCCGAGGACTTCGCGGCTTCCTTGTGTTTTCTGGAGCCTTCTGATCCGTGCCGACCGTTTCTATGTGCTTTGCTCGAGGTAGTTTTCGAGCATTCCACATTCACATTGTTTTTGCGTAGATTCATTGTTTGCCAAGACATGAAAAGATTTTGATTTTGATTCTATTTGAACGATTTATACCATTTGCGTGCTTGCCATGTTGAGTATTCTTTTAGCACGAAATATTATATTCTCGAATCAGGGTTCGCTGCTCTGCACGTACATGGTAGTATTATTTGTAGGTATCGTGATGGATTGGGGTATTGTTTGATTGCTAGAACAATGCATTTGAGAAATTGAATTTCATATGATTTTTGTTATTCGTCGGCTGGTGATACTTTTAATATGCGGATAGCAATGGCTTGGTGTTGCTGGTGCTCTGAGTGGTACTATTTAGGACATTCCTAACTTGCTCAGTATAATAGTTTTCCTCCTCGTATGCCAATTAATTGCAAATATCCTGGCTCTCATTCTGTGCTTTTTGTAAATCTGCATTACTAGCTTTGTGGTTCGCACGTGATTCTGAACATTGAGGGTTATTGTTTCAAGCAAAAAATGTTTTCAAGATTAAGCATCCTTCATCTAAAGCTTTCACCTTTTTTCTTTTCCCTCCACTTTTCTGTACCTTCCTCCCCAGGTAGCTTCTTTTCTGAGAGCTTTGTTGAAGGCATACACAACTTAACGTGGAAATGTTATCTTCAGGTTTTGGCAGACGAGCTTCTAACAAGTAGATCATTGAGGGAGTACCTCATGCTGGTTGATTCTACTTCCTCCAAAAATGAAGCGCTGTTTACGTGCCACTTTAGTCATGGTGATATTGGAAGTGTGCTGGAGGTGGTTTCTGCTCATTTTGTTCTATCTGTTTCTGATGAGCAGGCTTTTGATAATTTCATTAACAGTTTAGTTTGGCAGCATGACAAGGGTTTTAGATTTCCTGAACTGAGCCTCACTTCAGCCATATCATTGCTTCTTAACCCCATCATACTTTCTGCACCAAAGATGTTCCAGGCCCATGTAATTTCATTGGTATCTGAAGCCATTGGTATTGGCATGTCTTCTAAGAATTTGAGGCCGGATCTTAGACTTTTGGATTTGTACCTTACAGCATTTGAAAGGTCCGTCATCTTATACACCAGACACATGTCTAGTTTGCAGATGGATGGTCATCCTTTAGGATCTAAAGCTTCTGCCAATCCGTGTATGCTTGAGAGAAGTCAGCCGACTTTTGACTCTTATATTCAGCAAGCTACAAGAAATAAAATTGATCGTGTAGTTTCCAAATCTGATGATTTGTGGGACTCTTACTTGCACAATATGTTCTTTGGTACAAAATCTGACCTGGTGGCTGGATCTCTTTTGTATATGAAAGAGAATCAACATGTTTTTGATGAATTATGCAGAGACAAGATTTTATCAATCTTAGATTGTATCATACTTAGAGCTTTCTCAGATGATGTTAGTGATACTGTATTGTTTAAAAAGGGGGAGACAAGTTCCCAAGATATTTATCTTCTTGCTTCCATATTGAAGTTATTGAGTAGTTCATTGGTGCAAGCTATTTGGTGTTTAAGGCATAGTGGGAATTTAGGATGTCTGAAAACCTTGGAAAATGCATCTTCATGTAAGCAATATGATTTTATTGTGGGTATTATTCGCTGTTTCCAACAATTCAATATCTGTCTACCAGTTCAAAGATTCTTGAGTGACATGATGAAAGTTCACACAACAAGGCATAAGGAGTCCAAGTGGATGCTTTTGCACTTTTCAGGCTTACTGTCTCTAGGTTTTAATAGTGGGCTTAATTTCTTAGTGAAGAGCTGCATGTCTATGATGATGGCACTGATGAATCTATTTGCTTTTGAAGAGGGTGATTTGTTAGTACTAAGGTCATTGCTTGCAACCAGATTAGATGAAGTTCAAGAGGTGAATTTCATTTTTTTCCTAGTATAAATTTCTCAAGTTACTTGGTATTGTAGTTCATGCCTCGAGCTTTTGGCAAATGTTGCAGCCCTTGGTGGACCAAAAATCTAGTAGAAGAGTTGCATCAAGATTTCAAAAGATTCAGGCGCTTCACTTAAGGTTCATGACTATTGTCTCTATCATATGAGCATGGTTTTTGGTAATTGTGTAGAGCACGTACTGCATCGAGTTCATGCATCCAATGTCTTAATGATTGCCTTCTGCTTTTGAATTGGGATATATTATGCAAACCATTATTTTGGCTAGTGTTTGGCAGCATGAAAAGTTTATGCTATGCTAAAAACATGTAATTTCCAAATAGAAAAAGAACTAACCACATCTAGTTTTTTGGAAAGTTTTTTCTCAGAAATTATGCTAAGCATAATGTTAGGTACTAGTGGAATAATAAATATTACTACACATGCTATTGTCAAAATAAAGGATACATCCAAATACATTGATACACACCTTGTCCTAATAATAATCTATGTTGTGAAACTAGTAGGGCTCAATTTTGTGTGGTGACAAAAATCAGTGTGATATTCTTGCTCAGTATTTATGAGTCTCACCAAGAATGGAGCATTGTCATTAGCATAGATCTTTGGCACTCCTGTGATTCTTTCTCAAGGCTAAAACATTTTTTTCTCTTTCTTCCTCTGATTCTCTCAGAAGCTTCCATCAAATAATGGAAAACGAGCAAGTACAAACTTCACAGAATGTCTCCATCCTTAATCAAATGAAGGAGTCTATTGATGGCACAGAGGAGGAAACAGTGGAAACCTGCAATGGGAAGATCTTCCTGAATTGTGTATTGGATGACTCCCGAAACTCTCGAAATTTATCCGATTATGATGATCTAGCAGATTTTATAGAGTGCAAGCAAGGGAAAGATTATAATGGCTGGTTGAAGGATCGACAAAGATATCGTAATTGGAGATCTCAGAAAATGGCAGTTTTGAGGTGGAAGAAAAAGATAAAAACCCAGAAGTTGATCAGAAAGAAATAAAAAATTGTATGCATAGCTTTGTATATAATTGTGCATCAGCACTGTAGGCTGACCAGCAAAAATTTCAGGTTAGAAATAGGTGCAGTAGAGAATATTTTGTATCTAGTTTTGAATTAGTGTTGTAGGCTGACCAGCAAATCTTTGTAGCATTTGCAGTAGGTCCAGCATGGAATTTGTCATAAAAATGGTATTTGAGGCTCCATAATTTTATTTTCCATTGTTCATTTTTGTTATTTATTTATTATTTTGTAAGTGAGAGTTTCATATGGGGGTCTTGGAAGTGTTAGGTGTATGTATTATGATGATGTCTTACATATTCCCTCAAGAACAACAATGGTTTTGAGTATCAATAGAATGCATCCTAAATCAGACGCTTACAAAAGGGTTCAAGAAGAAATTCAAGCAGTAAACAAGTTTGCAGCAAAGAGAAGAAGAAAAGATTGAAGATATAAAATAATAAAAGATCAATTTCCAGGCTCCAAAGAGTCCAAGAACTAATATATGAAATTTCATATATCAGAAGAATAACAAAAAGGTGCCTACAATGACTCAAAATGGGCTATTTATAATAGCCTTTAGTAACCCTAGAATCCTAGCCCTTAATATTTCATAGAACAAATAACTTCTTTGTATGGGTTCCTTAGATTAAGATTGATTTGTCTGCTTCGATTATGCGAGAAAAAAATTGGAAACAATAGAACAGAGGATTTTTTTTCTTTGATTATCAAGTTGGACTTACCCGCATAGGACTCGAACCCACTACCTCACCTTCCACCTTGCTACAAATTTATACTTTGACGAAATTATAAATATAAATTCTGAACGAATGGTAAAGCTTAAGAAAGAACTTTTTAGTAAATTTATCTTTTTCCTTGGTCTTTTTTTTTTTTTTTTTTTTTTTTTGCTGATGAGCTCAAACGTTATTTTTCTACCTTACGCAGCCCTTGAATCTTTAAAGGCTTCAAAGCAAAGTACGCAACTAAACCCAAGAAGCCGAAGCAGAAGCACTAGATTCTTATGTCTTGTTTGAGATGATTAAAAGTGTTTTTAATACTCAAAAAACTCGTTTGAAAAAAAATATATTTATTTATAAAAAAATTAAAAGCATTTTTAAAGGTCTCAAAAACTTAAAAATTGTCAAAAAAAAAAAAAAAAAAAAACTTTTGGTAAATGTTAAAAAATAAAGCTTTTGTCTAAAAACTTTTTTTGATTTTCTCAAATACAATCCCAACAAAAAGTTTAAAAATAAAACTTTTATCTAAAAATTCTTTTTACGTAAAAGCTCTATTTCTCAAACGCAATCCAAACATACTCTTATTCCTGTCTTCTCGCCGTCGCAGCTTCTTTTCTCTTAACTGTTTCGCCGGAACGATACAGGGAAAGAGAGAGAGGGGTGAGATGGGAGAGATAGAAAAGCCGATATTCAGAGACATAAGGCGTTATTTCTGCGAGTACTGTGGCATTTGCAGGTCCAAGAAGTCCCTTATCACCTCTCACATCCTTACCCATCACAAGGTCTGCATCTGCCTCTCTCTATGTGCTTGTTTGTATATTGAAATAGCTGTTTATTTATTTTTTTTCTCTGTTTTCCTCTTTTTTTAGGAAGTGATGGAGGAGAAGGGTGTTGATGAAGAAGAGAAAATAGAGGGGACAAAATCCAATACTTGCACAGAATGTGGTGCCACTTTCAAGAAACTGGCGTATTTGAAGCAACATATGCAGAGTCATTCCCTCGAGGTAGTTGTTTACGTATTTTTCCTTTTTGGTTTGCATGATTTTTAGTGTTTTTGAGATTCGGTTTAGATTTGCGTATTTGAAATGATTATTTATTGGGTTGGGGTTGGGGTTGGCCTGGTGTGGTGTGGTGTAGTTGGTTGTTGATGATCTATCTCGCGCCAACTCATAACAATCTCGGTTTTGGATTTGCTGGTTTGAAGTGATTGTATTATTGAAGTTTCATAGCATATGCCTTCTTGATCCGTGTGCGTGCGCATGTGATGATGTTTTTCCATGTGCTAGAAGATTTTGAAAGACTACAAAATTACTTCTCTTACAAAATTGTGCACTAATAGACTGACAGGATCAATTATCAGTGGGTTTTTTGTTGTTGCTGTTTTTGTTCCTATTTAAGAAATCTAACATGTGGTGAATTTGATATGGAACCTGATGCTTTTAGTTGCCTAAACTTAACTTTTGTAGAAAATACACGTTCAATTGAGAGTCCATTAGCAGATAAGCTACTAGTTTGCTCATATGAGCAAAACACGGGTTTTATTAGAGGTGGGTGCATGTTCTACTTCAAAGACATTGCTATGATACGACTTTATTTCCTAGCTGCTCACTGTGTTGACGACTGTTTGCACCTTGGTAATGACATTTATTTTGCTTATGGGTCAATAGAAAATATACATTCAATTGAGAGTCCATTAGCAGATAAGCTACTAGTTTGCTCATATGAGCAAAGCACGGGTTTTATTAGAGGTGGGTGCATGTTCTAAGACATTGCTATGATACAACTTTATTTCCTAGCTGCTCACTGTGTTGACGGCTGTTTGCACCTTGGTAATGACATTTATTTTGCTTATGGGTCAATTGAAGATGAATTATTTTGCAGGAATCTTTACTTATTTGAGATGTTAAAGCGTGTAGCATTGGATCCCATACAATGAACTCCAAAATGCGAGAGGCTACATCTTAATACTTGAATGGACTAGTATCAGGTGGGAGACTTCCTGAGAAGCTCCTTCAAGTGAGCCTCAATCACGCCATGTTTTCAAGTTGAGGTTTGAAGGTTTCTTGTCATGTATATTCAGATATAGTGGATAGTTATCTTTGCAGTTCCAGTAGCTATTGACTCTTATTTGATGATCCTTTTGATTTTGTTGCAGAGGCCATACACTTGTCCAGTTGATGATTGCCATTCCAGCTACAGAAGAAACGACCACTTGACTCGCCATCTTCTTCTGCACCAAGGAAAACTCTTCAACTGTCCAATTGAGAACTGCAACCGTGAATTTTCTTTTCATGGCAACATGAAAAGGCATGTGAAAGAATTCCATGGAGAGGATCAGCCTCTTACTGATGCTAAATGCCAGAAGCAGTATGTCTGCCCTGAAATTGGGTGTGGGAAGGCTTTCAGATTTGCGTCGAAGTTGCGGAAGCATGAGGACTCCCATGGCAAGTTGCTCTACTTTCCAAATTCCAATTCCTACTATAATTTTGCTTCTAGATATCTCTTTATGTCTTGCTTACTTTTGTAGCGTAGATTATCTTGTTTAGTAGCATTGTTCTTGAAATGAGAAACAAGTACTATTGCTAAATTTTGGAAATTTTATCAATGCACTCTTTGACAAAAGCCTTTACCGCTGCAGTTAAACTAGATTCAGTGGAGGCGTTCTGTTGTGAACCTGGTTGTATGAAATATTTTTCCAATGATCAATGCCTTAAGGCCCACATCAAGTCCTGCCACCAACATATTACTTGTGAAATATGCGGGACCAAGCAGGTGAAAAGGAACATTAAGCGGCACCTCCAAATGCATGAAGCCAAAGTGTCATTGGTGAGAATCAAATGCAATCACAAGGGTTGTTTTCACACATTTTCAAATGTAAGATACATCACCATCGAGATTCTCCATTTTCAGCTTATTTTCCAACATTTTTATATATACACAACTGAATATCATGGCTTTTCAATGATATTTTTTGCACTTGTTTACATATAATCAGAAATCAAATCTCCGTCAGCACGAGAAGGCTGTGCACCTCGATCTTAAACCTTTTGCCTGTAGCTTTACTGGTTGTGGAGTGAGATTCGCATACAAGCATGTGAGAGACAATCATGAAAAAACAAGGAACCATGTTTACTCACCTGTAAGTTTTTTATGCTTGGATGAGTCACAACTACTTTGTGTGTTCATCTGGATAGACATTCTTTTCCAACATGGATAGAAAATGACATTCATGCTTGGATTCGTTATTGCTTTGGCTAGGGCTGTTAAGTGAGCGAAGTGTCTCGCGAGCAAGCTCGGGCTCGGCTCGGGCTCGACTCGAATATTAAATGAAGCATTTCGTGAACACAAATCCTTGTTCGAATATTAAACGAAGCAAGCTCAACTCGACTCAGCTAAGCTCATATATATATATATATATATTAAGAGTTGCATATAAGATATTGACCCATAATACAATCATATAAGTATTAAGTATATAAATGTTTACATATAAGATACAATATATATTAATATTGACATTATATACTTGACCCGTGTTAAGCATTAACATTTGAACCTATCAACAAAATAATATTATATGTAATAATAGTGATTAGTGTGTATGACGTAAAACGTTTGACATTATGATTTAAAAAATATTTAATCTTAAATAAGAAAAACATTGTGAGATAATATGGTCATATAATTTAAGTTTGAGTTACTCATGAATCATGAATTCATGATGAATTTAGGACTTAGAGTTGAGCATTACCATTAGATTAATGAATTAACGAATGTGTTTTTTCTAATTTATACATTATAATCACAATTTGCAATAAGTAAAAATTTAACAATTTGAATGTAAATCATATGTCGTGAATCATGATTAATGGATCCAGTCTCACCATAAGACACACACAGGATTAATTCCTGGGACCAGGTACTATAAATTCATCTCTAAAAAAAAAACTTAACCCTAAAAAAATTCCAGGGACCAGGAACTATAAATTCTTTTTTTTTAAAAAAAACTTTTTCTCTGAATTTCTTAGTCATTTTTAAAACTATTTGTTTTTACCAATTTTTATTTACACAAACAACAAAAACGACAGTTTTGTTAAGGCCTTGAGGGTATAAATTCATCACTTTCATTTCATTTTCATATAACCTAAACCTAACATAAACGATCATGTCTCCAGCCTCATTGTCCCTGCCGCCTTCCGTTCCTCACAGGTCGCCGTCTGTCTCTGCCACCTTCCTTACCGGTCGCCGGTCTCCATCACCGTCTCTCCTCGCGCTCGACGTCTTTGTCTCTATTTAATGTCTCTGTCGCCTTGCTCGTGCTCACCGTCTCTGGATCGTCGCCGGTATTTGTCTCTCTGTCTCTATGGTCGTTCTCCATCTCTCCTCGCCGATAGGATTTTTTTTTTAGTTTAATTTTACAGTAATCCAAAAATTAATGTTAGGATTTTACTTGCTATGATAGGATTTTTTAATTTTAATTTTACATGCAATGATAGGATTTTGGATTTGTGACTCTTGAGACATTCGAGCTCGAGCTCGAACAACATGTTTAGGCTCGAGTCAAGCTCGAGCCCAAGCCCGAGCCTTAGCTAAAAATAAACGAGCCGAGCCCGGACTGCCAAAGCTCGCCCAAGCTCGGCTCGTTTACACCCGTAGCTTTGGGTTCGAGGTGACTTTGAAGAGTCTGATGAGCAATTTCAATCGAGGCCCAGGGGTGGGCGGAAGAGAGAGTGCCCAACTGTAGAAATGCTGATCCGAATAAGGGTGTCAATACGGTTACGGTTAACGGTTATTGGCAATAACCGTTAACTGTAACCGACTTAACGGTTAATAGATTTCACTAACTGCAACCACTAACTACCGGTTAGCGGTTAGTGAAATAAGTAACCGCCTGCTAACCGCTTTTTCAAAATTAGGCTTTTTTTGGGCCTTTTGGGCTTTTATTATTACTGTAGCATTTTTTACCCTCATTTGTTTTTTGTATTTTTAATGTCTTCTTGAGCCCTATTGCTATAAAAAGAGCTCATATTGAAAAATAAAAAATATTTCACCCCAAATTTACATTTACTTGTACTTTAAAAAAAAAATCCTTAAATTATTTCATATGATTAATGATTTAAATTATTATCATATTTACTTATAATCTTTTTTCTTTGAATTGAACTTATTATATAATGGTAAATGGTAATGCTCAAACTCCTAAGTCCTAAATTCCTAAAGTATCTAATCATGCTTTGATTAAATTGTAGTTATAAGTAATATACTATTTAATTCAATTGAATCAATTGTGATTATTGTCGTACATGAATAATATGAATCATATGATTAACTTATAGACTTATAACTTATGAGTTATGTCATTTTATATATGTATTATTTGTTATTATATAATCATATGATTTAATGATCAATTCATCATGTGATATAATCATATCAATTATAGTGATAATATTACTAAAATTAGAATGATAATACATTAATACTTCAATTGTGTTTATAAGTGACACATTATTTAATCTAATGCCAATTACTTGGCTTGATATTATACGAATCACATTACAATTGTACATTAATAATATGATTAACTTAAATAAAGTATCTAAATTGTCATTGTCATATGGTTAAGTATTGATCTTATACATTTATATTATTTATATTCATATATGTATAATTATAATTTATAACAAAATTATAATTTTACCTTTAAAATACTTATAAAAAAAATTATTATAATTTATAACATATATAGACTTATAAGTTTATGACATACATTGGAACTAAGTCTCTACATACTTAATTGTTGTATTAGTATGAATTAGTATACTTATGAGTTATGTCATATTATATATGTATAATTTGTTATTATATAGTTAAATGATTTAATGATCAATTGATCATGTGATATAATCATATAAATTATAGTGATAATATATTAATACTCAAATTGTGATTTAATGATAAAGTGATTATGTTATATGTATAAATATTATTATAATTATAATTATTAAAAAAATTTATATTATATAAAAAGGCGATTAGCGGTTACGGTTAATAAACCTAATAACCTCTAACCGCTAACCACTAGGCGGTTATAGAGCAAACATACCCAAAGACAAAAAATTAAAAGGGAAAAAAGAGAAATTACCGAGAGGAGACTAAAAGAGAAACGGCAGAGCGATTGGTTGGAGAAGCGTCCGGATCAAAATCCTCACAAAGAGAAACGACAGAGCGATCCCGAGCACGAGCACGAACGGCAGCAGCGTCTGGATCGAAATCCGACAAGGCGTCGTGGCCTTGGTCGGAGAAGCCTTACCGGCAGCGTGGTGAGATTTGAGAGATGAGGGATGAGATTTGAGGGAGAAAGAGTGAGAGACGAGTTCATTGTGTTGCGGCGTGGAGAGTGAGGGAGAAAGTGAGAAAAAGAAAATAAAACCCTAGGGCTAGTAAGTATCAATCGTTTCCAGTCTTTCAGACCCAAAAATAAAAATATATATATAAAAAAGGAATAGTACCGTGTCAACCCGTGAACCCGCCGGGTTTGACCCATTTGACACGTTTACTAAACGTGTCATAAACGGGTTGACTCGTTTATGAACCAACCCCGATAAGCCTCAACCCTAACCCTATAACTATGTGTCGTGTTCGTGTCGGGTTCGCGGGTTCGGGTAAAATTGCCAGCCCTACTTGCAACCAGATTAGATGAAGTTCAAGAGGTGAATTTCATTTTTTTCCTAGTATAAATTTCTCAAGTTACTTGGTATTGTAGTTCATGCCTTGAAGCTTTTGGCAAATGTTGCAGCCTTTGGTGGACCAAAAATCTAGTAGAAGAGTTGCATCAAGATTTCAAAAGATTCAGGCGCTTCACTTAAGGTACATGACTATTGTCTCTATCATATGAGCATGTAATGCATCGAGCTCATGAATCCAATGTCTTAATGATTGCTTTCTGCTTTTGAATTGGGATATATTATGACAAACCATTATTTTGGCTAGTGTTTAGCAGCATGAAAAGTTTATGCTATGCTAGAAACATGTAATTTCTAAATAGAAAAAGAACTAACGACATCTAGTTTTTTGGAAAGTTTTTTCTAAGAAATTATGCTAAGCATAATGTTAGGTACTAGTGGAATAAATATTACTACACATGCTATTGTCAAAATAAAGGATACATCCAAATGCATTGATACACACCTTGTCCTAATAATAATCTATGTTGTGAAACAATTAGGGCTCAATTTTGTGTGGTGACAAAAATCAGTGTGATATGCTTGCTCAGTATTTTTGAGACTCACCAAGAATGGAGCATTGTCATTAGCATAGATCTTTGGCACTCCTGTGATTCTTTCTCAAGGCAAAAACATTTTTTTCTCATTCTTCCCCTGATTCTCTCAGAAGGTTCCATCAAATAATGGAAAACGAGCAAGTACAAACTTCACAGAATGTCTCCATCCTTAATCAAATGAAGGAGTTTATTGATGGCACAGAGGAGGAAACAGTGGAAACCTGCAATGGGAAGATCTTCCTGAACTGTGTATTAGATGACTCCCAAAATTTATCCGATTATGATGATCTAGCAGATTTCATAGAGTGCAAGCAAGGGAAAGATTATAATGGCTGGTTGAAGGATCGACAAAGATATCGTAATTGGAGATCTCAGAAAATGGCAGTTTTGAGGTGGAAGAAAAAGATAAAAACCCTGAAGTTGATCAGAAAGAAATAAAAAATTGTATGTATAGCTTTGTATATAATTGTGCATCAGCACTGTAGGCTGACCAGCAAAATTTTCTGGTTAAAAAAGAATTTTTTGTATCTAGTTTTGAATTAGTATTGTAGGCGCTTTGCGCTTTTTTGATATATACAATATTACTTATAAAAAATAATTAGTATTGTAGGCTGACCAGCAAATCTTTGTAGCATTTGCAGTAGGTCCAGCATGGAATTTGTCATAAAAATGGTATCTGAGGCTCCATAATTTTATTTTCCATTGTTCATTTTTGTTATTTATTTATTATTTTGTAAGTGAGTTTCATATGGGCGTCTTGGAAGTGTTAGGTGTATGAATTTTGATGATGTCCTAGATATTCCCTCAAGAACAATGGTTTTGAGTATCAATAGAATGCATCCCAATTCAGACCCTTACAAAAGGGTTCAAGAAGAAATTCAAGCAGTAAACAAGTTTACAGCAAAGAGAAGAAGAAAAGATTGAACAAGTTTACAGCAAAGAGAAGAAGAAAAGATTGAAGTTATAAAATAGGGAAAAATTCACTTTATCCCTTGAAGTTTTATGAGTTTTTCAATTTGAACCTCAAAGTTTTAATTTAAACTCTCTGTTAATATTTTCCCTCTAAATGGACGGAAATTAAAAAAAAATTATAAAAAAAAAACACCTAAGGGTAATTACCTAATTTCATAGATTTTTCGTCAAATTTGACTGAAATTAGTAACAGAAAGTTTAAATTGAAATTTTTTGAAACATTAAGGGGTACATTACCAGTTTTTAAACTTTGAGGTTCAAATTTAAAAATCCTTGAAACTTCAGGGGGTAAAGTGGATTTATAGGCCGTTTATAATAGCTTTTAGTAACCCTAAAATACTAGCCCTTCATATTTCATTGAACAAATAACTCTCAAGTCTTAACCATCCAACTTTGTTAAATGTCACATTATGTAACGACCCAGGGAAAAGCGTTAGCCACATCTGCACTATCACCCCAAAAGGACTAGTCAATTTGGAGCTTCCCTATAATTCATTATAAAGCCCAGTTTCACCTAGTAACTAGGCAATGTGGGACTTAGCACCCATGACCATCTCTATAAACCACCCACTCTATGTGGGCTTCTTCTCATCTTTCCAATATGGGACCAGGGTGTTACACATTACCTCTTTAAAATACTAAAAAACATATGACATAAAGCATAACATAATAATAAAAGATTGATTTTGAGATTGCTAATGGACTAGATAAAATAGAATAGGGGTCTTCTTTGTAAATTGGGAATCAAGATCTCTACTTTTTCGTTCAATGACGAGTAGAATGCTTCTGGTGCTGCTGCTGCTGTTGTTGTTGTTGGTCGTACAAACTTCGAAGCCTTGTGATTTCTCTCTGTAGCATATCCTGTTCCACTGTACCAACACCAAGTCCAGGGCATTCGAATGATACCATGAAACCAGGATCTAGTTAGATTCTTATAGTGTCCATTAAAAAAATGAAATAACTTCAATGAAAACCATAGCAAAAGAGGGCCATTTTCTGACTTCTAAAAATTGGTAAAGAACATATGGAGGGGAAAAAAAAAACAGAGATTGTATCAAGGATGCAACATTTAAAATCATAAACTAATGGTTTTTGTTTAGATGATATAATAAAAACAACATAGAAATTAAGAATCAGAGCAGCAAGATGTTTCTATCTTATAACAAGAACTTACAATGTTTTATAAATTGCTCCTGAGACAAACTATCCAACCGTTGCTTGAGTGCCATGTTTTCCATGCCCAATATAAGAAATTGCTTGTCGAGAAATCCAAGTGCAGCTGAAACTTCATATCCTTCTGCCTGTAAGGTCAGATTGGCCGTTAATGTCAAATCTTGTACTAGTAACTGGACAATTCTAAGGTTGAGGATTTTAGTTTCTGAAAGACTTGCCTGCAAAGCTTGGACATTTCTTTCCAGTTCATCTATATATTGAAGTTTCCTGATCCATGGCTCTTGGTTAAATTTCCTGCATTTTGTACATACTATATTAAGAGTAGTAGAAGCACTTAAATTGCTAAATTTTACAAATTTTGAACGCTAAAATATAAAGATAATGATTCTGGAAACAAATGAAGTGGGCCACATACTGCTTAGCACGTTTTGAATCTGTCCTGGATGCTGAAGGATTAGGATGGAAGCTATCTCTTCTTATCGAAGAGCCTTCCAGATATGCAGCATATGCTCCCTCTTTCCTTACAACGGCTTGAAATGGCAGGCCATGATCAGGTTCCTGTGGAGGGCATGATGATCCTGAGTTCTGAAAACTAATGGCATCATGACTTGTAGATGAAAGGCCATTTGAGCTGGTACCAAAAATGCTTGAGTTTGCATAAAAGGAAGCGTGTGACAAAGCTTTATGATGATCAAAGTTAGGAGATGCCCTAGAAGCTCCAGCAGGAATATTTTTGAACTTGTATCCTTCTTCTCCAAATGCCTTAGCTGCTCTGTCCAAGCATGCAATAGAGTCACTTGATGAACGTTGATGACCTCTGCGCACAGGTGTCTCTGGCTCATCAAGGAGCTCCTGAAGCCAAGAGGGTTGTTCCTCTAATAGCAAGCTAGCCGACGAAGTGCGTTGATGGTGTACTTGTCCCCCATTAGGCTCTGGAAACCCTTCTGATCTGACAATGGATCTGGCAGTATTGTAATTGGCATTGGATGGAAAGATGCACTGAAAGTTACTTTTAGGTGGAAGTAGCAACTGCCTTCCTGTGTATGCAAAATTTCTCAAGTTTGACAAACCATTTGAATTTTCCATTCCTCAAGAAGTAAATGAGCCTGTTTATGAAAAATCAATATCAGGGCTCAAAGGAGAGGAGCGAATAAGCATACTGACAAATTCAAACTGTTGCAAGACCAGTACAGAAGAGACAGTCATCAGAGTGATTCTATATTCGACAAAACAAAGAAAAACGAAGGACAAATAGAATTGGACATGAAGAATTTTAGACAGTAACAGAGAATTATCAATATCAACAGGTGTACAAGGATTTACGTACACTTGGTTAAGATTATCATCGTAAGATCCTCGTAACAAAGTGCTCAACACCTGACCCGGACCTTTCTTTTTCCTTTTCTTTCTCGGTTAACAACAAACTTGAGATCCAAGTTTGAAACGTGAAAAGTGCAAAAGAAAAAGAAGGAGAATAACAAACCCAGATGTCTGAAACATGCAAGACGAAAGCTTTAAGCCTAATGGATCTGTCGTTGAATGAGTTTGAGAGAGAGAGAGAGAGATACCGGTATGAGGCGGAGGAGCTTTACCGGTGGAACACATGGCGGTTGTGTCCAGTCAGCCCCGCTGTCATCTCCAAAATGGTAAAATTTGTGGAGCCAAAGCCTGCTGATTTAGCTTGTGAGAGAGAGATATACAGTCATAGTCATAGATATATGAAATGAAAGCGAGAAATGGGCAAAGCCCACACCGCGCTTTGCGTAACAGTAATATGTTACACCATTTCAAACTGCCCCCAGAAAACTAACATATTCCGTACTTCATACAAATGATGTGGCATGATTTTAACTATATATTAGGAAAATTTCTTTTGATTTGAAAAAAAAAAAAAATTATACAAAAAAATTAATCTCTCTCTATATATATTAAATATTATGAGAGAGATAATGGAATGATGTATATTATTGTGGAGGAATAGTATTATCATTTGTACGTAGAAAACTAAATAAAAGTGATGATAATATGTTTGATATAGTAGTATGATTGTCCTTTTAATAAATATACATTATTAAATACTTACTATTATCCTAAAATTTGTATATATAAGTCAGAAATTATTTTATTATATAAAAGACAAAAATTACTTGGTTTTATTTGGTTAAAAATGAATAATAAAAGAATAAATCAAACAGTATATACTGTTTGCATTTTGAAAAATAAAAGAAAACTCACAGTTTATTCATTCAATTTTTAAAATTATTTTGTACGAAATAACCAAAGAAAAATAAATATAAAAGGCGAGATATATCGTTGCGAAATATGCAACTCTCACTCCAATTGGTACAAAGAGTATGCTTTTTATCCATCTGATCCAACCCGGTTATTTTACTGCTATCTTTATGAGTAATGATTGGGAGCAATAAAAAATCCGCCCCAAATCCGCTTTCTCTTACGTTTAACTAGGGTTGGCAAAACAGGTACCTGACACGACCTGATTATGACCCGTAGGTACCCGTTACACGATTAGCCTATACACGAACACAAACCGTTTAGCTAAACGAGTAATCGGGTCTAACACAATTATAACACGAAAAATAGCCGGGTAACCTGGCACGACCTATTTTACTTGTTTAAAATAACCGGTCATATTAGGTAAACCCGACTCGACCCGTTTAAAAAACTTAAAACAATAATTTTTTTTTTTTAAAAAAAATATATATATATATATAGTAATAATAATACCAATAACATTGTTAACAAATTGTTAGCTCGTTCAAAGATCTTGTATATATATATACAAAATATATTACAAAAAATAGTTATATATATTTAAATACATATAATAGTAATTAAATAATATATGTTATAGGGTTATACTTAATTCAATAGCATTATATTATATGCATATTAAATAATATAATTATAAATGTATAAGATCAATACTTAATCATAGTATTTGTGTACAATGATAATGTCATTCGTATAATATCAAACTAAGTTATTAACATTTGATTCAACAATGTGTTACTTATAACTACAATTAAAGTATTAATGTATTGTCATTAGAATTTATATGATTATATTACATGATCAATTGATCCTTAAATCTTATGATTATCTAATAACAAATTATACATATATAATATGACATAAGTATACAAATTGATACTAATACAATAATTAATTAGAAATTTCGTTCTCACTTCCAGTGTATGTTATAAGTCTATATACGTTATAAATTATAATTATACATATATATTGAATAATACAAATTTATAAGATCAATACTTAGTCATATGATTTAATGATAATTCAAATACATATGCATAGTATTTTTTTTTTTTTTTATTAAGCATAGTATTCATGTACAATGATAATGTCATTCGTATAATATCAAATTAAGTAATTAACATTGGATTCAACAATATGTTACTTATAACCACAATTGAATTATTAATGTATTGTTATTCGAATTTATATGATTATATCACATGATTAATTGATTATTAAATCATATAATTATCTAATAATAATTATATAACGGAATTTATAATTTAAGCCAACCAAATTGACCTATTTTACATTTATCCATAAATTATAATTATACATGAATAATACCAATATTATACTAGCCTTAGGGTTAGTTTAGTTTACTTTTTTTAAAAAAAAAAACAAAAATGGGTGAACAGTAACCAGGTTTGGCAGGTACACCCAAACAATAGTACTTAGGGGCGAAGATATGCAAGGGCGACCTGGGGGCAAGCGCCCCTGTTAAAAAAAAAAAAAGTAGTTTTTCTTGCAAAGCAGCTGTAAGTTATATTTTATTATATTATATTTTTCTTTTCATTTTTTTAATCTTTTTTCTCTCTCTCTCGTTCTCCCCTTTCTCCCTCAAGAAGACCACACAACAACCTACCTACAACGATGAAGGCATTGTGACCGCCAAGAAGACCACACAGCGACGAAGGCGTTGTGTCCGCCAAGGCTCCGACCAGGCCAACTCTGGTCCAAGAAGGCTTCGTCAAGGCTCCTACTCTGTGCGACGAAGGCGTTGTGTTTGCCAAGGCTCCAGTCAGGCCGGCTCTGGTCCAGGAAGGCTCCAGTTAGGCTGGCTATTACATCACAATTTTCGTTTTCATGGAGGATTGGGTCGGGTTGCAGAGCCGGATCTTTGAACTCTCTGATTTTCTCTTTCTTGTCTTTTCTTTGCCTTTTCTCTTTCCTTTCTTGTATTCTGATTGACCCAGGTCGCGTCCCAGATTCGTATATCCCTAATCCTAATGCATTTTCATCATTTTGTTTATCTTATTCTAATAAAAACTATATTGTTATTATTTTTTTTTTTTTTTGTAAGGTGTGTTTTATATATTTTGGAATTTTTTTTATCCTAATACCCAAATCCGCTTTCTCCTACGTTTAACTAGGGTTGGCAAAACAGGTACTTGACACGACTTGATTATGACCCGCAGGTACCCGTTACACGATTAGCCTATACACGAACACGAACCGTTTAGCTAAACGGGTAATCGAGTCTGACACGATTATAACACGAAAAATAGCCGGGTAACCCAGCACGACCCGTTTTACCCGTTTGAAATAACCGGGTCATATTGGGTAGACCCGACCTGACCCGTTTAAAAAACTTAAAACAATAATTTTTATTTTTTTTTAAAAAAAATGTAGTAATAATAATACCAATAACATTGTTAACAAATTGTTAACTCGTTCAAAGATCATGTATATATATATACAAAATATATTACAAAAAATAGTTATATATATTTAAATACATATAATAGTAATTAAATAATATATGTTATATGGGTTATACTTAATTCAATAGCATTATATTATATGCATATTAAATAATATAATTGTAAATGTATAAGATCAATACTTAATCATAGTATTTGTGTACAATGATAATGACATTCGTATAATATCAAACTAAGTTATTAGCATTTGATTCAACAATGTGTTACTTATAACCACAATTAAAGTATTAATGTATTGTAATTAGAATTTATATGATTATATCACATGATCAATTGATCATTAAATCTTATGATTATCTAATAACAAATTATACATATATAATATGACATAAGTATACAAATTGATACTAATACAATAATTAATTAAAAATTTCGTTCTCACTTCCAGTGTATGTTATAAGTCTATATACGTTATAAATTATAATTATATATATATTGAATAATACAAATTTATAAGATCAATACTTAATCATATGATTTAATGATAATTCAAATACTTAAGCATAATATATATATATATTTTTTACTAAGCATAGTATTCATGTACAATGATAATATGCTTCGTATAATATCAAATTAAGTAATTAATATTGGATTCAACAATATGTTACTTATAACCACAATTGAATTATTAATGTATTGTTATTGGAATTTATATGATTATATCACATGATTAATTGATCATTAAATCATATAATTATCTAATAATAATTATATAATGGAATTTATAATTTAAGCCAACCAAATTGACCAATTTTACATTTATCCATAAATTATAATTATACATGTATAATACCAATTTTACACTAGGCTTAGGGTTAGTTTAGTTTAGTTTAGTTTACTTTTTAAATTTTTTTTTTTTTAAAAAAAAAGAAGGTGAACAGTAACCAAGTCTGGTAGGTACACCCAAATAATAGTACCTAGGGGCGGAGATACGCAGGGGCGACCTGGGGGCAAGCGCCCCTGGTTTAAAAAAAAAAAAAGAAAAAAAAAAGTAGTTTTTCTTGCAGAGCAGCTGTAAGTTATATTTTATTATATTATATTTTCTTTTCATTTTTTTAATCTTTTTTCTCTCTCTCGTTCTCCTCTTTCTCCCCCAAGAAGACCACACAACAACCTACCTACAACGACGAAGGTGTTGTGACCGCCTAGAAGACCACACAGCGACGAAGGCGTTGTGTCTGCCAAGGCTCCAGCCAGGCCAACTCTGGTCCAGGAAGGCTCCAACTCTGCGGGACGAAGGCGTTGTGTCTGTCAAGGCTCCGGTCAGGCCGGCTCTTGTCCAGGAAGGCTTTGGTCAGGCCGGCTATTACATCACAATTTTCGTTTTCATGGAGGATTGGGTCGGGTTGTAGAGCCGGATCTTTGAACTCTCTGATTTTCTCTTTCTTGTCTTTTCTTTGCCTTTTCTCTTTCCTTTCTTGTGTTCTGATTGACCCAAGTTGCGTCCCAGATTCGTATATCTCTAATCCTAATGCATTTTCATCATTTTGTTTATCTTATTCTAATAAAAACTATATATATATACTTTTTTGTAAGGTGTGTTTTATATATTTTGGAATTTTGTTTTATCCTAATACCCAAATCTGCTTTCTCGTACGTTTAACTAGGGTTGGCAAAACAGGTACTTGACACGACCTAATTATGACCCGCAGGTACCCGTTACACGATTAGCCTATACATGAACACGAACCGTTTAGCTAAACGGATAATCAGGTCTGACACGATTATAACACGAAAAATAGCCGGGTAACCCGGCACGACCCGTTTTAAATAACCGGGTCATATTGGGTAGACCCGACCCGACCCGTTTAAAAAACTTAAAACAATAATAATTATTTTTTTTAAAAAAAAAAAATGTAGTAATAATAATACCAATAACATTGTTAATTTAATTGTTAACAAATTGCTAGCTCGTTCAAAGATCTTGTATATATATATACAAAATATATTACAAAAAATAGTTATAATATTATATGCATATTAAATAATATAATTATAAATGTATAAGATCAATACTTAATCATAGTATTTGTGTATAATGATAATGTGATTCGTATAATATCAAATTAAATTATTAACATTTGATTCAACAATGTGTTACTTATAACCACAATTAAAGTATTAATGTATTGTCATTAGAATTTATACGATTATATCACATGATCAATTGATCATTAAATCTTATGATTATCTAATAACATATTATACATATATAATATGACATAAGTATACAAATTGATACTAATACAATAATTAACTATAAATTTGGTTCTCACTTCCAGTGTATGTTATAAGTCTATATACGTTATAAATTATAATTATACATATATATTGAATAATACAAATTTATAAGATCAATACTTAATCTGCAATAACATTGTTAATTTAATTGTTAACAAATTGTTAGCTTGTTCAAAGATCTTGTATATATATATACAAAATATATTACAAAAAATTGTTATATATATTTAAATACATATAATAGTAATTAAATAATATATGTTATATGGGTTATACTTAATTCAATAGCATTACATTATATGCATATTAATTAATTTAATTATAAATGTACAAGATCAATACTTAATTATAGTATTTGTGTACAATAATAATGTCATTCGTATAATATCAAACTAAGTTATTAACATTTGATTCAACAATGTGTTACTTATAACTACAATTAAAGTATTAATGTATTGTCATTAGAATTTATATGATTATATTACATGATCAATTGATCCTTAAATCTTATGATTATCTAATAACAAATTATACATATATAATATGACATAAGTATACAAATTGATACTAATACAATAATTAATTAGAAATTTCGTTCTCACTTCCAGTGTATGTTATAAGTCTATATACGTTATAAATTATAATTATACATATATATTGAATAATACAAATTTATAAGATCAATACTTAGTCATGTGATTTAATGATAATTCAAATACATAAGCATAGTATTTTTATTTTTTTTTTATTAAGCATAGTATTCATGTACAATGATAATGTCATTCGTATAATATCAAATTAAGTAATTAACATTGGATTCAACAATATGTTACTTATAACCACAATTGAATTATTAATGTATTGTTATTGGAATTTATATGATTATATCACATGATTAATTGATCATTAAATCATATAATTATCTAATAATAATTATATAATGGAATTTATAATTTAAGCCAACCAAATTGACCAATTTTATATTTATCCATAAATTATAATTATACATGTATAATACCAATTTTACATTAGGCTTAGGGTTAGTTTAGTTTAGTTTAGTTTACTTTTTTTTTTTTTAAAAAAAAAAAAAAAAAAAAAAAAAAGGTGAACAGTAACCAGGTCTGGCAGGTACACCCAAACAATAGTACCTAGGGGCGGAGATACACAAGGGCGACCTGGGGACAAGCGCTCCTGGCAAAAAAAAAAAGCAGTTTTTTTCTTGCAGAGCAGCTGCAAGTTATATTTTATTATATTATATTTTTCTTTTCATTTTTTTAATCTTTTTTCTCCCTCTCTCGTTCTCCCCTTTCTCCCTCAAGAAGACCACACAGCAACCTACCTACAATGACAAAGGCGTTGTGACTGCCAAGAAGACCACATAGCGATGAAGGCGTTGTGTTCGCCAAGGCTCTGGCCAGGCCAACTCTGGTTCAGGAAGGCTCCGCCAAGGCTCCGACTCTGCGCGACGAAGGCGTTGTGTCCGCCAAGGCTCCGGTCAGGCCGGCTCTGGTCCAGGAAGGCTCTGGTCAGACCGGCTATTACATCACAATTTTCATTTTCATGGAGGATTGGGTCGAGTTGCAAAGCCGGATCTTTGAACTCTCTAATTTTCTCTTTCTTGTCTTTTCTTTGCCTTTTCTCTTTCCTTTCTTGTGTTCTGATTGACCCAGGTCGCATCCCAGATTCGTATATCCCTAATCCTAATGCCTTTTCATCATTTTGTTTATCTTATTCTAATAAAAACTATATTGTTATTTTTTTTTTTTTGTAAGGTGTGTTTTATATATTTTAGAATTTTGTTAAGCATCAACGAGTTTCAGAAGATTATTGTCAATCTCATGTTTGTTCTTTTTATTAATTCATTTTAGGCTAATAACTATTGGAATATGCTAATAATTTTATTATAACATCATTAGAGACTTAGAGTATATTTCATTAGACATAAATTATTTAGTGTGAGAATCAAAACTAATAGATAAATAATTTTCCAGGTTTCTGAAAATTCTTAGATTACATTATGGGCAAACAAAAAACAATTGATGCATTTTTTAAGAAAAAAAATGTTGATTCAAATTCTAAAATGTCTTCCTCGATGTCTAAAATGGTATAATTTCTTTTTTGTTATTGTATTTATCATATTATAATAAAAATATAATATATAAAGAGAAAAAAAAATTATTATTATATTTTATTATTCTATTGACCCCCGGTAAAACAAATTCCTAGATCCGCCACTGATAGTACCCGCCAGACCCGAACAGTAACCGTGTTTGGCGGGTCTCGAACCCGATAAGCTCAAACCCATTACCTGTTTTTTCGTGTCGTTTTCGCAGATCGTGTCAAAATTGACAGCCTTACGTTTAACTGTGGTTACTTTTTGTTCTTTTTTTAAATGAAAATAAACCCACCCAACGCATTCTCTCCCTTTTCTTTCCCATCCCATGCTTCTATCTCCCAAAAATCACTCAGTATTCTTCTCTCTCCCCACCTTACTCATGCTTCTCTCTCTCCCCCACCCCAACCTCAGCTTCCGGCGAAGCCCACCACCGTTTCTGCTTCCTCTCATCCAAACAAAGAACGCTTATTGTTTAAATTTACGAAAAATTGGTGTTTGCGAAAATGGATATGAAATTTTAGTTAGTTTTGGTTTGATTTTTCCTTTGAATGGGTTTTCTTTGGGTTGTTTGCTAAATCGAAAATGGGTATAAAATTTTAGTTAGTTATGGTTTGATTTTCCTTTGTATATCGGTTGAGCACCGATTGGGCATGGGTAGAAAACGTTCGGTTTTTTTGCCATAGCCTAATGGGCAAGTTTTTGGGCTAGGTTTCTTTTGCTCCCCGCTTCAATTTTACTTCACTAAATAGGTTGGAAAATTTTGGTCCCTTTAATTTTCGGTTGTTCGGTCATTGACTGAAAAAAGGCGTCTGTTCATAATGACTTTTTGTTGCTAAAACTTGCAGGACATGGATTGGTCTTTGGATGAAGATGAATTCATCATGTTTACAGTATGGGTCAATTGTAATTCAGTACAAGAAGACATTGGTGTGTAGCTTACAAATGATTTTTGGGAGAGAGAGAGAGAGAGAGACGCGCGGTGTAGGGGATAGCGTGTGTGTCGGTGGGTGGGTTTATTTTAATTTTTGTTTAAAAAAAGAAAAGAAAAAAGTAACCACAGTTTGTTAACTGTGGCCACGTAGGAGAAAGCGGATTTGAGGCGGATTTTTTAACGCTCCGTAGCATTACTGCCATATTTATTAGGGGTGAAATTTGAAACCGCCTAACTGCATCAGCTAACCGCTATCCGTACTAACCGCTAACCGCTTTGAAAAACGGCCTAACGGTTAGCGGTTAGTGGATTTTGAAAAACTGCCTAACCGCTAACCGTTAACCGATAACCGCCTACCGCCTTTTTTAAAATATAATATATATTTATATTATATATATATTTCATATAAAAAATAACAATAAGTTATTGTAGCCTAGTGGTTATTATGCGCCTCTTTTACTTAGGAGTTTCCGATTTCAATTCCCCCCACCTTTGACTTTTGTTTGGGTTTTATATTTTTATTATTTATATAATATAGAAGTGCAAAACGACGTAGTTTTGCACTTCTATATATTCATTTCTTCCTAACCCAAAACGATAATTTTGTTGTAATTTTACTCGTATGTTATATGTTATGAAAGGTGACCAATAAGATTTTGGTATAATGGTCTAACATATAATGTTCATTTTAAACCAACAATTTTTAATGCTAAAATGACCATGAAAGAGGAAAAAAATGTTTAAAGTGAGCAAAATGAGAGTTTAAAGTGAACCCAAAACCGGCTAAACAAAAAAAAAAACCCAATAAAAAGCGGTTAACCGCTAACCGGACGGTTAACTGCTAGCTGTTAGCGGAATAGTTAGCGGTTTTAGCCACTAACCACAACGTTATTTCACCCATATTTATAGATGAAATTTATGATTTTTGGGGGCTAACTCAAAGAAGCAGTTTCATTTGCAGATGTCAACGGTTGAGCCCCAAATGCCGAGAGGCAAAGACCCTACCGATTTCTCTCGCACTTTCAAATACTTACTCGGTTAGTTCTCTATAAATCTCATGCGAAATTTTCAATTTGCTCAACTTTCTTTACCTTCTGTTTGGTTGCTCAGAAAGCAGAGGAAAAAGAAAAGAAGAGAAAGTTTTTTAGTTTCATTTTTTTTTTCTCTAATTGTTTTCCTTTTCAATTCCTGATGCTTTTTTTTTTTTCCGGTCTATTTAGATATTTCATTTTCGTTTTTGTTATTATTATTTTCATTTCTGTTTCGGATTAGCTACGCAGTTCTTGTCAAGGGGAATTCCATTTGTATTCAACTCATGGATCGTGAGGCATCTTACAGAAGAGGACTACGCGGTAACAATATCCACCATCTTTTAGTTTTTTGATGAATTAGTTATTGTCATTGTCTTTTGAAGCTTGTAATTACTTTCCTGTTTCTTGGAATCCATTCTAGGCTTCGGCTGTAATCTAGATGACAATGTAGTGTTTTTTTGGTGCAAAGTGTTGAAAGTTCTTCCAGAACTTGTGGTATATGTGTATGGCGTAGCTGAAACAAAAAAAAAATGCCGTAAGGGTTTATTTTTGGGATCAGATGCTTACTTGCCGTAAGTTTTCAAGGTTCCTTGTATGGAATGTCAAAGATTTCCACCCATCTTCTGCATCTTTTTGGATTTTTCAACTGCTTTCTGAATCCTAGTAATAGAACTGTTATTTATTTATTTATTTATTTTTATGAATTTCCTTTCTCTGATGCAGCTTTATGCGGTACAATTCCATCTTTTTGTCACCTGTGTTTTGTTTCTCAGTCGGGAGGGATTCCGGCGAGCATGCCTGCGGGCAGACATCAAAAGGTGCTCCCAAATATATTTTTTTACTGCATTTTTTATGTTTCTTTCTTTTTTCTTTTTTTTTTGGTTTCCTTCTAATCTCCGGTATGTTACCTTGCAGCCAGATGTGTCTAGTTTGTTCATGTGTTGATCAAATATTTTGCTTAAACTGGCTTCATAAATTAATTCATTTGGGTTTTAGTCGGGCTTGAGATTGAGAAAGTTGTTGGTTCCTAAAATTTTTATTCTAGGGTTGACAAGACTATTTTAAGTTAACTAAAATGCTGTATTTGGCGGTGAATGCTTAACTCTTGTTCGCTTTAGTTTAGTAGATTTTTTATGAGAGGAAGGAAGAGTTGATAATTGTGAAGTTATTGCAAAATGCAATTGAATGATGGAGTAAGCAGTTTGTTTTGACAGGTTATTGATGTGTTCTGTCGAGAAACAGGTACTCTTTTGTATGTGTCAACCTGACCATGACCTGTTTAACTACAGAAAATTTCCCCATGACATGGTCTGCGTGACTTATTTAATAAACAGGCCAAGCTCATGTCAACGCAGTTTACCTATGAATCAATATTCACTTTTTTTTTTAATTAAAAGATGAAATTTATTAATAATAGACATTTTATTTGGAATTGTAGCGATTAGTTACCTACTTTCCCTTTTAATTTACAAGTATAACCTTTACTTTTAGTTACTTCTATTTAAAATCAATTGTAAAAGCAGTTATTAATGTAATGTAAAAATAGTTTGTGAAACTGGTTCAAAAGGAGCATGTGTCTCTATACATGTGATAATAAATCATGATTGCTAGTTTACTATGGATTAGGCTGGTCAACCAAATTATAACCTGTCTAATGATGAAGTTTAAAAAACAACCTGATCTTTACTCTTACAGAATTAAGGGAAACCCAAACCCACTAACTTTGGGTTGGGTTTGAGTCATGTCTGTTGGTATTGACACCCCCTAGTTGGATGTAAGTGAAACAGCTATTGTACTGCTTGAGTTATGTATTGCATACAATTTTTTAATGTGATCAATTTTTGTATTAATTCGTATCAATGAACTATCCTTTTATGAGGTTAAATATGGCACATTTTGAATGTAATTAGTTAAGGACAAAAATTTGAGGTTTATGTTTGATGGTTGACATACTTATATCTTCTTTGTGGTCTAAGTGAGGGCTTTTGGTGCGTGATACACTGAGCATAAATCTAACTCCTATAAAAATTATGTCTTGTTCTGCAGCGATGGCACTTCAGTGGAAGAAAACACAGTGAAGCTAATGAAAGTTGCTTGGGTTACTCTCCCACTTGGAGTATTTATAACAGTAGCGGCATGCTTTTTTGTCTTTTGGTGGCAAGAACTAAGTTATTCTAATGCATATGCGCAGGCTATTTTGATTAATGGTAAAGTTCTGCATCTACTTTCAATTTTTCCAATTCCATGTTTTTGCTGTAGATCCTCTCTCTATGAAGATTTTTGGCTTATAAATTTTAGCTTAAGTTCTCTAATCCTGATTCACAAGTCTATCTTTTTTTTTCCCCTCAACAATCAATGCTGTTGTTTGCATGCCTTTAGATGTAGAACTAATATCATGCAAGTTCACAGAATTTAAGAGAACCACCACAAAGTACAGGAGTTACAGAAATTATGATGCAAGTCCTATGAAGGTTGTTTGTGCTGGTGGCTTTTGTTATTATGGTGCCTTCGAATATTAGCTTGGATGATATAAGTTTGTTGCTTTATTGACTTTAGACGTTGACTGTTTCTTTTGTCTGAGGATGTCCAAATTTTTATTTGCAGCAACAATTAGATAGCACTGAATTTTTGGAAAATACTGGTGACAAAATGCATTTATGATACTGATATCTTATGTACAAGAAAATATTACTTGCGCTACTAGGTGTAGGGGATCTTAGGCAGATTAAGTTAGAACTAAAACAATTTTATATTTCTTTTATTATATTATTGTAAACTTGATCCATGAGACCAGTAAATATCATATGGCAGGTTGTGCTTGTGTATTAGAGCTATTGGCAGAGCCATTGTATATCCTTTCTCAGAGCTTGCTTCTGCTTAAATTGCGGTTGGTGGTTGAAACTGCAGCTACGCTTGCGCGTTGCTTAACAACGTATATCCTCATTGTCAATCAAATTGACATGGTAAGATTGAAATCGAACTATGCTGTCAATCTTGATATTTATATGTTGTGAATTTGCTTTGTCAGACCACCAGATCCTAATATATTTTTCTTCCCTTTTATATTGTTAGATTTGATGATACCTCTTGGTTCTTGAGCAGTTCCCTTGACGTTTGCATCATTTATTGGTTATTGGAATTATCATGCTTACATGGCACAAATTTTATGGGTTTTTTTGTTTTTTGTTTTTTGTGTGTTAAATTGAGTGATGCATGAGAAAAGGCAAAATAATAATGCTGCTGAAGAAACTCTAGCTGTAGTGGTAGTAGTAGAAAAAAGAAAACTCTAGTGAAGAAACAAATGCACAGAGGTTCAATAAGTACTCATTAAATTAAGTTTTTAAAATACTAAGTTACTATGTAGGACCCCTAAATGGCAAGCCTCGATCACAAATGGAGTGATTTTATTGGTTTTTGGATATTTGTCTGCTTTGTTGGCTCGTTTTAATGGTCAATGTTCCTCCTTGTGCAATGGAGAGGAGCTATTCTAGTAGGCTCATAGAGCTAGTCTGGAATTTGATAATGTTGGCTCAAAGTGTTCAGTTTAGTTTGCCACCTGGCAGGCGCATGCACTTGTTAATGTATGAGGAGATATTTCTATTGTTTTTAAAAGGTTGTAGTGTGCAGGGATTCCTGGCCAGTGATGGCTGTGGACTTCTGTATCTTCATGCTACAACTCAGACCAACATAATATGCTTGCCTAAACTACACTTTATTACATGGAACCAGCTTTTCACCGTTAGTTGTCTCTTGTTAGAGAAACCAGTTGTTAGAACACAGGACAAGGACATCTAGGAAGGTGAAATTTGGAGAGAAATTCAAATCACCCATCCTTACTTTAGGCTAATGTTTTTTCTAAGACATTAAAAGTAGAGTTGCTATGTGGCGTATCTATGAATGTATCTAAAGTGAACTTTTGTTGCGACCATTCGTGCTAGTATCATTATCATGTTTTCTTCTTTTCTTTTTTTTCTTTTTCTTTTTTTTTTTTTCTTCAGAAATGGTTATAATCAAATGTATTCTATCAAGAAATAGTGAGTATTTCACTACAAAATGTTCATAATTCTTAACTGCTTTCTTTTGTAAATGGTAGATGATTTAAGTTAAATGGAAGGATTAACTGTCTGTGGAAATGACTTCTTCTGTATATATGTCAAGCATGACAAAATGGGAGTTAGATGATGATAAAGTTAAAAGATGCTCAAAAGGAGACAATTGAGGCTCGGAAATTTAGATCTTTTCAACTTTGGGGGCCCAATTAGCTTGACAGAAGCCTATGTGTTGTTGTCACAGGCACGGTTCAGCCTTCCAAAGCCATTGTTAATCGATGAATGAACTACAGTATTGGAAATTGTCCCTATTTAACAAGGGGAATATCAGCATTGTTTTTAGCTGATATTTCAATACATAGTATGGATTTCTTTATTGCTGAGTCCATCCAATGAACTGATAAAAAGTGGAGGTTATGTTTGATCAAACAAGAAATGGAAAACAATTGTTAGGATTTTAATTCTGCTGTTGACTGTTAGAGAAGGAGGTTTGGGTGGAATGGAAGTTTTATGGTTTGGTGTACAGTGTACTCTAACGCTTCTGTTGCTTTTCATAAGATTGTGTTTCCGGGTTACCAAAAATGAAGCCCCAAAAAATGTTTTGGTCCTTGAACGTGATGAACAAAATGCAGGACTGCTCATTGTAGGTGGTGATTTTTTTAGTTGAATATTATTTGTGTTGGTTTGACATATTGATATATATCATCTCCTCTCCTTGTCTACCTCATCACCTGAGAAACCTTTTAAAAAATTCATGGGCATTTTAGCACGTGTTGTATAATTTCTCTCCTATGTTTGGTGGTTTACATGGATAAGGATTAGATAAAGCTTCTAATTATTAGTAATTCATTGATTACTTGCAGGAGAAAGTGTTCGTATTTGCGTTGTCACAAGCTGCATATGGAGCTTGCTTGTTCCTCGGCTATTGGGGCTATTATCTTCTTTTTCGTGCATTTAGAAGTTCTGATCTGTTCCCCATTAGGTATAGAATATTTTATGTTGTGAATCATTTTCTCTTCAATGATGAATATGCTGCTATGATTGTTGCACAAGAAAAATAAAAGAAGAGAAAAAGAAACAAAAATGTCAATATAATAATGATAGTGAATTTATGTGGTAATACCTATCAAAAAAATATAATGATAGTGAATTGATATATTTCTATAAATTTAACCTTTTAAGCTTGTCCTTCAGCTATCTTCTCTCAAATAGAACACATTAGATCTTTGGAATGTTGTCAATCCTAGATGCCTTTTTTGTGTGAATCTCATTTAGTCCTCTGCAATGGGCTAACTGACTTCAATTTTCTCTGGAAAAATATTAGGCTGCGTCTTGTGTGTCCTATCCTTACTTGTGAGCTCGATAGTTTTAACATTCCCTTTATGTTGAAAGTGAATGGTATGCATTGACAGATTGGCAATGGTTTACAAATTTGTTACTGAAACTTTCATTTTGACAGCTATGACACTTAGGGTCCATCAAACTACTATTTTGTTGCATTTAAGCCATACCGTTAGATGCTGCCGTCTCATGACCACTTTTCTATCATCCTTCCTATAGTACCCTTCATTTTTTTAAAACCAAAATAATTTTAAAAAACGAAATTAAAAAAGAAACAAAAGGAAAAAGGAGGTAAAACATAAAGCCACCCCCCAACCCACCGGGGAAGGGGGGTGGCTTGACCAACCCATTTGTTTTTTTTTTTTTTTGTCTTTAAGTGTACGAAGGGGCTTAATTACAACAAAATGGTAGTTTGATGGACTCAAATGTCACAGCTGTTAGTTCGTGGGGCTTTATAAAAAACTGTTGTTAGTCGAGGGGGCTAAACTATATTTAACCCTTCACTTTAGTATATGCACACACAAAAATGTATTGTTAAGAGGAATCTGGTTCATATTTGTAGACCATACCGTTTAGAATCTTTCACACCCTTCATTATCCTATTATGCGTACCGAGTTATTTGGCAGGCTGAGCTGAAATAATATGGTAGCTTAGGTGTGATCTACAGTAGTTTGTTGGTCATATGCCTTTTTTATAGGGGCCCAGCTGACCATTTTATCTTCCAAATGAGGTTGCACGCCCGCATTTGCTTCCCAAAGAAAAACAAGACTATATATTTTTTCCTGCTCCTATTCTCTACATATAGGCTGCAACTGAGTCTTTTCAGTTAAAACGCTGGTGGTGGGTTGTTGAGAGAATAATTCTCAATATCTGAACAGTATTATCATGACGTCATATGGTGTTACAAAGTATGAAATATATCGTTTTTTTTTTCTTTACCACCTATATGTAATGATATGTCCTTATCAATTATTACCTGTCTTCTTGTTCTTGTTTTCATAATCATTAGTGCATTACTGAATAACAGAGTACTCTTGCAGAGCAGGAACTTTGAAGGGTTATGATAGTCATCTGTCAAAGATGTGTTTTCTGTTTACCCTTCAGTCCTTTCGGAAGTTGATCCTTCAGGAAGGAGAAAAGGTGGTCCTTGTGTGGTTGGATACACCATATAACCAAGCTGTATATGGACTTGTAGACAAACTAGGTAAGTATGTGGTCCAGATATCTTTCGGAGTAGGGTTAATTACCCTATGATCACAACTAGATTTTATTTTGATCTGCTCTATGTTAACTGAAAAAAATGTAGTGGATTTTACTGTTTTCCTGTTTTGACTTTCTGAGCATGCTTAATCTGTTAACTTTTATCATGTTCCAGGAAGCTTAGTGGTGAGGCTAGTGTTTCTTCCTTTTGAAGAAAGTTCATATGCCACCTTTGCAAGGTCTGCGTCAGGTTTTCATCTCTCCTTTGTTTCCTTTTTTTGGACACAAAAATCCAGCACATATCTCATTTTCCTTATGGGTTATCATTTTCTTGGTTTTGATGTTTATATTTCTTTCACCATATTATAATATTAATTAAATTCATCATTTCCTATCAACTTAAGTTTCTAGGATAAGTGTTGATTTAACATGGTATCAAAATTAATGTTTCTTTAATATATACCTTGCATTTATGTAATGTGTTGCCCTTCACTTATTGAGAGGGAGTTTGAGCCTATACATAAACAGGAGTGTGCAAAATATTAATTAAATGATTTCAACCATTTTCCTATTGACTTAAGTTTTTAGGATAAGTGGTGATTCAACACTTCATTTGATAAAGAGTGCTGCTTTGGTATATCTCTATAAATTATGCATTTTTAATTTCTCTTGAGCTGTAAAAAAGTACTTATGTATTAATTTTTTTTAATATACTGACAGGACAATATCCAGATAGAAGTAGGAAATTGGGAAATCGCCTTGCAGAGGCCCTGAAGTTAGTTATGTTAATTGGTATGTTTTTATACTCACTACTTCTGAATCAATCTATTTATATATTTACAACTTGCTTTTTTGTTCCTGGGAGGTATCGTTGAAGTGGTCATAGGAAATATGTTAGGAAATATGTGATGTTATTAGGATTGAGGAGAGGTCATTATACTTTGCGGAAATTGAGATAGATTTGCTTATTCATGTAGGAAAACTTATCCCCTCTTTGAGCTAAAGATGCCATATTAGTGCAATTATTGAAACCTCTTAGTTTGGCTGGACTTTTAGGCAAATCAGATGATTTCTACCCCCTCTCCAACTAAAACCTTTTTTTTTTGTTTGATGCCATATCATAGTATTTATGTCCATAGAAATGAAACATTTCTTTTTACCTCTCTCTCTCTCTCTTAGTACTCCATGTCAGTTGCAACCGTGGTGTTTTGGGTTGCATTGAGTTCCCAGAAATGTTACTTAAAAGACCTGCCCATTTATGTCTTTTCCTTTGTGACATGTTTTCCAGATACTCATACCAAATACCACCCCACCCCCCACGATGGTTTTACAAATTGAGTTTTTTCTGGAGGATTTTAGTTGTGATAAACAAAATTCTGTAATTTTAGCTTCCGAAAAAAGTTGATTTTTTTTTCTTTATGCAGAAATCTGATTGTTTAAACAGAGCTTAGCCTGCACAAGACGGTTCTGGGTTTCCCAGCCTCCCTTCATTAATGTGCAAGTCTGCTCTGCTTTGTAGTGGTGTCTAGAGTCATTGATCTTAGGCCAGCCAATTACATGATTGATTATCTGAGTCTCCTGTTCACTTTGTTGAGTTCTGCCAACAAGCATCTTGCCCAGGCACATCTCATATTGTTATACTTAGTGAATGGAGATTGAGGAGATGGGGGAAAAGTAAAAGTAGATGGAAGAAAATCTAATTGAGTGCATGTGCCACAGCCCAAATGTTACACTCATAGCACTCCCTGCCTGACCAACAAAAATTTCCTCTCAAAGTTAACAGAAGTTCCTTGCCCAATTATAGCTACCAGCAGAAAAGGGATTAAACTAGTATGGATTTCCAGATCTAGTTTCTGTAGTTAGAGAGTACACCGGTTCTTGAATTGCAGTAAGGAGTTGCAGCTGCAACTGTTGGTGGTATTGACTTGACACATATAATGAGGAAAATGAAAAGAGAAGCTTAGCTTAATGTCTACACTGGGTAAAAATACTGGTATGAAATATCTGGGTTAAATTATGTGATTTAACATTTAGGGTTTGTGAGTTCAAAATTAACAATTATAAAAATCACTTGGCCTGTGTTCTGTTCAAGGGTAGTCAATACTTGGCTAATTTGACTACCTTGTAAATAGATGACAGCAAAATTAGAAATGAATGCATTTGTGAGAAGCCTGAGGTGACTGAGTCTGCTAAGACTGTCTGGCCATGCAGCATGAAGCGGTGGCTGTAGCTCGAGTGTCAGAAGGTCACCATGGAGGAACCAAAAGTTTGGGGTTAGGTTTAATAGGTTATATCAGCAGTATAGATGCCTCCCTTCATCTTTGAATTTCCAAAGGGCTCTGATAAAATTTTTTTTGTAACAATTCTATACTCCCTGTGAGCACATATGCATTCTATGAAAAATTTTCAACTTCAATTTACATATCTAGATGGTACAAGTTGACAACTGTATATGTGTAATTTCATTTTATTTTTACAAACACTGGGATGGTAGTATTCATTTCATTTTTCTTTGTGATCTTTTTTCCCCACTTGGTCTGAATTTGCAGCTGTATGTCTTGTAGGACTTGTATTTATGGCATTTGGACCAAGTTACTCTTATTCTCTCATTAGATTGTTGTATGGTCGGAAATGGAGTGATGGAGAAGCATCAACAGCCCTCCGGTATTATTGCCTTTATATAATCTTCTTGGCTATGAATGGTGAGTAGCTTTTTGTCATTCTGATAATTTTTCATGACTTGAATATTTGTTCACTTTCCTCATTTTAGATTTTTTCATGGCATCTGCTTATATTTATAAAGAAATATATGGTACGCTGTGGGCAGCTGTACTTATCAGAAAAGAAAAGATTATTTGGACAGCTGTGGCAACAATTCAAGTTCAGCTTAACACAAGACATTTAACCAAATTAAATATTTTATCAAAAATCAATGGTAAAATGCTTCTCTTGGCTGGAAATTTGACAGAACCGGTCCCAAGTCCTAGTTATCCAATTTTTCGTATTTTTCTTGATAGTTGTGAAATAAGTAGTGTCTTAAAAGCTGGATGGGACTGGCTGGTTCAGCAGGTGAATTGTGAACTGATCTCATTTTCAGTCTGTTCACCCCCGTAACCCATTCTTCCAAATGAACTAGACTCTAGTGTACTGGATTAAACTGATCAGTTCATTGATTGAATGGGATTGAATTGGTCAACGAACCAGTGAAGCAGTCCAATTTTATTGGTCTATTTTTTATACTTCCTCCATAAAGGAAGTTGACAAAAGACATGCCTTCTAATGAAACATTCCTTTTAAAATAACTTTAGGTGGGCCAAGAAGGTGAATTCAATTTTGAAAAAATGTGAGTTTAAATTTGAAAAGCGATGGGTTCGAAGTTTAAGGGTGATATGGAGAATTAAAATTGGTAAGTGCTTTCAAATAGAAATTTTCATCTATTTTGGGAGTGTCCAAAAAAGGAAAGCTCGTCATTTTTATGGGGTGAAAGGATTGTATGAAAATTCACATTTTTCTTATTGTTTTCCTCAAATACTCAAAAAATCTTGTATTTTTGGATTATTTAATTCATACATCAAGTTAGTAAGTATAAATTGTATCATACTAATATCATTATAATCTTTTTTATTAATTCAATCACAATAAGGTATTTGATATCAAATTGGTTAATCCAGTTGAACCGATGAATCAGTGAACAGGTTGCCTTTTTGGGTCACTTACTGTTTGGATTGTTAAAACAATGGAAAAAGGAGCTGTGCTAGGAATAGCAGGTTTCCCATTTTTTTTGTAATTTTAGCTGCACATATTACCTTTTTATACCATATACTTTTTCTTAATATAATCCTTGGATTGTTTGGCATTTTAGATGAAATGTGTACTAGACCCAGTCTCCAATTTTGATGTAATAGAAACTAAAAACTCAAAAATTGTACTTTTCTTACGAACGGATAGTACAGATGTCTTAACCCTTTGACTGATTAGTCAATGTCCCTGAACTGTACTTGGCAGTTGTAATTAGTCAATGTCCCTGTATTTTTAGGGCTTTTTCTCCTTAATAAAACTCCTTATTAGTTATCAAAAAAAAAAAAAACTGTACTTGGCAGTCGTCATTTAATGTAAAAAAATTCAACCTCTATGATTTCCTAGTGAGAGGTAACCCAGATATCTTACTGCTTTTTTTAAAGACAAATTTTCCTGAAATTTATGTTTAGATTATTCTGGTTTTCCATCAGGAACGTCCGAAGCATTTCTACATGCAGTTGCAACCGAGAACCAACTCAAACGCTCAAATGATTCGTTGCTTGTTTTTTCGTTGATTTATATAGTCCTGAATGTTCTGCTGATTCGTTCCGCTGGTGCAGTTGGCTTAATATTGGCAAATTCTTTAAGTATCCTTTTCTCGTTGTGGGCATTCTTCTTTGTACCTTTTTCTTTTGTTGCCCTGGTAATGTTCCGAATTTTTTTTTAATTGTTTGAACTCTGCAGTGAACAACTATTTATTTTTCTAACGATTCAAACAGATTCTACATCTAGAATTGAGATTAAAGTAATTTATCTGTGGTTTCTTGACTGTTGCAAAGATATGATTTTGAGGATTTTATACTCTATGGTATTCATAAAGCGTTATTTCCAGGTATGGCTTTTACATGGAAGTGGTGTTTGTTTTGGTGTTATTTTGACCTTGAACTAATTTCTTCTTCTCCACAGGATTCTTCCTCATTTTCCTTTTCCAGCTGCTTGCCTTCAGGATGGACAGTTCTGTTGTTTTCAGGTGTAACCACTCTCATTTCCGAGAAGATATTTTTGGATCGTGAAAATTTCTGGCCGACATTTGCAATTCATTTTTCTATTGGGTTGGCTTGCTTCTGTGTGTCATCTTTTGTCATGTAAGTTTCTTCTTTTGCTCCCCATCCATTTGAAAATCTTCACCGTGTTAGTTTTGTTCCCTTAAACCTTGGTTTTGACTTGTGAGTTCTGTCAAATAATCTTTCCATTTCTATTAACAGCTATCGCCGTGAGAGGCCTTTCATCAACAGAATTATCCGTTTTCGTGATCACTCGGACTGAAGAATCGACATTTTCCCAACAAATATTATGGTGGGATTATATATTTCTTTGCCTTAATTATTTACTTTCTTATTTGTTCATATGGATATCATAAATCAAATATTCTTTTGATGCAGCGAAAACTCGAGGGTAAGGGTGAGGGAGTTCAAGCCAATTCCAGAACATGTTTATTAACGAACACCGCTGAAACTGGTTTCGAGTTTGCAAAGAGAAGCAAATAATGGATACTAGATAATGAGCAAGAGGGCTGTTCTATTTAAAAGTTTTGGAGGCATATTACCCGACACACTTTTTTTTTTTTTTTGTCCATTGACTAATTGAAATCAGTTAGAATATTCGAAGAACCGGACGCAGGATAGGAATAGCTTACTAATCAATCAATACAAGGTATTTTACTAGGGTCAAATATCATGCTCTTACCAGGCTTCTGTATTTTGATGGTAGAGAAAAAAAATATCGTTCCCTTATATTTTTGTTGTCTTCAAAGCGGCATCGTATTGGCAGCGGTGCTCGAAACCTATTTGGAATATGTAGCTTTATCCAAATTTGATTGAATCCGACCCATTAACGTAATCTAAAGTGAATATCGAAGTCCGGCTTAGTTTGTTGGCTTACGTACTATCTTTACATATTTATATATGCGTTAGCTTTTTTTTTCTTAATCTTTTTTTTTCTATAATAAATATAATTATTAGATGATCATTTAATTTAATTTAATTTGTTAAAAACTTGCATTTCAACTATTGACGACAGGTGGCACCCATGGCATTTAAACTACCAAGCTTCTAATTTATGATTTACATTTCAGTTTCATGATGTGTCGGTGGAAATCGAGAAGGATATATAGTCACGAAGCTTGAAACCATGGGCTTTTATGTACATAATGAGTAAAATCTTTCAGGTACATTCTTTTTTCCTATTAGAACGTAACTTAAGGATATTTATTTAAGTTCACTTCTGCTCTACGATACTATGAATCTATGATCATGATTATCATATGTTTCTTTGAGTGAAAGTATAATTCAAATAATTGGTATTAAAATGGAAGAATCGCCTCATCACCATCATAAGATGTGATGCAAAGCTTATCCCATTTTCTACTATATTTATCAATATTTGTCTATACAAGTTTTCTCATCATATAAAATTGTTGAAAAAGTAGTGAAGGCTTAAACTTTCATAGAAAGGGTTAAAGGATCTAAACCCTAAAACTGTAATACCGTGTTGTAGTTTGCATGAACAGTTTAGATACAAAAGGTGGAGGCACGCTACTCTCTTGTTGTGTCCTCAGCTACACAATCATCTCCAAAACAGTAAAATTTGTGGAGTCAAAGTCTGCTAGTTTGGCCTGTGAGAAAGAAATACACAATCATAGTCATAGATATATGAAATAGAAGCGAGAAACGGACAAATCTCACACCACGCTTTGCGTAACAATAATATGTTACACCATTTCAAACTGCCTCTTGGAAAACTAGCATATTATGTGCTTCATACAAATGACGTGGCATGATTTTAAATATAAATTAGGAAATTATACAAATAAATTAATCTGTATATATATATTATGAGAGAAATAATGGAATGATGTATATGATTATGAAGGAGGAATAGTATTATCATTTAATCTTTGCGCCTAGGAGGGGTTTATATATATATAAAATATTATGAGAGAGATAATGGAATGATGTATATTATTATGAAGGAGGAATAGTATTATCATTTAATCTTTTGCACCTAGGAGGGTTTAAACCTTAATTAAGGCTCCACTTCTAAAAGATTGAGAAGTATGAAAGAGTTACAAGACAATTAGCATATGTATATGGTGTATAGCCAAATGAAGGTGAGAGCTAGCAAACGTACAAAAAAACCGACCTACCAAAACAAAAGGGTGATGATTAACAGTGCACCCACGGGTGTATGGGTTGTCCTCCAATGTCAATAGAAATGACCAACGCAACAATGGTAATTATATGGTTTGAAAGCAAGAAAAAGAAAGGTAGAAAAGAGAAAAAAAGTGGGGGAAAATATATATGATACTTATGATTAAGATGTAGACTAGGGTTTAGACAAGTATCCAACAAAAACATAGAAATAAAGTGAAGTTGCATGTTCTAAAACAAAATCATTACAGTTTTTGAGTTTTGCTTAGGAGGTTGGATTCCATAATGGATTTCATGCCAGTTACTCTTTTGCTTTACCACTCGAAAACGAGTGAGAGCACGAGTGAGTGCACAAACACGTACACTTTAAATGGAGAAACAAACAAAACAAAACAAACAAAACTTAAAAAAGAGGAGAGGACTTGTGTGGTTGTGCCCGAACCAGCCCAAGCCTGGTCAGACCCGAGTCCAATCCGATAGGGATGATTTCAAAAAAAAAAAAGAAAAGAAAATATATTATAGTGTGCATGGTGCCAAACATATAAATTAGGACCGACAATTTTTTACATTACCTATAAACTTGATACAAGCTCAACATGAGATTAGCGGATTAGAGCCGATGAATTTTACCCGTTTAATTAAATATATCAAGTTATAGTTGACATATATATAGTCATATGCTCATACCTTGACCCCGACATGTGACATTTAAGCCTGACAGTTTTTGATATACTTGTGAATCTGACATAAACTCAACACAAAATTAACAGTTAGGGTTGTAGGGTCTAACCTGTTTAATTAAATAGGTCGAGTTAATGTTAACCTATATAATATTATACCCATGCCTTGATACGACTCGAACTCGATATGCAAACATAAATTGTCACCCTTAACATAAACAAAAAGAGTTGCTCAATTCAGCAGCTAGACTATAATTAGCATCTATATTTTGCAATACCCATGCTATGATCTAGCTCCAATTGATAATTCATATATAGTCCCATTTGACCTCAAAAGCAGCTTAATTTTGAACTTATCTTAAGCATATAAAAAATGACTCATAAACAAATGGTTAACTTTTTGCGATTGTTCAGTCTTATGACATCAAGTGGCTCATAAAAAAAAGTTTAGGGTTATGAATCAAACAAGACATAGCATTTTGGAATATGAGGACTTGATATTCTTATTTAAAGCCTATATCCTTTGGAGCAACCAAAGGACTCAAGAGACCTAGAACAATTCGACATATTTGGCTTAGGTGCTGTAAAAACAAAATATAATAAAAGAAATCTCATATAGTTTTTTTAATGGTTTAAATTTAATTTCACTCTCTAAACTTGAAATTAAATCTAAACCATTAAAAAAAACTACACAATATTTTTCTTTTTCTTTTTTTAATGCAGCACTTAAGCCAAATCCCAAATTCGAAAAGGGTATATCACATTCAAAATATTGTACCATGATTTTTTTTTTAAAAAAGGGACAGCATCAAGGATAAAGTAGCATCCTCTCTTTTATTAGAAAAAAAAACAAAGAAAAAGAAAAAGAAAAATTATATTGCCAAAACCCTAAAAAAGAAAGGAAAAAAAA
>CM017323.1:11190890-11268845 GCA_006937295.1 Carpinus fangiana
TTGAAACCCATATATATATATATGTGGAAGGCAATGATGCAAAATTTCTTAATCAAACAAGTCATGTTCATTTTAAGCCGGATTCAATTTTCAAAATAGAATACTTTGTTTGGTTATTGCGTGGAACTTTAAAAAGAGTTCCAGCAACCATATATATATATTAGCAACCACGAAGCTAGCTAGACATAACTTTGCCAACAAGATCACCATGAAAGAGAGAGATGGAGGAAGCAGGTGGGATTTGCCCCTTTCTGCAAGAAATGCGATGAATCAATTTCCCAAATCCCTCCCCACATTTGGCTTGATCACCAAACTTTTGATCCCTTTTTCTTTAGAAGATCCAAATCATTTGGTTGTCTATTCTCTCATTTTCTTGTTATACTCTCCAAAATAAGTCTGCAACTCTTCACGTTAAAGCATCTATTTTTAAGAGACATCAAATGATCCAACATGACATGTAATGATGATCATGGGACCCCTTTTTTGTAATCCTCTTGTTATCTTCTCCAATCCACTTAGGCCACAAAGATCCAACAACAACTAAAGCTTTCAAACTGTGATTATTATATTTCTTCACTGATCACATGGACTCCTCCTCTTAATTCTCTGATTTAGCTACCTAAATCACAACAAAACAAAAGCTTCAATATTTACTTTTCTTTTTCTTTTTTTCATATAAATAAAAAATAAAAAATTTAATGGTTGAAATCGAATCGATCGCAACTTTGTGGTCGAATCACAAAAAAAAAAAATCCTATAATCTGCCGTCGTGGACATCAACATCTTACGATCTTAATTAAGTGTCGCACATTACTTAAGCACATAACTATATGCGTATTATAATCTCATTAAAGCTTTTAAAAGAATAAATAAGAATGTGAGAAATGCGAAGTAGTGGGCAATTGCACGTCACCACATGTCTCATATACCCGGTCCATTTGAGGTGGCGTATAATTATTGGACGTGTTGTGCACTCTCCTGAAGGGAGAGTGGGGATGGGATGCATATTGGTGAGGAGTATTAAGTCTAAATCTTGACTTAGAGTTGGGGTCACATGCTCATTTCAGTCACCTTCAAAAACTAATTATATTGTTCTCCACTTAGGGATGACTATGAGAAGTTTCATGTGGTGCATAGAAAGTTATCTCAGAGCAGAAAATAAGGAAGATGATGATCAGATGAGAGAGATAGAGAGAGAGAGAGAGATGGTGAGTGTCAAGTCAAACACGAGAGTGCAAGTCCACAGTAGTTACTGTAGACAGGATGTAAATGGGGTCCCTTGGGCCTTAGCCATTTCCACTCAACCTTTTTCCTGAACCAATTGATATGGAGTATGTTCAATTCTTTTTCATCATTCTCTTATGGAACCCCACTGCCCCACTCTTTTACTTTCTCTTACACAATGTTGGATCTCTCTCCCTACTCCTTTTTTCTGCCCTTGGCCCTTGGCCCTTGTTGCTTCCTACTCTTCTAGCTTTGCTTTATTTATTTGCACCTTCAATTATATTTATATATATATATATACACACACCTAGCATTTCAATAGTATCTCAATTTTTTGAGTAAACTTCACTTACTTATGATGTTTTGACACTTTTTTAATTGTATTCTTTAAGTTTAAAAAGTTTGCAATGTCGTTTTTCGTTAGAATTTTTTATTAAATCCTAACATTGGAGGTCAAAATTCCCAAAATATGCTTGTTTTAAAAACAATTACAAGACATTCAAGCCGTGGGCGGCCATAGAGCTTTTTTTTTTTTAAAAAAAAAAAAAGGTTCTTCGTCTATTTTACTTTTTTAATCAATGGTAGTTCTGTATTTTTGTTCCTTTTATCGGGTTATAAGGGATATTGTACCTATTTACCGTCTTATTTAACCTTAAAGTACCCTAACGATAGAGGTGTCATTGCAAAGTTTTGAAACATAGTAACTCAAAATTGCAACTTTTAAAACTTTAAAAATATAATTGTGCAAATTAAAAGTGCCGAAGTAAGTGAAATTCTTCCCAAATTCTTTTGGTATAAATCAAATTATTGAAACAGTTTTGAAAGGTAATATAACAGTTAACTAATCTTAGCTGGGTTATTAATGGGACAGGAGATGCATCAATATGAGTATACGTTTGACAAAAGAATGAGGCTGCATGGGGTCTACGTCCTGTACTTTTGAAGATCACCATAAAAAAAAGGGTAATAGATATTTAAGCCTGATAATAAAGTTGATAACTAATAATATCACAATTAAAATATATAGAATATGTGGTGAATATATATATCTCTAAATTGTGATAATTAAATGGTATATATTAGAGATTTCTTAATAGAGAAAATGAATTTAATATAATGAAAATCGATGTAATGTAGGTATTTTTCACTCTTGATCCGAATGAATAAAAGACAAGAGACAAATTAAGAATTCTTTGCAAACACAAAGTGAAAAGCGACTCACTTAACTAAACAATGTGTTCTAAAATTGGACTACAAGAAACTTCCAAAGCTTTCTAGCTTTGAAAAGAAAGCAATGGATGTCAGAAAATTATGATACCAAAATGTCAATCTGCAGATTAACAAGTTGAGACTATTGATAATTAAGCAAGAGTTACAGTAAAAGCATCATCTTCTAAGATATATATATATATATATATATATATAAGGGAGTTGAATTGAGCAGCTTTGAGCTTCACCAATTGAAGCATCAGTGGGGTTGGTGAGCAAGTGCTTGGTGACAGCTATATATATATATATATATATATATATGAAGTCAATAATGGTAATTTAAATCCTATTATTATTTAAGTGAATTTAGACAATTAACTTTAACATTTACTTTATAGTCGAGGTAAATTAATATTACTGTAGTCTGTAGATGCATACTTTGAAAAAAAAAAAAAACAAAAACAAAAACAAAAATTTGTGAATCTAGAACATCGAACATTGGTAGGCAGGGAAAGAATTTGAAAGAAAATGTTACTAACAAATGATGAATTCATAAAAAAAAAAAAAAAAAGGAGCCTAATGCCTTTGGCATAGGATTTAGGGCTTATTGTCAAATAAATTATAGGGAAACTTCACAAAATATTTTTTAACTTCCACTCGTTTTGACAATACTCCCTCAAAGTTTAAAAACTTTCAATTAAGAGTATCGAATTTTTAGTTTCTTTCAATTACTCATTTTTGTTATGATTCTTTGTTAAATTTTGTAAAAAATAAAAATAACTTATGAATCTTTACAATGTTTTTCCTAATTAAAAAACATGGGTATTTTGATAATTTTGACCAAATTTAACGAAATAGGATTAATTGAAAGTTTGATACTCTTAACCCGAGAATCTTTAAACTTTAGAGAATACTTTCAAAACGCGTAAAAGTTTAAGAGAATTTTGTGAAATTTCTCATAAAGCATATCGACAATTTTTTATTAACATCAATGTAAGTGACAAAAAGTGATCCAACGGTTGTGGTGGGTTATTAGAAGATAATAATGCTTACTTATCCATATTAACTCATAAAAGAACAACAAACAAAAAAGAATGATTGAGAATCAGAAAATATTGCAAATTGCAGGGATTAATTATTTAATATGATATATATATATGCTGAATTATCCTGGACTGATCGAGATTTAATTGGCAAACACACAACAAAAAGTGCAATTAATTAGCTTTAGAAAGGCTCCCCTCCCCACCCCCACCCCCACCCCAATAGATAAAAAAAGTGGGGACATAGTTGTCTTTGGAGCCAAAAGGTTGGGGACAAAACCGTCATGGAAAAGGTGATGAGGGAGCAACCGTTAAGGCGAAAATTGAGACAATAAATAATTAAACGCGTCAGCGTGGGGGCCGGCTGGGGCATGATGGAAAATGCCAAGGCCCAAGGACCGGAGACTGGAGGTGGTGTGGTGGTAGGGTCACGCCCGTCACGCGAACCCCCCTCCAGAATGAGTGCGTGACCAGGCACGTGCCCACCCCCCGAAGAATGAATGCCATAACAGAAATAAATACTGTATTTTTTATTATTATTATTTTGAAATTAACTTTTTCCCCTTTGCTGTTAGCCTGTTACACTACACAAGCCGATGGCGGAATGGGTACGGGTGAGAGACAAAACGGCCGTGGGCCCCCACCATTGCACTCCCCTTGATATGGGCCATTCACCCACGCCTACTGGGCCCCCACCTCTAAGGCTGATGATCTGTCCTCTCCCTCTCCATCGCTCTCTTAAATCGATCTTAATATATTTGCAAGTTTACTTGCCCAATGCGAATCCAAAGTAAACCTTCAATTCCCTTTTTTTTTTTTTCTTTTTTTTCTTTTTTTTGCAATCAAAACAAGTAGAGCCCTCTAATGTAGGTCGTGTCGTATTAATTGATTTGTGAAAAATAATTAATTAACTGAGTTGATGGTTAAGTAGCTCATAAGTGCGGATCAGAATCCTCTCAAATTCTTTAAAAATTTGAGGCCCTCAAATTTTGAATATTGACCGTTTATCTTGATTTTAATGGTTAAAAATAAAAGGTTTTTCAGTTTTTAATAATTAAAAAATCAAAATGTGATTTTACTTTAAATGTGAAAACTGAAAAGCCTTTTATTTTTTGCATTAAAATTAAGATGAACGGTCAAAATTCAAAATTTGAGGGTCACAAATTTTTAAAGAATTTGAGGGGATCCTAATCCCATAAGTGCAGGAAAATATCTTCTCCGCAGAGACAATTAATTAATGAGATTTTATTGTGATTTATTTATATAGTAGTACTGATCATTTTTCTTCAAAAAAAAAAAAAGTACTGATCATTTGTAAAGATTATTTTACCCTCTTAAATTATATGTACTAACTGTATGCTCTCCTATCCTACGTTAATTGTTGAAGGGTTGACAAACAACTATTGGATTTGACATATACTCAAGCCTAGCTAGCTATGAAATGCTCTACTTCATGCTCAGATATAAGTCATGACCTAATGGTTTCATAGCGTTGAACGAAAAGTAATCTTGATCACCGACCCTATATCCTACTTCTGATCTCTACCCATTTCTTTTTCTTTCTTTTCTTAAATGGACCCACTCGTATGTATTTTTCCTAGCTAGCTAGCTATATATATATATAATTGAGTTGAATATTAGCTCTTATCTAGGAGAATTGGACGGTGCTGATCATTTTTCGGTTTAGGAGTAAAACATGGCGTCAACGACAGACGACTGCTATGGCTTCTGAACATACGTACACGTACAATATTTGCATGCACTACTTTACATTGTTTTGGATTAAAACATTACAGCAACCCACTGGAGACTTATTTTATTGAATGGACCAACCAAAACTTATTTTTCTTTTTTTAACTTTTGCCAGGCACGACAACAAAAATACCAATGAAATTGCTCTAAAATAAAATTCTCAGAAACACGTGCTCCAAAAAAACAAAAAAAAAGGGTTAATGGATTCCCACAAATGACATCACAGAAGGACATACTTCAGCTGGGAATTTTGTAACCACGAAACAGTCACTCTCAGTGTTGTCTGTTTTGTTAGGGTGGATATATATAAATATAATTCATCTTCGTATTGTTTTTGTTTCTACGTGCTTCTCAGGGACCCTCAGACCGACAGTATTCGGCTCTGTTTGCCAAAGGACCAGTACGATTTGGTAAACGGTTTAGGCAAAGCCAAGCAATCCTACTTTTTCACTTTTCTAACATTTTCACATCATATTAATTACTTATTATTACTATTTAAATAAAAAATTACAAAATAATTTCTTTTTCTTTTTTTTCACAAAATATTTTTTTTTTTCTTACATCAATTAAATTTTCTACAGTTTTAGTTCATTCTTTTTTTTTTTTCTTACATCAATTAAATCTGCTACAGTTTTAGTCCATTTTTTTTTTTTTTCTTACATCAATTAAATATGTTACAGTTTTAGTCCACTCTTTTTTTCAAGTCATTTCCCCCCCCCCCTTCTCAAAAAAACTTAAACATGCTCAAAACACTAAAAACACGTATAAATTATTTTCAAAATCGTTTAAAATATATCTTAATAAAGATTCAAAGAATGCCCAAAAAGCTCATTACCTAATTATGAATAGCAGTTAATAACCGCAAGAACCATGCAAATATGAATAATAATTACATAAAGCGAGTACGAATACCTAAAAATAATAACCGCATTATGCGAATGCATACAAGGATCCATTCACAGCCCTAATTTAACCTAGAATTTTGTTTAGCTACCAAAATATTGGTATGTTCCTTAAAATTTGTGTGGTTTTGTTTGACATTCTTAAAATATAAAATACTCTTAAAAATACAACAATAATTTTTATATTTATATCACATCAATACTTTTTTTTCATACTAAAAAATACGTTCTAAAACATCTTAGCAAACACAACACTTAACGTACGTACCCGATTGCACTCGGACAATAACTAAGTTTTAAAATTTTTTGGAGGTACCAATTATATGAACCATGTTGGATATCACATCAATATTTCACCGCTGTCTCACTATGGTGATTTGACTATTAATCTATCTCTATATATATTTATTTTAATAATAATTAATTCAAAAAGAAATTGGCACGGTCACGTTATATAGTGAAATAATTTATTATGATACACATAATATTTGGTAATAATAGTAAAGACATTAATAATATATATATAGAGAGAGAAAAGATGTGGGATGGAAGGTAGCGTGTTAAACGAAGATATAATTGAATATTAAAATGAGTTGGGATGATTATGTTTGAAGCTTTATTCTTGTCTTAAGATATTCTCTAGTAACACTAATGATACAAAAGTACATCTCCATAATGCTAAAGCTTTTCTCAAGTCAAACTCGGGAGGAAAAAAGCAACACAACTTAATATATTCGGTATTATATATATAAGGTTAAATACTTCATTCAACCATGTAGTATAATTTTTTTTATTTTTTGACCTATATGATTTATTTTTTATCTTAAGGGATCCTTTTAGTTTGCCTAAAGACGGAGTGATCCCTCCGTCAAAATTTTGTCTAAAATTTGACAGAATGCCACATGAGCACCAATTACAGTTTGACACCGCATGTGTCTACATTAAAAAAAAATTAAAAATTATATTTACTTAAATTAAAAAAAAACATTAAATATAATTTTTTTAATGTTTTTAATTTTAAAAAAATATTTTTTAATTAATTAATTATATAGATACGTGTCAAATCATAATTGGTGCTGACATAGCGTTACGTCAATTTTTAGACAAAATTTTGACAAAGGGACCAACTTCATCTTGAAGCAAACCAAATGGACCTCTTATAATAAAAAACAAAATCTNCAAGTCAAACTCGGGAGGAAAAAAGCAACACAACTTAGTATATTCGGTATTATATAAGGTTAAATACCTCGTTCAGCCATCTAGTATAATTTTTTTTTTTTTTTTTTTTATCTATAAGATTTACTTTTTATCTTAGGAGATCATTTTAGTTTGCCTAAAGACGAAGTAATCCTTATGTCAAAATTTTGTTTGAAATTTATAATATACAATAAGGTATTTCACCTTATTGTATATTATATTAATCGGAGACTTTAATATAATATATATATATTAGAAGAATTAAGGATTTTCTTGAATTTCAAACATCCGCGCCAACACGTCGAAGAATGAAGGCTACTCATTCCAAGAAGCACAATCATACACTGACACGGCTGCTTGACACATTTTGTGACAGCCACTCATAGAGAGTGTCCATTTTTGTTTCCTTGTTTCCCCCCCTTTTTTTATTTAATAATAATAGGAATCTTTGATCTTCGATGGCCCCAGTTTCTATCATATTCCTTGCTGTAGTTCGTTTGAGGAACACAAATAAAAAAGATAGACGAAACCCATTGAACAAAAATTTCAAATCCATCCGATACAAGTAACTCATATACTTAATACAAGTAATTTTCATATGGCCTTTAATAGGAGAGACTCATAATCTTATGTATATATATATAGATTCACCATTGAAATTGAGTAGTGTCGGACATTTTACTTAAAATCAATTGGTGTTAAAAAAGACAAATTCAAGTTTTTTTATGAATCTCAACATTGCACCTATTGGGCTTGTTTTTGAAGCGGTCGCAAAGAAGGGCAAACTTAAGTCTTTTATAGATTTCGACATCACTTCCAGAAAGTCTGTTTTTAGAGCGATCGTAACGATCAACATTGTGTCCCAACAAGACATATATATTTTCCTTTTCCAAAAATGGAAGGTATGTGATAATGAAAAGGTTTTTATTGATGTAATATACGGTTAACATATCCAACTTGTTGGAACAAAATGTTTGTCGTTGCTATCACTCTAAAAACGGACTTGCTGGAGGTGATGTCGAAGTCTAACTACTGTTTATCTTCGTCACATGTTTACAATAGTTGTTACTTATGATCAACCATAATCAAAGATATATCATGCATTATACTGCAGAAAATTGTGTAGTTATAAACTTATATAGGGGTACCCTATTTACATTTAAACTTGTGTTTGCTTATTGTTAGTTTCAATTTATGATGAGTTGATGAAATTATTAAGTCACGTTTTTTATTAGCCTATTATCGAGTATATATTTGTAAGTGTTAAAAGGATAAGGCTAATCTAGGGGCTAGGATAGATGTTACAAGTGCAAGTAATATAATTAAATAATATTATTAAGCCAAAACTCAACTTATCAATTTTTATTTATTTATTTTTTTTAGTATTTTAACATATTAATTATAGGAAAATGTTAGGCTTCTAAACAAATTTTACAAATTAATGTGCCACAATATAATTGGATTTCTCAAAATTTGTATTTATCTCATTTCTAACTATGTTGTACCACATTAGTTTGTAAATGTTTTTTTTATAAAATTTGTTTGTAAGTCTAGCATTATATGTCCCTAAATAATAACTTAATCGGCTGTAAACCACGTCTCATGAAACGAATATCACTAATTCAAATTTTCTCGATTTAATCCTTCCCTTACGTGGACATGTAAAAAATATATTAATTATAATATGACATTACTAAAAGGCTCTCCAACATATCTATCCATCTCTGCAACAAGTAGATGTACATGCAATATGATAAATGATTCTTATATTTGTTACAATTTATTAAGTATATACTCGTGAGTGCAAATAAATTAAATCTTACATTAGAAATGTTAAAACTATTCATCCAATTTTTTTTTTCTATGAGTCTGACCTATTAATTTCTCAAATTATTAATAGAATAGAATTGAAAGTCCACCATGTTATTAAAAAAACCACAATTAAGTGGATTTCTTAAAAAAAAAAAAAATCCCAAATGATCCCATTATGACCATGTCAATGATTATGAAAACCAAAAACACAAACACTGATTCGTTTCATCCAAGCACGGTGATAATGCCAAAATTAAGAAGGTGGTCCAATCACCTAATGTCATTATAAGTAATTAATGTTTAAAGAAGAAGAAATATTTAAAGAAGAAGAGAGGTTCGGGGGAATACGGTGGGAAAATGAATTGACTTTTCTTGGATCCTGTGAGAGACATCGCCACTGTTACGCATATTTATCAGTTTTAGAGGCCAAAGATAAAGGAAACAAGGAATGATGAAAAGTAGGAGCAAAAAAGAAAAGGAAAAAGAATTCCCAAGAAAACCAAAAGTATATCGACATCAGACAAAGGTAGAAAATACTGATCAGGCGCGGTGAGAGAGTGAGGGCAAAGTGGAAGGAGCATGAAACGGTTCCCACTCACACTGTAGTAGCAGTAGCGGTAGCAGTAGCAGTAGTTCTCTTTCTTTCTTTCTCTCTTTTTTTGTTTTCGTATGCCCACCAACACAACCCACTGATGAACCAACCAAAACAATTGTCATCATCATGAAACATCCTCTGCGCCCAGCACTCCAAAAAAGAAGCTCTCTCCCTCATCAAAACCTCCATTCCCTTAAATTTACCTCTTTGAACACCACCCTGCTGCTCTCAAACCCAACCCCGGCATTCTCAGCCAATACACCATAACACGATGAAACTTCTTTTTCTTTTTCTTATCTCCTTCACCTGTCCGGTTTTCTCGGCTCCCACCGCGGTCCCTCCTCAGCTACTCTCTCTTCTCTCTCTGAAATCCTCTCTCAAAGATCCTCTATCCACCTTCCATGACTGGGATCCGACCCCTGCTTTCTCTAAGCCCATTCCCCAAGTCGACCCGGTTTGGTGTTCCTGGTCGGGCGTCAAATGCCACCCTAAAACCGCACAAATCGCCGCCCTCGACCTCTCTCACCGCAATCTCTCCGGTGCGATTCCGTCCGAAATCCGGCTCTTGTCGCTGTTGACCCACTTGAACTTGAGCGGCAACAACTTCGATGGGCCTTTCCAAACTGCCATTTTCGAGCTGCCTGAGCTTAGGGCCCTCGATATCAGCCACAACAACTTCAACTCAACTTTCCCACCTGGGATTTCAAAGCTCAAGTTCTTGCGCTTCTTCAACGCTTACAGCAACAGCTTCACCGGTCCACTCCCGAAAGACCTCGTCCATCTCCGGTTCCTCGAGCAGCTCAACCTCGGAGGAAGCTACTTCGGAGGTACTATCCCACCGAGCTATGGCGATTTCCCGAGGCTCAAGTTTCTGGACCTGGCTGGGAATTTGTACTTGCAAGGTCCGATACCACCGCAGTTGGGCCTCTTGAGGCAGCTCGAGCGCATGGAAATCGGCTACAACGCGCTCGAAGGTGGCGTGCCCGTGGAATTAACCTTCTTATCTAATCTTAGGTACTTGGACATTTCCAATACCAATGTCTCCGGCACTCTTGCACCTGAATTCGGGAACCTGACGATGCTGGAAGAGTTGCTGATCTTCAAGACGAGGATTTCGGGCGAAATCCCGGCGAGTTTCGGGAACTTGAAAGCTCTCAAGTCTTTGGACCTGTCCGAAAACCAGCTATCGGGGACGATTCCTAAAGAGATTGCCACCTTGGAGGGACTCACCAGGATCAGCCTACTGGGCAACGAGCTAAGCGGCGAGATACCGGAAGGTATCGGCGAGTTACCGGAACTTGACACGTTACTCCTGTGGAAAAACTCGCTAAACGGAAGTCTCCCTCAAAAGCTGGGCTCCAACGGCAAGTTACAGCATCTGGACGTGTCTTCGAACTCGCTCACGGGTCCGATCCCACAAAATCTCTGCCTCGGAAACAAGCTCTTCAAGCTCCTTCTCTTCTCCAACCGGCTGGTCGATCAGCTGCCGACATCGCTGACCAACTGCACCTCCTTGGCTCGGTTTCGGATCCATGACAACCAGCTCAACGGCTCCATCCCGAATGGTTTTGGATCCTTGCCGAACCTCACCTTCGTCGACCTGAGCGCCAACAACTTCTCGGGCCCAATTCCGGAAGATTTCGGCAATGCCATCAAACTAGAGTACCTCAACATATCCCAGAACCAATTCGACTCCGTTTTGCCCGACAATCTCTGGAACGCCACCGACATGCAGATCTTTTCGGCCAGCTCCGCCAAGCTCATCGGTAAAATCCCAGACTTCGTTGGGTGCCGAAGTCTCTACAAGATCGAGCTCCAAGGCAACTCTCTCAATGGTTCCATTCCTTGGGATATCGGCCACTGCGAGAGGCTTCTGTCTCTGAACCTGAGAAGCAATTCACTGACCGGTATAATCCCCTGGGAGATCTCCACGCTTCCCTCAATCACCGACGTCGATCTTTCGCGTAATTTTTTGACGGGCACGATCCCCTCTAACTTCGGTAACTGTTCCACACTGGAGAGCTTCAACGTTTCCTACAATTTGCTAACCGGACCGATCCCCTCCTCCGGCACGATCTTCTCGAGCCTCCATCCGTCGTCGTTTTCGGGTAACGAGGGTCTGTGTGGTGGGATGTTGGCAAAGCCCTGCGCGGCTGACACGTTAGGAGTAGGTGAGAACGAGGTTCAGAAGGAGCAGCCCAAGCGGACGGCTGGGGCTATCGTTTGGATAATCGCGCTGGCCTTTGGGATTGGCCTGTTCGTTCTCGCCGCTGGGACCCGCTGTTTCCACGCCAACTACAGCCGTCGATTCAGCGAAGACCGCGAGATTGGACCATGGAGATTGACCGCCTTCCAGCGGTTACACTTCACGGCGGACGACGTCATCGAGTGTTTGTCCACGACGGATAAGATTCTGGGGATGGGGTCCACGGGAACAGTCTACAAGGCAGAGATGCCAGATGGCGATGTCATAGCTGTGAAGAAGCTCTGGGGCAAGCACAAGGAGACAGCACGTAGGAGAAGAGGGGTGTTGGCTGAGGTGGAAGTGCTGGGAAACGTGAGGCACAGGAATATAGTGAGACTGTTAGGGTGCTGCAGCAACAGGGAGTGCACCATGCTGCTTTACGAATACATGCCGAATGGAAATTTGGACGACCTGTTGCATGGGAAAAACAAGGGCAATAATCTGGTGGCTGACTGGGTTACCAGGTACAAGATTGCACTCGGGGTGGCTCAGGGGATCTGCTACCTCCACCACGACTGTGATCCGGTGATCGTGCACCGCGATCTCAAGCCAAGCAATATTTTGTTGGACGGTGAGATGGAGGCCAGGGTGGCAGATTTCGGCGTGGCAAAGTTGATCCAGAGCGATGAGTCCATGTCGGTGATTGCTGGGTCATACGGCTACATTGCGCCAGGTGCGTTTTGTTTTGTTTTTGTCCTAGCCGTTCCGTTCTTTTTGGCTGTGCCTTTTGCTATTGTGCGCTGGGGGGGTGTTGACTTTTGGCGCACGATAACTGTGATGTGTTTTATTTATGTTGGGTTAGTTTTTGGAATGTTTGTTTTAGTTCCCTTTGTTGGGTGACGAAATGTGGGTAAGTTGAGTAGCACTACAGTAGCTTGTCAGATTGTCTAACTCATAGGATTCGATATTAAAGATGAGTTCACAGTTCACTCTACAGTGATTAATAATTAGTTCAATTAATAGAAAAAGACAAAGAGAAGTGGCGTTTTCAACTATTTAAAATCTTTTCTTTTCAATATGGTAATGATCCCACATGATGGTCCAGGCTAATCATAACCCCTAATTTTGATTTGTCTTGATTGTGTGCTCACTGTGAACGCAATTTCAAGCTATTTGAGCCACGGCGGACGTGGCGCGCAATAACGGTGGTCTTTTCTTCTTTAGGCGGGGATTTTCCTCAAAACTGTTTCATATATAGCGCACTATCGCGCGTGAAGAACTCTTTCTCTTTTTCTCTTTATTTTTTGCTTTTCCTTTTTCAGAAGTCGTTTTTGGAAGATTTTACCTATAATGAGCTGGACCCACTTGGAGATTTGTCCAATATTGACCCTCATCAATGGTGTTTTTGACTTTCTTTTTTCTTTTTCTTTTTTTCAAAAACAAAAATATCACGCATGCATTTGGGTTGGTCGAAGTAGTACTTATCAAGGCCGTGTTTGGTTGTTTGTTTGTTTTTCTTTTTCTTGCAGAATATGCTTATACCCTTCAAGTTGATGAGAAGAGTGATATTTATAGCTATGGGGTGGTGTTAATGGAGGTTTTGAGCGGCAAAAGATCGGTAGATGCTGAGTTTGGCGACGGGAATAGCATCGTGGATTGGGTAAGGTCGAAGATAAAGACTAGGGATGGGATCAATGACATCCTGGACAAGAACGCCGGAGCATCTTGTTCACCGGTCCGGGAGGAGATGATGCAAATGCTTAGAATCGCATTGCTTTGCACTAGCCGGAATCCAGCCGACCGACCCTCCATGAGGGATGTTGTGTTGATGCTGCAAGAAGCTAAGCCCAAGAGGAAATTGCCGGAGAGTGTGCTCGGCGGCGGTGGTGGTGGTCGTGATAATGGTGGTGGTGATATTCCTTTGGCACAAAAGCCTGTCGTGGAATGTAATTAATATGAATATTGGTTTACTGTTTTTTTTTTTTTTTTTTTTTTTTTTTTGGGTTACTTTTTAAATTGCGGGGGGATTGGTATAGGAGAAGTAATTTTTCTTTTTGGCTTTCAATATGAATTTTCATGTTTTGTTGCTCTATTTTCTTTCTACATTAATGTTATAATTATATATGACCTTGGGTGTGTTGCTGCTTATATATATAAAAATTAAGGCTCTAAATCATGGTTACCATGGACTAGTCCTGTGTCTACCAATTGTTGGGAAGATACATTAAGGATGAAAATTCAGCTCAGTTTCTGGCACTAAAACTAACGATCGAGTAATTTGCGTGAGACCACGCACTAGCAGGTTGTAGGTTGAGACTGTTTAATATTATTTTTATTATTATTAATTTAAGTTTTTAAAACATATTGCATGATTACTAAACAATAGTGCTTAGAAATGCACTAGTTTGAGTCGTCCCCAAAATTTCTGAACGCTCCCTTCTCTCTCCTGAAACCTCCATTTACGGTCAAGCTTGAGGAGGTGGTGGAAAACTTTGAGTCGTCCCCAAAATTTCTAAACACTCCATTCTCTCTTCTAAAGCCTCCATTTACTGTCAAGTTTGAGAAGCCGCCTCCTCCTTACTCTTTTTGCAACAACCAACATCTTTTCCTTATGAGATTCTCTCTTCTTGATAAAACTCGATCCTTTACATTTAGAGTTTTCTCTAGATCTATCCATCGTCTATAACGATTTATCATTGACCCTCAAAAAACAGCAGCAACAATGGATCGCCTTCCCTCGCTTCCCCCTGCCATAGAACGTCTTCTCCATCACTTCAACGGCTGGATCTGTGTAAGCTTGAAGATTGGTTTTTTCAAAGTCCAATCTACTTCTCTCCATCAGCCCAAGCTAGACAGGCACCTATCCTCCATCATCACCGACGTTCCAGCGAACTCCTCTACTACCCCTTTCGACCACCACACACTGGGGCGTGGTCCACACACTCCTGCAAGTGGATCTAACACATCGACACGTGGGACCAGGTAGCGTCCACCGAAGCCCCCTTCTGTCGCGGCTGTTGTGTTTTGAGTTTTTTCCTATTATTTTGGGTAACTTTTTGTAATTTTATGTGGCTTTGTTGCATAGTTTTAATCTCAATCCGTTTGGTCTTCAAACTCTGTCTATGGAGTGGATCTTTTTTACTTTTCTTTTTGGTTTCTTTTTTGAAACCTTTTTTCCATAGTTGCTCTTCATCTAAATCTCCATGGCTTTTTAGGAAGCCTGTTTAGATATTTGATAAGGGTATTTGTACTCTCGATGGTTGTATCCATCACTAGTATGAGCCGCAACATTCGTTTTCTTGGTCAACATTCGCATCTCTCTTTTCCCTTTATGATCTCATTCCTGTTTTCTGAAATATTTTCAGTTAGGGTTTTAGTAAGCTTGCCTTTGTTTGTCTTTTCTGTTGTGCTGTCTCTTAACCTCTCTCTCTATTTGAATGAATGTTGGTTTGTTACCAAAAAAAAAAAAAAGTACCGAGTTTTAATCTTGATTCTGTAATTTATATTTAATTTTAATGTTGAATATGACTTATTCATGGAGAGTTTGAGTTTGCACGTAAAAATAATTGTATGAATATAAATAAAATTTTATCATTTTTTTTAGATTATTTTTTTTTTGAATATGTGTTGATTTTAAGTTTTTTTTTTTTAATTTTTTAAATGGGTGATTTAAGACTTAAGAAATAAAATTCGTTTAAGAAATATCATTTTTTAATTAATTTAATGATATATTATGTGGAAAGAGAGAGAGGGGTCCCATTTTGACCAATTTCTATAAGCATAACTCAACCTACTTCATGTGACATAATTATTGAAAGCAATTATCGAAAGGAGGTCTAAATAAGGTTTTTTTTTTTTTTTTTTTTTTTTTGGAGAAATAGACAAAATATAACATAATTATCATGAACTGATCAAGAATAATATTGGAGCGCTTAAGTTTTGAGTCCTATAAGGTTGCCTTGGTTCAAAGGTGTCCCCCCAGCGACGGATAATACTAGCTAGTATTTTTTGTTGTAATTTATTTAAGGGTTAAATACCTCATTAGTGCTTAGGGTTTTAAAACTTTATTTTTTCTTCTTTAGAGTTTGAAAAATGACCAAATTAGTCTTTTCGTCAGTTGACCGTTAATTGACTTAATAGACTAATACGTGGACCAATTATAAATAAGTTGACATATGGCCACTTAATTAAATTTTTATATTTTAAAAAAAAAATTCAAAACAAAAAAAAAAACAAAAACAAAAAGAGAAAAACAAAAATTTGGGGTGGCTCCATCAGCCCCAAAAGAAAATGAACCCAATTTCAGAAACAGCCACAACATATAGAAAACGAACCCAATTTCAATGTGGGAAAACTAACAACAAAATACAATTTCTAAATCTAGTTTAACACCAATGGATTTGTAACGCCCCCAAAATTAGCCTCGGCTAATCTGGTGGAGTCACTGACAATCTACCCAGTTGAGCCAACTTGTAATCCAATGGATAATCACCCTTATAAAACTGTCAAGGTAAATGTAAGGGAAGATGAATAAATCTGAGTATCACTATAATCCATCAAGTAAGAACGTGGAGCTACTAAACAATAAAGACAAACCTGTAACTATAGATAAAACATAACCAGTCTAGTAGTAACAACTCTCGCTACTTCAATAATAGTGAATCAGGTTACCTAAAGAATAATAACCGCGTAAGTCTAACGACTTAATAAGTAAACCTCACACGTAGGTATGACATGAGCCCACTTAATAAAGGTAAACTTGCATTTTGAGTAATAACCAAAAATAGGGCATTACCTCCGCTAATACACCATTTAATAGTTTCAGGGTTTTCAAAGCTCATGGTGTAGAACCGGCGATAATTACCTAAGCGTTTTAATGCAAAGAAAGTTAATGCTTTATAAGTCATAACTCCCACATATGGTCTATCCAAGATATTACACATTCTCAGCAGAGTTGATGCTGTCCCAAGAGATCTATAATATAATGTTAGTGCCACAGCCATTGTACAGCATACTGTACGTAGCATTAGTGGCACGATCGAGTCCGACCCCGAATGGCCAACACCAACTAATGACGGCCGTCCTGTAGTGACCGAACCATTGAGAATGGTTGCATCAAGGTCACGAAACCAATGGATCCAAAACTCATTATAACACAGTCATTTGACCATAATACGCAGTTTATATAGTAAGCTCATGGCCGTTTATACCGCACGTACTGGCGTATCATGTCTTACGATGCATCTTAACAGTTTATTAATCAACACAGTTACCAAGTAATTACGGAAAATAGACATGCTCATATCATATGCGTGGTCAGTCAACTGACATATTCCACGTTTTACAAAAGGGAGTGTAAATGTTTACTTACCTCGCGCACTCAAGTGAATCCTCCGACCAAGCTATTTCCTGTTATAACGGATACAAGACACCGTTATTCTAAACCTTACAAAACCTAGAAATGTAGCAAAGCCGGAGCATACACGTGTGAAACTTAAGAACATGTGCTCTGCCCACTGACAGTACATCCGACCTCGATGGCATACGTTCGCTCAGTGTGTTAAGCACACCGTTTCAAGATTCGGACAGTGCATATTCCTAATGGTATTTATAGACTTATAAACCTCTCCTAAACTAACAAAACATTACATGCAACGTAATAAATCACAAAATCACGATTCTTTGATAAAACTCCGTTGAAAACATAGTCATCTTTGGGAAAAAGTTTAATGAACACTTTGAAAACTATTAACAAGACAGGAGCACAAGATAAGACAGTGTCAAATACAAAGAAACAGAGCTTACCCCAAAGTTAAGCACGGACATGGTTTCCTCTCCTCGGAAACTCCTCTTTGAAGCTCAACTTCACGGATTTCTCACTCAATATGCTAAGGAAGGATTTTGGCACCCTGGAGGCACACCAGAGAAAGGAAGAAGGCATGAGAAATGAGAGGAGGGGTGGGCTATTTATAGGAAAAGTTCACCACTAACTCTCTGACAGAGCAGCGGACATCTGGCAACCCTAGCGTACGTCCGGTGGTCTTTGCACATTAGTCCAAAGGGTGTCTCGTACATCCAGGTATTACCCAAAGGGTATCCCAAAAAGTAGCGTACGTCCAGTGGTCCCATGTACTTCCGTTGTATTATTTACAGAGCATACGTCCGGTGATCCCCCGCCGTACATCCGTACTACAGACAACAGCTATGGGTGTTAAGTGAGCGAAGCGTTTCGTGAGCAAGCTCAGGCTCGGCTCGCATAAGCTCGACTCGAGCTCAACTCGAATATTAATTGAAGCGTTTCGTGAACACGAATCCTGGTTCAAATATTAAACAAAGCAAGTTCGGCTCAACTCGGCAAAGCTCATGAACAGCTCGTATAAGGTTCGAATTGGTAGTTGTTCACGTAATTGCTCATATTAATATTAAAAATTGATGATTTTTTTTTTCTAATATACATCCTTTTATAAAATGATGCATATTATCTCTTTTTGAAACCAAATGTCTTGTTGTACTGACAAAAACTCCATACTCGGCTAGTCAGACTAAGCAAATAATTATATGCAAGCTGTCTTCTTAAGCCGTTTAAGAATACTTAAAGTTTAAATTTATAATAAAAAATTAAATTAAATTAAATATAAGAGTTAGCTCGCAAACTGGCTCGGTTCGGCTCGGCTCGACTTATTATGAACTCAAGCTCGAGCTCGATTTTTTTACTTGTCCTTAAGCTCGGCTTGAACTCGAGGTCGAGTAAAATTTAAACAAGTCGAGCCCAAACAAGGGAAGCTCGCTCATGCTCGACTCTTTTACACCCCTAACAGCAGCATACATCCGCCATACCTAGCATACGTCCGCTTCCTGAGGGTTAGCGTTTGGCTTCTACCTTTCTAGAGTTTCCAAGTGTGGTTAGGTTAACGCTAAGGGTATTAAGTCTTGTCTAAACAGTTTTACCAAAGGCTCTTGTTAAACGCTTTAGTGGAAAGGTTCTCTTCAAATAAAAAAAAAGTTATTTTTATCGGAGTATTACAGGATTCAACCCATTCAAAATCGCTTAAAATTTACCTTCAACACGCTTCCCCTCCTTCAAATAAATTCAACAATTAGAAGCTGAACCCAATTTGAATCGGAATCAGAACAAATAATAAGAAAGCGAACAGAGAGAGAGAGGACATCCATAGGTGTTGAGCGGCGAATGAAGCTAGAGAAGTTAGCCCAATTTTTTTTCTCTTTTTCATGATTTTTTTTTTTTTAAAAAAAAAAATTTAATTAGATGGCCACGTGTCAACTTATAATTGGTCCACGTGTTAGTTTATTAAGTCAATTAACGGTCAACTGATGGAATGACTAATTTGGTCACTTTTCAAAATCACAATGACTAATTTAGTCACTTTCCAAACCCTAAGGAGAAAAAAATAAAGTTTTGAAATCCTAAGGACTATTGGGGTATTTAACCCTTTATTTAATCCCCAAAGCACAATTTTTTATTTTTTATTTTTTATTTAATTTTGAACGAGCATGAAAAAATATTAGTTCTAAATGAAAACATAAATACCTGGATCGATAAAAATATTTAATAACAAATTAACAAAATGAAAGATCATGAAGAAAAGTATTATTAAGAATTATTTTTGTTGGGAAACATCTTGCTAAAAAAATAAATACCAATTGTATTTCGAAAAAAAATAATTATTTTTTATTTGTAATTTTACATTTCAAAAAGCACGAAATTTTTTTAAAAATAATTTTCTATTTAATATAAATTTAAAAATTAGGAGAAATGGAACAGCAGAATTGAGCTTTAAGAACATTCTTTATTATAATCATATTGCTAATGGTCATCAACTTTCAGCCTTTTGGTGATTAATATTCATATTGGGCCGGACTTATTGTCATATTTACATCACAGCCGAGACTGGTTGTAGCCATTATGACTACATTATTTTCCTCATTTGGGCCTTTTTCGTCATTTGCGCTTTGCTTATTAATATTCACTAATATGGGCCTGCCTTGTTGAAATTTAAATATCAAAGCCGAGACCGCTTGTAGCCATACTCTATTACTCAGCCATTCTAATATGGGCCTGCACTTTAGCTATCTATTTGGGCTGGGTTTAACAAAGAATATAGACTCAGGGTGGCAATTTTCACACGACCCTCAAACCCAACACGAAGTTACAGGGTTTGGGTTTACCCTTTAATGGGTTCGGGTCATAATTGGGTCAACCCATTTATAACACGTTATTGTTTGATTTTGGCGATTTAACCCACTTGACCAGCGGATGACTCGCCTCACCTATTTAAAAAATATATATATAGGGAAAGTCCACATACTCGCCTCTGTCCCCTCTTAAACTAAAAAAAATTGTTAATGTTTCCCCAATGATGAAATTACCCTTAAAAAAATAAAAATACTAAAACTTCTAGAAAAAACATAACACTAACCAAAAAAATCCAAGTGGCAATTTTTTTAAAAAAATAATCATTTTTATAAAAAAGAATTAAAAATTTGATTTGTTTTAATAAAAATTGAAAATTTTCGCTATTTCTTTTAATTTCTTTTTGTTTTAAATTTCTGTTTAAAAAAAAATCATTTTTTAAAACAAATTTAAAAAGAATAGTTTAATAGGAGTATTTTTAACTTATTAAAAAATTTATAAAATTATTTTTATCTTATTACTAATTTTAAATAATATTAATAATATTTTAATAATTTGAAGTGACATTATCAAAATTGGGAGGGAGGCGGTTGTTTGAGCCTTTGCGGTGGGTTCTTGGACTTAAAAAAATAAAAAATAAAAAAAATGATGACGAAACGCTAAACCTAGCCGTCACTCACTCTGCCTTTTCTCAATTTCTACCTCTCTTCTTCACACACCGCGCCACGCCACCACGGTCCACGCCTACGCAGTGTCTTTCTGCCTTTCTCCGGTTCTCCCTCTCTTCTTCAGCGCCGCACGACGCTACGCAACTCTCTCTCTCTCACGGCTACGGCACTCTTTGTCTCCGGTATATCTCTCTGACTCTCTCGTACTCTCTCTCTCTCTTTCTCTGATTTTGTTTTCAATTTTCGTAGTATTTTTTTTTTTTCATTTGGGGGCCATTTAAGGTGTAGATTTCATCGTTTTGATTTTCGTATCTTCCAGTACTGGAGTTTTAGTCTTTGAGAGGTATGGAATATTCATAGTTTCTATTACACGTGGGTCGTGTCGTGGTTATAATTTTGCATCTGCTTCTGTTGGCAGATTAGTTATTTTACGTCTTCTTGGATATCAAATGTTTAGCGATGTTTGTTTTGAAATTTTTCGTTTCTTTTTAATTGACGTTTTCTGTCTTTTTGTTACTTTTCTTTGTACTGCTATTGCTTTTGTTAATAATAATTGCTTGATTTGATTTTTTGGAGTTCATTATTGGTTTTGAGCTGGATGTACTAGTTGATTTATAGTTCTATCAGCTTAGCTCGTTCACATATCTGTGTTTTGATTACAGATTTTTTCTTCTGTGATGGCGGAAGAGGAATCGAAGCCGTTGGCGTACATACCAGAGATAATACTGAAGAAAAGAAAGAGCAATGAAGAATGGGCGCTCAAGAGGAAAGCCCAGTACGAGGAGAGGAATGCTTTGATCAGGAAGAGAGCTAAGCATGACTTCATCAGAATGCCTGAGGACTTTATCAAAGAGTTCCGCACTAGGGTAACTATATCTATCTATTTGAAATATTTATTGATCTATGTGTGTGTGTGTGAGTTCTATTATTGAAGAACAAGGTTTGTGATTTATTGGTTTGCGGTTGAAATTGGTAAATATGATTTTAATTTTTTTTTGGGTTGCTACAGAAATAGGGCATTATTGTGTATCCATGATGGGGTTTGAGAGAGTTGGGACTCGTATTTATATACAGATGATATGTTTAGGAGATTGATATGATTGGAATTAAGTTGGGAGATGGAATTTGGAATTTTTGTTTGAAGTTCGAGGATTTGGGTTAGGCAACAGTTTCTGTAGAGAAGTGGAAAATGAGAATGTGGAGTTTATGATGATTCCTTCCATATTCAGGGTCTAAAATGTTTGGAAAACTTGGAGTACCAGAGGCTATGTAAAATGGAATTTGACTGGGGGTTCGTTTAGTTTTGTGGTATCAGGAAATGGTCATGTGTCTCGATTGTTGAAATGTTCAATGTCCTTTATGCCCTCAGGAATAATGAAGTGATTTTACTATCTAGCATGTCTGGATACTGTATAGGTGCTTTTGCTGGATACTGTCTAGCATGTTTGATCTGTTAGACGTGCCTTTTGGTAATGGCCTATAAGTAGGTGTGATGGGCTCTTCTATGGTGACAGAGGTATCTATGAGAAGTATGTAGTAGTCACTGATCTATGTATGTTCATCTACGTGGTGAGTTTATCAAGGCTGGTACCTTTGATAGGTGCTTGGATCTTGGTGTCATGCGTGGGTTGCATTTTAAATATAATTTTCTTGATATTAAGTGTATCATGAGGTGGCCGTTCTTTCCATATCTGCAATTTTATGGTATAGTCACTTGCCTGTTAAACTCCGATTCGGTTCATAGTAAAATCTGTTGAATAATCTTATCTGTTATTTTCATGTAGGAACTAGACCTTGTAAAAATGAAACACAGGACAAAGAGGAAAAGGCCAGCATTAGAAATGACAGAATCAAAGCTGCTTTTTGTCATTCGCATAAACGGGTGGGGTTACCAATGTTTTTTTGGTGATTTTCTGCAGTACTTCTACCTCTAATGTCTTTATATTTTCATTGCTGATGTCTGCTACGTCCATTTCTCAGGAAAAGAGAAATGCATCCAAAAACTAGGAAGGTCTTATACAACCTGAGATTGAGGAAAATCTTCAGCGGTGTATTTGTGAAGGCAAATGAAGGGATAATAGAAAAGCTGCAAAAAGTGGAGCCATATGTTACATATGGGTAGGGTAAACAAAATCTTTTGTTTTTTTTTTTCCTTATCAATATGCAGAAAAATATAACATAAAATGTATAATTATCTTCTTCTTCTTCTTTTTTATAAAGTAGAAAATTTAGATAATCTTGAGGGAACTTCCATTATAGTTCATGATTTGTTCTATGGAATGATATGAATATATAGAAAACTAATTATTATTTTTAAACTTAGAGAAGTGTTAGCTACATCTATTTTACACTATAAAAAGACTAGTAATAATTACAAATAGGGTTCCGTAAAATCATTTATAGAACCCAGATTCACATGGTACACAATCAACATAGCACTTAGCATATGCACACCTTCACAATCCACCCACTCAATTTTCGACTTAACATGACATCTTTCACAATCCAAGTATCCACACATTTGTTTTGCATTGTAATTAGAATTTACCTGATTTGTCTATATTTCTGCAGCTTGATTAGTTTCCTAGTGTATATGCTATAATTCGACAATTCGTCTTTATTCCAATGATCAATAATGCAACCAAAGCTTTAGCTTACATTTAAACAAGGAGTAATTAATTTTGGGTTCTTGTCATTTACTTGTTTTCCCTGTTTTCAGGTTCTTTTTGTAGACATATTAGTCAGTAATGCTCTTCCTAAAATAACTTATCCTTTTACCAGACAGCATTAAAGCCAAGTGATTTCTGATTATCCCTTCTAATGGCATTGAAATTATTTTATTTATAATTTCTACTGAGACATCATCATTATTTTCGGGGTTTCTTATTGATGTATTTAAGCTCTCTCTCTATGACCACCTTCTTGGACCAGGGATGCTAACGAACTAAGACAATCTGAGTATTATGCTCTTTAAGTTGATTTGCTCCCTTGGATTTGAATTCAAAACCATTCTCCAGTTTTATTGATGCTTGATACCTTGTCAAGTTTAATTTGTAGAGATCAGATAATACTAGAGCTGTTAAATTTTTTGCTATTTTAATATAATGTGTGGTCAGACAATGAGGTACAGGGAGTGATAAAGCTACAGTGGAGGCTTGAGATTTTATTACTTCTTGGAGAATAATCTGAACAGATCTTAGTTGCACCTTGTGTTCATAATTGGGAGTTACTTATGTCATTAATGAATCCATTGCTTCTTTGTTCCTCTATACCAAATTGCTGAATTGGAACTTTTTTTTGGGATATATATTACTTACCTAATATAATTATGATAACTTACCGTGCTTTTTGATTCTAATAAGATTTGCTTGTTTGTGAAGATACCCTAATCTAAAGAATGTGAAGGAGATGATTTACAAGAAGGGTTATGCAAAGATAGACAATCAGCGGGTTCCTCTGACAGACAATAACATTATTGAACAGGTATAAGATGTACCTTGCTGAATACTGGAATGGCTTTGAACATCTTTTTTGGCCATAGCTTTTAATGCTCTTTTTGCCTTGTCTTTTGCTTGCAGGCATTGGGGAAGTATGGCGTTATATGCATAGAAGATATTGTGCATGAGATCGCTAGTGTTGGTCCACATTTCAAGGAGGTTACTAATTTTTTATATCCCTTTAATCTCAACAAGGCAGAAGGAGGATTGCAAGGAACGAAAACTCTATACAAGCAAGGAGGAGACACTGGGAATCGTGAGGATCAGATCAATGAGCTAATCAGCAAGATGAATTAAGATGTAATGCTACATATAAGAAGAAAAAACCTGAAATGTAGTCTGCTCCTTAAATGACCTGCAGTGGCATGTATTGCAATTTTGAACCCATTGTTGGTGCTGCTTTTAGTTGTTCCTTGGGTGATATTATCTATTTTCTTTCTTCTTTCTAACTTACCGAACTTGTTTGGTAAGGAGTTGTTGAAATACCACACAACTCGAGTGTTAAGGATCAGCATTGTTGAAAGGGGGGAAGTCTTTGCATAACAGCTAGCTTCTATTTAACAGAGCTGTAAGGCCATCCATGACTTTTTGTGAAGTTGTCCAAGGATTAGAAAGATAACTTGGAATTCAAATTGAAGCATGTTTTTCAATAAAAATAAAAGTGCTGTTGGTAGCCATGAGGTCAAAACCTGTTTGAAAGCTGAAACTCTTACAATACCCTATTAAACAACTTCTCCAATATGCGGTTCAGGTATTGCTTGGAGTCATGCCTATTATTCTTCATATTTCTGCGGAAGGTTGCCCCTATTTGGGATAGAAAGAAGAAGAGTTTTAGGTCATTTAACGTGACAATTTTTGCAGTTAAAAATTCACATATAACATTTCTAACATATATATATATATATATGAGTGCAGCTGCTATACGGTCGGTGCAAAAAGGGGGGGTTTTCTGCCCTCTACTCACAAGCTGACACCTCAGCATTTCAAGAAAAAATACACAAACTAAAATGAGAACAAAACACCCATGCACACCCCTGGTTTTTTTCTTTTTCTTTTTCTTTTTTCTTCTTCTCCCTCACCTCTCCGGCGACGGCTGACCCAGCCGTGACCCACCATTTCCAGCCAAACCATCTCCAGCGACTTTCTTCATTTCCAGCCAAACCCAACCGGAAAACACCGAAAAACTCAAACTCAACCTCAAAAATCGATTATAATGCCTCAAAAATCAATTCTAATACCACAAAATTCGTTTCTAATGCCTAAAAACTAAAACCTAAAGGGGAAGGTTAACCCTTTTTGGGATTTTATCATCCTAAAAAAAAAAAAAAAAAAAAAACCAGACCCACCTTTCCGGAAAAACCAAAAAAACCAGATCCACGGTGGCTGGCCGTGGGTTTGCTCTGCACCATGGGTCTCAGCGCCGTGAGTCTTCTTTCTTTCTCCCAAACCATCTCTCTTTCTCTGTTAAATGACAAGAAGAAGGAAAAAGGAAGAAGAAAAATGGGAGAGGTCAATAGGAAGGAAGAAACGGGAGAGAAGAAGAAATGCAAGGAAGAAGAAGAAATAAGAAAAAATTTAGTGTTTTAAGATGTAGGATAATTTCGTGGGTTTTTTGGCCTTTATGTGAGGTGGTAGCTTGTGATTAGGGGGCAAAAAACCCCTTTACGCACCGACCAAAGGGAAGTTATTCCCTATATATTTATATTTCACTTTGCCAAATGGTTAGGAGAAATCTCAATATAAAAATCTTGCTGGACTTCATAAATCATCAAATTCAAGGAAATTGGTAGAAAACGTTAAAACAAATTGCAATTTAATATTATAATTGTGTGATATATATATATATATATATTAAATGATGAAACCCTCAAACGAATGGTTTCAAACTACAAAAGGGAGGTATTTTAGAATCCCTCTTTCCAGCAAGAGGTAAAGATTAAGCTTCAAGGGTGAGAAACTAAACATTTTCTCCTTGATTTCATGAATCTTATGTAATTTCTTGTTTGTGTATGGGTTGTTATTTTTTCGGAGTTGTGTAATATGGGTGGGTGGGTAGGTAAATGGTGAGGATTGGTTGAAAAATGGAAGAAATGGGAGCTCTCATGGCCAAAGCCATGGCTTTCATGGAGAAGTTTGAGTCTTTTGAGATAAAGGGAGCAGAGCAGGATGTAGAGTGTTAGGAAATGGAGTTGGTGGGCTCTTGTGTTGTTGTGTGCGAAGTGTTGAGTGCATGAGTTGTGTTGAAAGTGAGTTGTTGAAGGAAATTTAGAGACTTGGAGGAAATGTTGAATCTTTGAGTTAGAACGTAAAAGTTGTGATTTTGGTTGAAAATGGTGTTGGGGGAGGTAAAGGATATTGGTTTTGGTGCTCAATGCGAATGAAAAATGGTTTTGGTCTTTCATTTTTTTTTTTTTTTTTTTATTTTATGGATTGAGATTCTTTAAATTTTTTTTAAAATTTAAGATTCTCAAATTCATAAATCGCATCTGTTCATCTCATTTAAGTGTCTAAAATAAGTCATGTTTCAGCATTTAATGCGAAAACATGGCTTATTGAATTCCTTGAGGGTAGCTTCAAGTTTTATCCTTTATGCAGATACAGATGAACCGAGATTATGAGGTCAGTTAATCTATAATTTGTTTGCTTTAACTATTTGAATCAGTGTGTAGAATTAACTCAGGTTGATGATGGCTCTTGGTCCGTCCATTTTTATAGGTAGTATGTAAATTTCCTATAAGCACTTTTAGAAGGCAAAAGATCGAATAGCAAGTTCAAGAGATTAATTAATTTACACTGATTTGTGGATTAAATCAAAATGCTCTGCTAGTTGCTGTAATACGCAATACTCCTCCTCTGTCTGTCTCTCCTGCAACTTCTTCTTCGTGTAACTACGTACTCTATTCTCCCTATGGCCGAATTACATGATAATAAGCTCATTAGACCAAATCTAGCACTATGTAGTGAGTTGATCAACATACATCCTCCCTGGATGCATCTTGTACCCAAAATCTGTTCTTCGTATGACAACGGTTTGGTAAGTTTTAATTTAATTCCTTTTTTTTGTTATTATTATTATTTTTTTAATATAAATATGTAATTAATAATTAGTTATTTATATATTTACCTAGAGTTGTATTGAATGCATATGATTATTCTTACTTTTGGTACTATTATTTTTTTTAATATAGTGATTTAAATATTTGTGTTTATTTCTTGATTGCAGGACTACTCTTGTTTAATTTTGTATTATTATTTGTTTTAATATTTCGATTTAAATATCTCTGTATGCATGACTACTCTTATTTTTGTTAGTATTATTTGTTGTAACGTAAATATGTAATTATTAATTACTTATTTATATATTTACGTAGAGTTGTATTGAATGAATGATTATTCTTATTTTTGTTATTCTTATTTATTTAAATATTTTTGGATGCATGACTACTTTTATTTTTGTTACTATTATTTGTTTTAATGTAAATATATAATTACTAAATAGTCATTTAAATATGTTTGTAGAATTTTTTTGATTGTATGAATGTCTTAGCTGGTCATTAGAATTGGATTGTATTTGAGTTTGACCACGTATCCGAAAGTCTAATAGGCTTTAGTGATGAGATGAAAAAATGTTTTTAGAGAAATCAGTCTTCAACTTCATGTATTTCAATCCTAATACAACATTATAAGGATTGACCCATGGAATCTGAAAAGTGTTTTTACCATTTCTACCCATAGGAGACAACCGGTTACGAGAAGGGATGAGGTGCAACACGTTACACTTTAGGTTTTTGGTAGCAGTTGCCACGCGACAACAATTAGGGTCCGTTTGGGAGTACGTTTTTAAAAAAATAATCTGCGTTTTTAAATCAAATCGTAATTTTGGAGTGTTTGGGATTGCGATTTTGAAAACGCAAATTTTAAAATCGTGGAAAAATCTGCGATTTCAATAAGCTGACTAGATGATGCTTATTTGAAAAAAGTGCGAATTTAAATCAAAATCACGATTTCACTTAAAAGGCAATATTTACCTATTTGGTCTGAAATCGCAATTATATGCTAATTTTACCCAAACACTCGATTGATAAAAAAAGTACTTTTTAGCCTGTTTTACCAAACGCCTGTGCGATTTTAAAAAGTAACGATTTAAAAAACACAATTTTTAAAAACGTAATTTTTTAAATCGCATTTATTGAAATCGCACTCCCAAACGGGCCCTTAATTGTCAATGTCACAGTACCTTTGGATATATGTTATTGTTCTTTATAAGTCCTCTGTTAATAATTTGGATATAAAATATTATGGTGGAATACAATATATATCAAATGTGTCATCCAATTTTATATGACCTAACCGATAGGATAGACTTCATTCATCTAATGGTAGATTATAGAAATCAAGAACGAGAATATTTTGAATCGAATCTAGTTATGAGTCATCTTGATTATAAGCTAGATTCATGGGCTCATAACCTCAATACCAACAGTCTTAGAGCATTCCCAATGAAAGAGCCAAATGATACTTTTATCTAAAATTACTCATTAAATTTGTAAAATATCATCGGCATTGGAAAAGCAAAAAAAAGAAGATAAAATAGATATTTTATTGAATGATCTAAAAAAAAAGTTACATGTAGCGGCACTATTCAAAGATCTATTTCATTTTTTTTTTATTGTTTCTCTCACCTATTTTCTCTTTTCCCAAAATTTTCTCATGCTATTTCTCTTACACATCTCTTTTTTCCCAAAAGTTGAAAAATATGACATTTAGAAGAAAAAAAATACAATCCTTATATAAATAATAATAATAATGTTTAAATGATATAGATAAAAATTGGTTGAATTGAAAAAAAAAATTGAAACTTTATGGGGGTAGATTGTAAAAATTAAAACTTTGGTGTTCAAATTGAAAAACATTGTCAACTTTGAGGTGTAAATTGTAATTTTCCCATATAATAATTATGTGATCATTATAATGGTAAGTGTTATTCATTTCTTAAAAAAACACGATTCAAGCTACTAAATTGGAACATATGATCCTCTTTATTTAATGGTCAGGATTTAAAGTGATATCGAACAGTAAACATGATGTCAGCGTTGACCCAAGGCAAAGAATCTTTGTGCCCAAATTGATCGAAGACTAAAGTCACCAAAATAAATAAAAAAAAATTAGAAGTAGTAGAAAAGCAGTTCTCATAGATTTTATTTTTTTTTTAATTTTTTTAATGATGAAACCCGATTCAAAAATCAACTACAACAAAAAAAAAAAATATACTTAAACAGAATAAGAGAAAAGGGAGATATTTTAGAATACCTCTATACTTAATTACTTTTTTTCTCAAGGCACCGACCACCGTGGTACAAGGAAGGCTAGCAACAAAGGTGTTGTCAATTTTATTCTTGTTTCTAATCAAACGTAGGAAAAACACTACAATTTCTTTCCATCTAACGTACGCCGTCATCACAAGTTCACAACTTCAAATAAGCTGATCATGGACGCTGTAAAAGATGAAATTGAATATCTCGTTGTAATTCAAAATTGATAGAAATTGATAATATGTTGAATGGGTTGGATGGATTGAGCTTACTTGAACNTTTCCCAAAAGTTAAAAAATAGGACATTTAGAAAAAAAAAATACAATCCTTATATAAATAATAATAATGTTTAAATGATATAGATAAAAATTGGTTTAATTGAAAAAAATTGAAACTTTATGGGGGTAAATTGCAAAAATTAAAACTTTGGTGTTCAAATTGAAAAACATTGTCAACTTTGGGGTGTAAATTGTAATTTTCCCATCTAATAATTATGTGATCATTATAATGGTAAGTGTTATTCATTTCTTAAAAAAACACGATTCAAGCTACTAAATTGGAACATATGATCCTCTTTATTTAATGGTCAGGATTTAAAGTGATATCGAAAATTAAACATGATGTCAGCGTTGACCCAAGGCAAAGAATCTTGTGCCCAAATTGATCAAAGACTAAAGTCACCAAAATAAATAAATAAAAATTAGAAGTAGTAGAAAAGCAGTTCTCATAGATTTTTTTTTTTTTTTTTTTTAATTTTTTTAATGATGAAACCCGATTCAAAAATCAACTACAACAAAAAAAAAAATATATACTTAAACAGAATAAGAGAAAAGGGAGATATTTTAGAATACCTCTATACTTAATTACTTTTTTTCTCAAGGCACCGACCAACGTGGTACAAGGAAGGCTAGCAACAAAGGTGTTGTCAATTTTATTCTTGTTTCTAATCAAACGTAGGAAAAAACTACAATTTCTTTCCATCTAACGTACGCCGTCATCACAAGTTCACAACTTCAAATAAGCTGATCATCGACGCTGTAAAAGATGAAATTGAATATCTTGTTGTAATTCAAAATTGATAATATGTTGAATGGGTTGGATGGATTGAGCTTACCTGAACAGCCTTTACAAAATTTTTCCAGCTAGTGAAAGTTCTTAGATAATTTATTAAAAAGCATGATTGAAGCTAGGCTACTAAATTAGAGGAGATGAGTCTCCAATAGATAGTTCAATCGGTTATGAATTACGCTTTATAAAGTGGAGGACATTAGTTCAAATTCCCTTCCCCCTTCCTTGTGTGGACATGTAAAAAAGAAAAAAAAATTAGGGGGAGAGAATCCTTTCCATTTAAGGGTCAAGATTTAAAATGGCTATATGACATTCAACTGTATACATAATGTCAACATTGATCAATGATTCTTTGTACCTAAATTGGTCAAGGATTAAAGTTTACCAAAATAAATAAAATAATTAGATGGACTAGGGAAGCAATTCTCATAATTTTTTTTTAAAAAAAAAAAAAATTATGAAACCCTCAAGCAGGTGGATTAGAAAATCAACAACAACTAAAAAAACTCACTTAAACCATTAAAAATTAAAAAAAGAAAAAAGAATAAAAAGGAGGTATTTTAGAATACCTCTTTTCTTCTTTTCTTCTCTTCCTCTTCACCAACCTTCGAACCCTTGCCCTGGTCAAGGTAACAAATGCCACCGACCAACATGGTACAAGGAAGGTTGGCGACAAAGTGTTGTCAATTTTATTGTTGTTTCAAAGCAAACGTAGAAAAACATATGAGACAAAATATAAAAAAATGGAGGAATACCTCTTTGTTTTCATTTCCCGTTTCAGATAAGTTGATGACTGACGCTGTAAAGATGAAATTGAGATGATAGGTTGAATGGGTTGAGCTCATGATGTCTCAAACCTTGCTTACTTGAACAGCCTTCACAAAATCTTCCCAACCAGTGAAGTGAAAGTTCTTAGATGGTTTCTTAAAAATTGAGGCTCTTAAATTGAAGAATAGGATCCTCTTTGGTCAAAATTTAAAGTGGCTTAGATGATGGACTAGGAAGTAATTCTCATAGATTTTTTCTTTTTCATGATGAAACCCTCTAACAAAATTAGAAAAGGGAGGTATTTTAGAATACCTCTTCTTGGTCTCTCAATCATCACCAGCACCAGCCCCAACCCCAACCTTCGAACCCTTGACCTGATCAAGGTAACAAGTGCCACCGACCAACGAGGTACGAGGAAGGGGTGACAATTGCGTTGTCAATTTATTATTTGTTTGAAACAAACGTAGGGAATATTATCTATTTAATGGTTAATCGTAATCAATATTGGGATTGGAATCAAATCAATGAGATTTGATTACTATATCTATATTTAGACACTATCCTATAAATAGAGATTTTTGTATTATAGACAAATAAAATTAATGAGTACAATGTAGCCTTTATGGGTATTTCGAGTGATGAGCGTAGGTATCTAACACCGAACCACCCGTAAAGTTTTTTATGTTTATTTTTTATATTGATTCTGCTATTATTTCTCCATCATCATTATTTCAACAGAATTAAACATAATAATCTTAAATAATTACATATTATCAAGGACGGCAGTTTTCGTCGCCAATAATAAATTCGTTACTCTAACAACATACATCTATAGAATTCCTCAAATTTTCATTGACCTTGGCATCTCCTTGACTCCTTAGTAGCTTGAATTAGATGTAACTGTAAGCTTTCCTCCTTTGCCTGTCACAATATACCAAAAACAAAACAAAAAATGAAATTTTTGAAAACATTATTATCACTATGAATTAGTCTAATATATCATTGATTTGGGCTCAAAGATTGTAGTGAGGCTTACCAATAATGTAGCAACCGAGGTAAAAGCCATCTCGATCTCTTCCAAATGCTCTACATCTTGTTCTAACGTGCATGTGAGCTCTGTAAGGAGATAAAATATTGTCTCAATCTGCTGAAATAACCCAAATTTTTGTTAGTGGTCTTGTTGTATAAGAAAACTTTAATATCTGTTAAAACAAAAATACAATAAACCCCTTCAAAAAAATATATATATAAATATTGACGTCTTTAATTACTGGACTATTCGCATAGATTTTGTTTTTGGAAACTTCACTTTAGACCTCTGAATTATCACGTATTTTGAGAAGAATCTCTAAATTTCAAAAACTCTCAATTTAACCCCCCGAGCTTTCAATTCAATTCAATTGAACCCCCCCCCCCCCCCCCCCCCTTTTCTGTCAAATTCAGTAGTTAACCCCTAACAGAAATACCTAAAAAGGCTAAATTGCCCTTCTATTTTTCATTTATTTATTTATTTTTAGTTTAAAATTTAATAAAAAAATTATGGGTATAAAGGTCATTTTATCATTTTTAACGCTTAAAATTTGACGGAAGGGGATCAGTTGAATCAAATTGAAAGTTTAAGAGGTTAAATTATTGAAATTTTGGAGGGGGTCTTCTCAAAACACGCAATAATTTAGAGTATTTATAATATTTTGGTAGTTTGGATGGCAATCGAAAATTTGAACCTTAGAGAAGAATTTGGCGATCATCGCCACAATGCTGTCCATAACTTCCATAGCCGTGCTTAGAGCTTGGTATATAGACACCACATCAGCCTGTCGTGTAGCAGTGGGAGGAAGAGATAAAATTAGATTTTCACAAAAAAAATATAGATAGTACTACAAAAAAAATTGTATTATTCGGCTAATAAAAGACTAACAAAAAAAAAGAAAAAAGAGCACATATATATATATATATATATATTATAAAAGCAGAAACTACTAGTTAAGTACCTTAGCACCATGTACTAAAGGAAGCCTGATTGATAGGCTTGATAATTTTTTTGTCATTCTGCAAACTGATTCTTGATTTCTTCTCTCCAGCTTTGCCCATTTATTCAGAAGGAAAATCTGCGGGTTGATGATTTGATATACTTTGATCTCAAGTTTCACCCGTTCCATTTGAATTTGCATTTCTACTATGCTTTTCCTCATTTTGAATATTCTAATCCACACACAAAATATTTTCGCCTGAAAGTACCCAACAATAAATAAATAAATAATGAGGTGATAATGATGTGTCACTCTAAACTAAATATTGAATTAATTTGAAACTTTATTGAAAATGTGAAATTATATAATCATCAAGCGTCTATGTGGTGCTTTGTGATTCACCCGGTTCACGTTAAACCAAGGTGGCTACTACTGATTAGGCATATGTGGAGATTCTTAATTGTGGGAATTCGAATCCATGCCCTAGTACATGCATCCTAATTATTTTGAGGATTTTTTTGGGCTATTAAACCACCACCCTTAATGGTTTGAGGACTTATTGACCCTTATCATTTCTCAATTTAAAATGAGCTGTCCTTATAATGACAATAATGTAAAAAGACATTGAAAGAGTAATTGTCGCTTTGTTGGAGTGGCCGAACCATCTCAAAGGGTGGTCGGATGTGATATCTCCACAGTAGTTCTGACCGAATCTCATCGGGCATAGCTGCAACCACCCCCAACAACCCTGGGAGTGGTTGCATCAGCCCACAAAGCCACTCCAAAAGTCCCTGAATCACTGTTTTTGTGGCTGCCGCCCAACACCCACTGGGCCACTTTTTTTTTTTCCTTATTTTTGCTACGATCTGTGTTGTCCATTTGAAATGAACGGTCCAGCTAAGAAGGTATTGTACTGTGCTATATTTTCCTTACTATACATCATAAATATGATGATGTTTACTTTCCTTTTTCTGTTGCCACATTTATGATATTATAGGGCGTCATTAATCAAATGATCGTTTGCTTTTACGTTGGCATGCAATATTAGTAAATGAGGTTAAAAAAGTGGTTAGATATATATTGCCCAAAATTTATGCGTTTCTTGGGGTTAAGTACTGTTTTAGTAATTCGGTTTGCATTTTTTTATTCTCTCCTAAGTTTCTAAAATAGTTAAATTTGGTATTTCACCTATGAAAAAATACAAAATTAATACCTCGTTAGTTTTTGTCAGTCCCAATTAATGGAATCCTACATCATCGCCACGTAAATGAGCTGTAAGGCTGACACCTATCCCCATTTCTACGTTGGCATATATAACTAGCCACATTATTTAACTGATTCCTGCTAAACCTTAGGCACATTATCTCAACCCGAATCGAGCTCAAGTTTGATGAAGAAGGACGAATCCGGTTAGATGATGTTGCTAATTACAAGTGCCAATGTGATACCAGGGACAAATGCCAGCCTTACAACTCATTTACGTGGCGATGACGTGAAATTCTGTTTAAATGGGACTGACGAAAACTAACAAGGTATTAATTTTGTATTTTTTCATAAGTGAGGTACCAGATTTGATTGTTTTAAAAACCTAGGAAAAAAAAAGTGCAAACCGAAGTACTAAAAAAGTACTTCTTGAGTAGTAATAATTGATGAAATATTTGTGTATATATATAGGGGAATGTTAGGTGTTATTTTAATCCTAAGTTGATATTATTTTATAGAAAAGAAAAAAAAGAAAAAGACAATTGTTCTTATTTCACCCACTTGGTTTTTATAAAATAATATCTATCTAGGACTAGGAAGACACTAGGAGATTGAGCTCCTAGCATTTCTCATATATATATATATAAAATTTTTTTTTTGTGNTCTCTTCTCTCCTCTCTCCTCTCTCCTCTCATATATATAATATAATTAAAAAAATATATATTTTAATGATATAGGGAATGATTAAGGGAAGCTATTGTGATGTATTTTGACATAGGGAAGCAAAAAGTAGTTTCGATCCTTAAATGTAAGGAACATAACGAAGAAGCTGCTGAGAATGCTCCTATTGCAAATAGTTCAACTGAGAAACATTGTCAGAGACTCGCAAAAGAGAAGTCTATAAACTTCAACAATTAATTTAATGATAATATATATATTGAAATATTTTGTGCCAAAATATTCAAGTAAGCACATGCATGCTACAGCCTACACCGAATGAAATGTGTGTTCTTAAAATATTCTCTTGCTGTGGCGCAAAATGCCTTGAAGACGGTGAAATTTTTGTGCTTCAGCCAAATCATATACATCAATGATATTCGTTTCCTATATTCTCGTTATTATAATTTTTTTTTTTGAACGATATTATAATTTGTTTTATTAATGTACTAATTAATCCAAAATAATAATTTTAAATTATTATTAGTATTTGTTATGAATAATTATATTATTTTATAATTCTAATTAGAACAAAAAAAAAAAATTTCTCATAATTTATTTTTTTACAAAAAAAGTGATGCGCGCGAGTTGTCAAAATAATAATATAAAAAAGAAAATGATAAATGCAAAATTAATTTCTTAGAAAGCGTATAGGCAAATTCATTAAACAGGCTCTTAATTAGCATTTAATTATGAAAATTTGATGAAAGAATATCCGGTTAATTAGTTATATTTGAGAGATGTTTTTAATTTTTTATCTTTTCACTTCTTAAGGACAAAAAATATCACTTCAATATAACTAATTAACTAGATATTCTTTAATTCAAATGAAATGGAGACTGCCGGAGAGAATTCTAATTCGTACCATTAATTGTCCACTATTAAAATGAAAATTTGGGAAAGAAGCAATATTTTTGTTGATTCTAATCATTTTATTTTTTTTGCTACATTTATGCCACTCGAAAATGTTCCAACAAAATTAAAGCCAGAGCAAACCAATTAAGTTGCAGGAAGCGTACCTTAGCAACTCCCTTTACAGCAGCCATGGCAGCCTCAGCTTTGGCATTCACAAACCTCCACTGCAACAATCTATTCTGCAGAACCCGGAACCGATGAAACTCTTCCTCTTGTACTCTTGACACTTTCTTCTGCTTGAAGTACTTCAAAACCCCACTAACGCCACCAGCTTTAACCCTCTTTCCTCCGGACCCTGCTGATTCCGGCGTCTCCGCCTTCGCCGGAGACCTCATTGACCGCCCTGGCGACAAAGCCCACGCGGACGGCGAATTCGTGACCGACCTTGCCCCCTTTGATGTGCCAGTAGTAATTGGACTGCCGCGGTGTAAGAAACTACCAAAACTAGTATTTTCTTGCGGCTTCTTTTGCGTGCTTGAAATGGGGATTGAGGGTCTTATGTTTTCTTCATTTTTGTTGGTTCTTGATTTCGTCGTTGATTTTGATCGGGGCTTTATCACTCTTTGGCCGGAATTTGGCGTGCATGAATTGTTTTCAGGTAGTGGGGTGGCCGGAGTCGTGCTTCGGCTTCGAAAAAGGCGAGGCGAAGGCGGCAATGGGGCGGAGAGGCGGCGACAACTCTGCGTGCTTTCCATTGATTTGTGTGTACCAGCTGGTAGAGGTTTGAGGTTATTATTATTTTTAGATGGTTTGGAGGAGAATACAGAGCATATAAAAACCGTAAGGTCTAAGAAAGAAGCACCGCGGTAGCTGCAAGCCTGCAAGCTGTTGAGAAGTTGAGAGCACGTCGTTGAGCCAGAAACGCTGACTGCGCCTACATGTCACCACGCCATGCAAAAAGTCTCTCTCCCTCTCTCCTCCTCTCCGTCACCGGTCAAGGCCTCCATTAAGAGGACATTTTTTTTCAGTCTAATAGACTTTGACGTGGTGGCCTTTTTCGAATAAATTAGTGGAAAAAATAAGAAATAAAAAATCCTTTGACCCAAAGTTTCCGATGATACTTTGTATACGAAGTCAAAAACGACAATTTTTATTTTTGTTTTTTTACTGTGGGGAATATTTTTAAAGTTGTAAGAGAGTTAGTTTTCCAATATAAAACTTAGCTTAATCCTATCCAACCGACAATGAAGGCCCAAGAGATCAAATTCTTTTGACTTATTATGAATCGGTAGCTTAATATGTTTTCTTCCCTATTTTTCTATCTAAACGCAAAATTTTTACATTTATTTGGACCGTTAAATGTAATAGATGACTCAAAATTGTAAATATGAGAATTTTATATTTTATAAAATGTAAATAAATTCAAATTCATATGGTAATAGCTTCCTATATTATTATTATTTTGACATTTTATAAACTGTGTTGAAGGATATATCGAGAAAGTCTTTGTCCAACACATTATTATTAGAACCATTAACAAACATAATGGCAATATGGCATATTCATCTTAGAGCTTATTTGTGTGTGCATTTGAGGGACTTAAAAATACGTTTAACATTCAAAAAGTCCGTTTGAAAAAAAAAAGAAAAAAAAAAAGGTACACATTTAGTAAAAAAAATTGAAAGCGCTTTTAAGAATTCAAAAAACCTAAAAATGGTCAAACCGCACTTTTGTCAAAAAACGCTTTTTAATTTAAGAGCTTTATTTCTCAAACACAATCTTAAATATGCTATTAACCTCTAAAGCAATGTTTGTGCATGCTATTTTTCTCTATTGATTTTAGTTCCTGTTCAACAATGAGAGTTTGACAAAGAGATCGATTTCCGCATTAACTGGGATAAAACTTTAATTAATTTACCTTATTAAAGATTCCATAGGGCAACAATGATTTGTATCCACAGTATGATATTGGAAACTTGATCCTCTCAATTTCAAATAAATTGAAAAATATTTAGTTAGTTATACTTTATGAGTATTTTTATCTTTTTACTTTTTTAGTAGACAAAAACATCATTCACTATAACTAACTAAATATTATACAGTTCAAATGAACTGAAAAAAATCTTAATTCATAATTATAGGCCCTTCGATTTGGTTACTCCAATTTTAACTTTTTTTACAGATATATGTAAGATAAAAAGAAAAGTGTTTATCAAAATAAAACATTTGAAATTGAAAAAAAAAAAAAAACACACACATTTGAAAGAAGCTAATTAACGAAAAGAAGTGATAATCAAATTGATGCTAATCTTAAACCATTTAATGCCAAAATGATAATGGTTGTCTGGTTGAAATCTTAGAAATCATAACAGTGGCTGGCCATAGTGAAAAGTCAACGGAAATTGGGATTACAGCAATGAATTACAATTATTTCTTACTTTTTAGGGATTTGTTTAGATTTCGAATACAAGAGTCCGATGATCTTTTCTTCTTTTTCCTTTCTTTTTTAAAGGAATTCTCATACTGTAATATACTTCAAGACACTACTACTTAAGCCCATTTGTAGGATTAAAAACCTTTATAAACTCAGGCAATAAATTGGTCAAATTGAAAACTAAGGTGTAATACACAATTCAAAAGAAGCACCGAGCTTTTTTAAGAGCTTCTCGTAGCTTCAGCTATGATTTTCTAAAAATTTTTATGTTCGTAATCCTTCATCAATTAATGAAAATGGAATCATTTTGTCTTTTTTTTTAAAAAAAAAAAAACACAGGAAAATTCCATAATATTTTCCTTCTAATCAAAGCATAAAACAAATTCCTAATAATTGGTTTATATGTAATTTGCTTGTTAATTTTTATTTTTATTTTTTACATGTCCGCACAAGAGGGAGAGGGGGGATTCGAACTAGTGATCTCCGCTTTATTAGGCGTAGTCCCAGCCGATTGAGCTACCTCTTGGGAACAATTTGCTTGTTAATTAAGTTCTTTAATTTGCTCACATATAATTTGGACATTTTATATTGACCTAGTAAAAGTTATATCAAAGAAAGTAGCAAACTGAAATCTACCAATGCGAAGTATACAAAGTAGAACCTCATCTACTATATATATATATATATATATATATATATATAGGCTAGTAAAGGCCATGTGATCTTTCATTCCATGATGAGACCAAACTATCTACGATGATAAATGATATTTAATAGACACTCATACGATTGCCAAACAATTATGACGATGTGACAATAAAAATCAACTATTAATTTGTATCTTTATAAGCCATTGTTGATTTAAAAATTGATATTCAATGTTACATCATTATATAGTCGATTAGATGTGTGTTTGAAATACTTAAAAGCGCGTTTAACATTTAAAAAATCCGTTTGAAAAAAAAAAATATTTTGGTAAAAAAATGAAAGCGCTTTTAAAGATCTAAACAACCTGAAAATGACCAATTTATCAAAAAAATCCTTTTAACTTAAAAACTCTATTTTTCAAACACAATTTCAAACATGCTCTAAATACCACTTCTAACTACTTATACACACATCTTTTGATTGGAACCTTCATTTATAAAGCAATTAAAACAGTATCTTCCCAACAAAAAGTTGAAGATGCATGTTTTTCTTTTAAGAAAACTGTAATGGAAATAGGCTGATCAGAAAACTAGCCCAGGTAGCCAGGATTCCACTAAAAAAGAAAAGGAATTACATATATATATATATATACTAAAACCATGACCAATTAATGCAGTGCATCATGCATGTTGAGTAACTCAATAAAAGAGAAAGAGGGAGATTAAAAAAAAGGGCAGGAAATCATCGGGTCGAAGTAATATCATTTTTGTCCTCAAGAGATAACTTAATCTATTAAAATTACGCTTAATAAAACGGAGATCATTAATTTAAATATTTTTTCTCTTGAGTCGATATGTTAAAAAAAAAAAAAAAAAAAAAAGTAATGTGCTTTTTGATGGTTGGACCTAACCTCAGGTACATGATCAGGATTCAGGAGACAGACTATATATGGGGCATAACTTTCCATGCATGATTAGTCACAAGCAGCCGTACGTGTTCTATATGTTCTTTTTTTTCTTCATTAAGAAAATGTACTCCCTATGAAATGATTAGCTGAATGCATTGGGTTGTGTTTAATGCGCTGTTTAATAAAATAAACAGTTGTAAGCGTGAAACAGTGAAAAAAACTGACATAGATTAGACATGTATGCAAACCTATTGCAATTCTGAGAGATCTATGTACGTATAGGGACCAGATGATACACATAGAAAACGGCTACGTTTTTGACGCCACGTAAATCAATTGAGCCCAAAAGCTGTGCCAGTCTGTGACATAATTGACCCACCAAAATCTATGCACCCAAAAAAAAGAAAAAAAAAAAAACCTATGACTTAATTTCGTAGCTGAATAGGATAGCTTTAAAATAAAACATCATCGGACCCAACATGATGATCATCAGCTGAACATTATTATGGGCTACTAATTTTTTCATTATTTTTCAACAAAATTAAAGAGAGGAAGAGAAAAAAAGGGAGAGGGTGGAATTAGTTGGAGTTGAAGATACTTTGTTGTGGAACCCTTCAAACTGTGACGTAACAAAATGTGGTTGGTCCATAGCGCATGCTTCGTTGTGGCTATACTATAGAGGATCAAGATCAGAGGATAAAACTAAAACGGAGAAGATAAGGAGGAAAGCATTTAGAGCCCAACCCCTTGACTTCCTTCACCAACTGTACAGAACTATGAAGTGGGGTGATGACATGTACGAGTTAAAATCTCATATCCAAACAAAAGACAAAGCAAAAAGTTCTCTCTCTACAACATTTTTTGTTTCCTCTATTAATGAGAAAATAACGGAGAACAGTTATAGCTTAAAACCTCTTTCCACGAAACTCCTATGAAACAGAGAAACTCTTAATCTTTATCAGGTTGTTTATTTGAATATTCAAATAAAATTAAATTTGAATATTCAAACAAAATTAAAACCGAATTAAATTCCATTGATGGGTTGAAAAGCTCTCAAACAAAGAAGCAAACAGGAAGAAACCAATAATAAATAAATAAAAAATGATAAACAAAATTCTCTAAATCCAAAAGAACCCAGATCAAAATCAAAATAATGATGTAAATATTTCCAGGTCATATGAATATGTACAAAGACAAAGCATGAAAATTTTTGTTTACCTAGGCTGCATTGGACACAATCGAGAACGCAACCTGGCTAACTTCCTCTTCTTCTTCTGGAGCCGGTAAATTAAGATCTATCAAATTGTCCCTGAGTGATTTTGGAGAGGTTCTAGCGACTTCACCGAAGTTGGAGAAGTGTACCTTCTTGTGACCACCCAGCGCTTGACCCGACTCGAACACTCTTAAACAATATGGGCATTCAAAGACTCTGTCTTCAGCAACAACAACCTTATTGCCTTGATCTTCGACATGTTCTTCATTGAACTGGTGCTTGGTTTTCTTGTGGCTCGCTCTGTGGCCGCCAAGAGCCTGATAAGATCGAAACACTTTCCCGCACGTCTCGCATCTGAACTTCGCTTGCGGCCGCGTTTGCCTGCGAATCTGGCTGAGTGGGTAATCGTGATCCTCGTCTTCTCCATCATCATCTTCAAGTATAATTTTTTCTTTCCCTTTTGTCCATTTATCCCGAGAAAGCATTAGAAGACATACGGCCACGTCTTCTTCCGGAAAAGCGTCGGAGACAGAACTCACCGGTTCGGGTTCGGGTTCGGGCACGACGGTTTTACGTTGCCGTTTGGATCTCCTGCGAGTCGGGTTTTGACTTTGAGGGTGAGACTCGTTCTCGCTTTCCCTGTCGGAGTTTGCCAGCTCGCCGTTGAGGGATCGGTAGGACTGCATGGGGTTCTTTATGGAGTGGAAGACGAGAGAGGAGGACGAGGACGGAGATGGCTGGGTTGACTCGGCGGCTGCGGGGGGCGAGTTATCGTTCCGTTGTGGCGGCTTGGGAGGGATCGGATGCTTGGCCAGATGAGATCTCATGTGGCCCCCCATGGCTTTGCCGTTGGCAAAGCGCCTGTTGCAGATCTTGCAGATTCTGTGCTTTTCCATGTCCTGAAAAAACTCTCTCTCTATCTCTCCCCCTCTAAAGCTCGAAGAGAGGAAGTAGAGTGAGGGAACTTAAAAGGAGTAGGTGACAAGCATTCCTTAAGCAAAAGGTCGCAAAACCAGAAGGTCCAGAATGAATGGGACAAAACTTGGGTGTTCTCCAGAGGATTTTGGCCTATGTTATCAAGTAGAGTCCGGACCATTGGATGCATGATGGAGAATCGGAGGGCAATCTGGCCTATGCACTCTTACTCACAAAATAATAAATAAATAAATAAATAAAAGTCACTACTATGGAAGGAACAAGTTGTGCAAATATCGGAGTATCTCAGCCTACGTAATCTGTAAGTTGAAAAAGGAAAATATTTTGAGTTTTTTTTTTTTAAAAATAAAATAAAATAAAATATTGCAGAAATAGAAAACATTCAAATAGGCAAAAACAGAAAAATGCTAAATAGAAGACATTGCCAAAAATATGCCATTTTTAAAATTACTATTAAATTTGTGATAAATTATTATTAAATTCTGATTCAATAATAATTTTAAAATCGCATTATAATATTTTTATTCAATAATAATTTTAAAATCACATTAGTTTTGAAGTTGTTATAAGAAAGACTTGAAAGTAACATTTAGAAATAAAAAAAATAAATAACATATAGCATTTCTCGGCAAAAATGTGTTAGGAGAAGTTAAAAACTGTTCTTAGATAATTATTCTTAAAAATGACATGCTTTAAGAAAACATCAAGGAGATATTCCTAAAATTGTTTTTTTTATTTTTTCAATCTAAACAAATATTATTGAAAATATCATATTTATAAGTTGTCTTTTTATTTTTAAAAAACTCTGGAAAAACCATTTAACCAAAAAAAAAAAATTATGCTTTGCCTTTTCTTTTTTCCATTTTTTCTGCTAATTATTCATTTGGTTCAAATTCCAGCTTGCATAACAACAATGGAGTTTTGGTAAACAGAAGTTGATTAAAATTTTCACTTTTTATGTGTCTTATAATTTTCACATCTTTCAAAATTAAAAAATATTAATAATCCACATTTGGCATGAGCAGCATCAACAATGGTTTCTCTTTCAACTTGCTCTTTTGTTCAACTATCAGGCATCATGATACCCCTCAGCAGTACATAGAGAGCTCCTAGTGCAAGAAGAAAAAATCACCAAATCTGCACAAAGAGAGCTCAACTCATTGCAAATCCACCGGTTTCCGTGTCATCTCTTCGAGTAGATGCGCCATCGACCAACCTGAACAATTTTTGTCCTCCAAAGCTCTGGCGAACACTCCATCATGGATCTATGTGCCACCAGTTGAAGCCCATCGATTGGCCGTTTCACAAGATGCAATAGTCACAAAGTTTATTTATTTATTAATTTTTCCAGTTTAGCCATTTTGATGATGCAGCTTTTGATTTTATGTTCCGTAACATTTTTTTCAAAAGAAAAAGGAAAATGAAGAACAAAAAAAAAGAAAAAGAAAGCCCAAAGAGGCATATGTTTAGTCCATGTGACCTATTTAAGGGCCTATAGTTGCCCCAATTCTGGCCATTGTAGCTGATGCCAGCCAGAATTGCCGAAGTCCAAGTTTCGGTCATAGGAGCCAATGTTCCAATTCAGACCATAGAAGCCATTTATGAGTCATTTGATGTTCAAGATCAAACCTCAACATATGTGATCTACCGTTGGGTTTGCGGGGGCGTATTAAGATAAGAGTTACAAGAGTTCAAGGGATAATGGTTACAATAACTCAAGATACGATAGTTACAAGAACTCAAGATACAAGAGTTATAAGAACTCAAGTGATAAAACAATTATGGTTGTTAATGTAGAAGTAAAAGAGACATGTAACATTCATACTATTTCTGCATAAATAGAGCTTTATATACAATCAAATAATAAAAAAGTTAAAAGAAAATATGTGGTAAAAAAAATGCTTTGATGTGTGAATATAGGTCATTGACCGAACCACCTAATTCTTAGTTGTCATTTTTCTTTCTCTTCTAATAAAGTTATCCTATGTTCAGATGATTGTAAAATGTGCTGGATATATATGTCTAGTAATTGAATAGAATATAAGCCCAATAATGTCATGCATCTTAATCTTCAATTATGAAAAAGAAAATGACATGTCATTCATAAGGTAGAATAATATATATTTTGATACCAATATTAATTAACCAAAACAATATTCCTAAAGTGGAGAATTACTTAAAATGATATATTAATTGGGGATTTCTTTTGTTTTTTTTAATCTAGAGGTTTCATGTTATGGCCACGTTTTATAATCCAATTACCATGTGACGCATCAACAGTAATAAGCTATATCAACTAGTTGATAAGAAAAATGGGGAAAAAAAATCCCTCTAAACTAAGAGAAATGCTACACATCCCAATTTTATTTTATTTTTTGAAAAATATAGAACTTTCATTGATGAAATTTCACGAGCATAAAACTCTTATATCATTGAGCATACACATCCCAAATTTTATTCCCAAAAGTTGGTTCCCAAATGATGTGTCACCATCTTATGAGTTCATGACACAATTATCAAATTAATAAATCTCATGAAATTGTGACAAATCATTTAGGAATTAACTTTTGGGAATAAAATTTTGGGATGTGTAGCACTCCTCATAAACTAATAGTCTTTTTTAAAAGAGTTCCTCAATGATCAAAATGTGCTAAAATAGCCCACTAAACTACCAAAGTGTATAAAAAATGCTCAATATTTTCTTATATTCTTATAATACCCTTATTCTTTTAAAAACTAAATAGAGAAAATAAGGAGGACAACATTTAGAGCCCAACCCCTTGACTTCTTCACCAACTGTACAAAACTACATATGAAGTGGGGCAATGACCGGTAGAAGCTAAAATCTCATATCCAAAACAAAAACAAAAGGTTTTCTCTCTCTCTACAACATTTTTTGTTTCATCTATTAATGAGAAAATAATGGAGAACAGTTATAGCTTAAAACCTCTTTCCACGAAACTCCTATGAAACAGAGAAGCTCATAATCTCTATCAGGATTATTTATTTGAATATTCAAATAAAATTAAAACTGAATTAAATTCTCCATTAAAAAATGGGTTGCAACATTGAAAATCTCTCAAACAAGAAGAAATCAATAATAAATAAATAAATAAATAATCATAAAGAAAATTCTCTAAATCACTCCCATTGTGTGATCAAAATCAAAATAATGATCTAAATATTTACAGGTCATATGAATTAATGAATATGTACAAAGAAAAGAAAAGAAAAAACAAAGCATTGAAATTTTTGTTTACCTATGCTGCATTGGACACAATTGAGAATGCAACTTGGCTAACTTCTTCTTCTTCTGGAGCCAGTAAATCAAGATCTATCAAATTGTGTCTAAATGATTTTGCAGGGCTTCTAGCGATGTCACCGAAGTTGGAGAAGTTGACCTTCTTGTGCCCACCCAACGCTTGACCCGACTCGAACACTCTTAAACAATATGGAGATCCAAAGACTCTATCTTCAACGACAACCTTATTGCCTTGATCTTTGACATATTCTTCATTGAACTGGTGCTTGGTTTTCTTGTGGCTCGCTCTATGCATGGTTGCCAATAGCCTGATAAGATCAAAACACTTTCCTACATGTCTCGCACCTAAACTTCGCCTGCGGCTGCGTTTGTGTGCGAATTTGGTAGAGCGGGTAATCATGATCCTCGTTTTCTTCATCATCTTAGAGGAGAAAATAAAGAACAAAAAAAAAAAAAAAAAAGTCCAAAGAGGCATATGTTGTAGTAATTCAAATAATTAACTAAGCTTATGTAGCTTAGTTAGAGGGTTATTTTGGGTTTTTGGTCACTAGAAATAGTTGGAAGGGCCTTTTGAGAATTTCAGACTTTCTAATTGAACGTACTCCCCTGTAGTACTGGATGTACTCTGCAAATAGTACACATGGGGGACCACGATGACGTACACCTGGGGATCGTTGGACACACTTTGCAAATAGTACACCGTATGCTGTAAATAGTACGTAGACGTACGCCTGGGGACCACCGGACGTACACCACTGGATGAATAGTAATCACATGTATGCCCTAATAGTATCAGACGTACTCTACTTTTTAGAACTGTTCCATCAGCACCCACAAGCTTTCTAGCCCTGTAAATACCCCTCCCCACTTGACCCTTAAGCCTCATTCTACCCATGTTAACCTCTAGAACCCGTGCTTGAGTGATTTTGTGAATTGAGAGAGTTCTTAGAGGAGAATGAGAGATTTCTTGGAGGTCTTGCTTCAAAGAGGTAATCTTCTAAGCTTATCTTGTTTCTTACTTAGTTGTTGTGTTGTTTAAGTGATATTCATAGTTAGCTTAGTTAGTAGTTTCGAGATTCTAGTTATGTTGTTGCCCTTAATCTTGATTTAAGCATGAGTTAGCGTTTAATTCTTGTTGGACATATTTTACTTTGCATTGAGGTATTGTTTTGAGATAGGAGATCTTAGGAATCCTTTTGATAGCTTTAGAACCAATTTGGGAGGATAGAAAGATGGTTGAACCAAATGAGGTTTTACCTGAACCTTTTGGGCGGGCGTGCGGCTACGAGCCCAGACGTACGGCTAGAAGTGTTCAATGGAACGCCACTTTGGCCAGTCGTTTGATAGCCACCGCTTTCATGTTCTAGGTCCGTTGTCATTAGATTTAGAACTAATAATAGTTATTTTATCAGTATTCAAGGTTATGGTGCCTCAAGAAAATTTGATGGAGGAACCTTACGATCCGGGTGAGTACAAACTAACATCAATGCTTGTTATTACTTTTCCCGCATTACACAATTTTTTTGTATATATTGCATGTATTTTATAAATAATTGAGTTCATCATTTAATGATGGGTACGTCATGTGTATTTATACTCGCTAAGTTGTTGTACTTATCATTGTATATATTTTTTTTCTCTCCATATGCCAACTATGTTGTTATGGATAGTTTAACAGAAGATGGATACCACGAAATATCTGGTTATATTAGGAGATTTGATTTGAGAGATGCTTGAAGACTTATTACGAGCTTAGGCGGGTGCTCATGGTAAGGTAAGGTAATTAGTATGTTGCATTATGCTGTAGGCTTAAGAGATTTGATGCATGCTTGCATATTAAGGTATAACATGAATCCCTTGTAAAGATGACTTGTACGGTATGATTTTAGCTGCTTTGATGTTCCTTGGTAGATGCTCTTATTGTAATGATTAATATTTATAAAACTTTAATACTTTCTACTACTTAGTATATTCTTTGTTTTCGATAAGTAAAAGTCCACGAGTCTTGTCCTGCGAGTGATAAGGCTATAAGATGAACCATGAAATTAATTACAAGTCAATTAATTTTCGAGGCTTTACATATGTTTAGTCCATGTGACCTATTTAAGGCCTATGGTTGGCCCAATTCTAGCCATTGTAGCTGATGCCGACCAAATAATCACTGGTATCCATGTTTCGGACATAGTAGATGATGCTGGCTAGAATCGCCGAAGTCCAAGTTTCAGTTATAGGAGCCAATGTTCCAATTCATGCCATAAAAGCCATTTATAAGCCCTTTGATGTTCATGATCAAACCTAAATGTATGTGATCTACTGTTGGGTTTGCGGTAGCGTATTAAGAAAAGAGTTGCAAGAGCTTAAGAGACAATGGTTACAATAGCTAAGAGACGATAGTTACAAGAGCTCAAGATATAAAAGTTATAAAAACTTAAGTGATAAGAAGTTACAACTATGGTTGTTAATATATAAGTAAAAGTGACATGTAACATCCATACTATTTCTCTATATATAGAGAATTGTATACGATCAAATAATAAAAAAGTTAAAAGAAAAGATGTAGTCAAAAAATGCTTTGATGTGTCGATGTAGATTATTGGCCGAACCACCATAATTCTTAGTTCTCATAATTTCTCTTCTCTAAATTATAACTTCTAATAAAGTTATCCTATGTTCAAATGATTGTAAAATGTACCGGATACCCATGTCTAGTAATTGAATATAATATAAGCCCAATAATGTCATTCATCTTTATCTTCAATTATGAAAAGGAAATGACATATATCATTCATAAGGTATAATAATATTTTGATAACAATATTAATTAACCAAAACAATATTCCTAAAGTGGAGGATTACTTAAAATGATATATTAATTGGGGATTTCTTTTGTTTTTTATATTCTGGAGGTCTCCTATTATGGCTACGTTTTATAATCCAATTACCATGTGATGCATCAACAGTAATAAGTCATATCAACTAGTTGATAAGAAAAAGGAAAAAAAAAATTAAAAAATTTCTCCAAACTAACTGTCTTTTTTAAAAGAGTCCCTCAATGTTCAAAATGTGATAAAGTAGTCCATCAAACTAACAAAGTGTCAAAGAGGCTCACTATTTTTATTATATTCCTATAATACCCTTATTATTTTTAAAATTAAAATAAACATTTTATTAAAAAATTATTATTATTATTTAAAAAAAAAAAGTGAAAAAAAAGAAAAGAGGGAAGGGTGGCTGCCCAACCGGTAGCCACCCATTTTCTGACACGACATTTTTAATAGAGTTCGTAAATTTTTTTAAACGAAATTTGACTCAATGAACTTTTTTTGGGTATTTATTCGCCCCTTTGATTTTTTTTTTTAAGAAATAATTTAGTTTATTTTTTATTTTATTAATTTTGTATTTTAGTTTTTAAAGAATAGGGGTATTATATGAATATTAAAAAAATGTGGTATTTTTGGCACACTTCGGTAATTTGATGGACTACTTTAGTACATTTTGAGCATTGTGAAGCTATATTGCAAGTGGCTGTTAGTTTGGGAGGTTTTTTTTTTTTTTAATATTTTTTCCTAAGAAAAACTATTTATTTAGTAACACTTTTTTCTTCTTTTATTTCAAAATAAAAATATTAATAATTAAACAACAAAAAAATACAAAACACTTTGAATTATTTGCACATTTATGCTGCATTTAAAAAATAAAAAAAAAGCCGATAAAAAAACATTAACAAACGAAGTTGGTCGCCTCTATTACAGTAGTGGAGCTTAAATTTTGATTTACAAGGGGGGAAATTAAAAACTAAAGTTGTCGTTGACTAGTTTTATATTTTATATTTATTAAATCTATCTTGACATGAGCTCATCTAAAATTTGATTGGAACTCAATAAAATTATTATTGTTATGCTCAAGTAACCACACTTATATATTTAACAATAAAGTAATGTTATAAGTCTTCCTAAAGTCCTCCTAGAGTCATCCCAAATGTGATGTGACTTTTAAAATTACAATTGAATTTGATATGTGAATTTATTAACTTTAGATCTATTGGTAATTTTAAATGCCATATCACATTTGGGATGACTCTAGGAAGACTTATAGCATTACTCTTAACAATATATTTAGAAAGAACAATCTAAATATAAAAGTTCCACGGACAATTTAACAGTGAAGTTACAAATAAATCAATATTAAAAATTTAACTACATACCTGAAATTTTGTAACGAAGAGAAATCATAAAAAAATTGTGAACTTTTTGCTATTTCCTTTAGGTAATGATATAAGGAAGACTCTAGTCTTCCTAGAGTCATTCCAAATATGATGTGTCATTTAAAATCATCAATAGATTAAAATTCAATAATGATTATCTCAAATTGAATGGTAATTTTAAATGTCACATCACATTTGAGATGACTCAATGAAGACTTTAATCCTCCTTATGTCATTACCCATTTTCTTTTGATGGTGGATTCATCTATTCATTATGAAGATTGTTGAAAATTAATTAATGGGGAAAATTCAGTTTAGCCCCCTGAAGTTTCAGTGAATTTTTAATTTGAACCCCAAAGTTTCAAAGTTGGCAGTTTACCCCCCCGAAGTTTCAAAAAGTGGCAAAGTGAACCCCCCGTTGACTTTTCCGTCAAATTAGATGGAAAATGATGAAAAGACATAAATGCCCTCATGCTTTTTTTAAAAAAATTTCCGTTTAATTTGACGGAAAAATTAACAAAAGGTTCAATTTGTCACTTTTTGAAACTTCAGGGGGGTAAACTGCCACTTTTGAAACTTTGGGGTTCAAATTGAAAATCCCCTGAAACTTCAAGGGGCTAAACTGAATTTTCCCTTTAATTAATTATATCATTTATCTAAATTTTAAAGTAGCTTTGAAGAGAGATTTCATTGTTTTGCAATATTTTTTAAGGAAAAAAAGTAGTGCACGACACGACTTATATGAATTTAGTTTCCCAAATCGCAACTCAGGCTCCGTTTGTTTCGCCGTAAAATGATTTTCGAAAAATATTTTCCTTATTTTCGGGTGTTTGGTGTAACGTAAAATAATAGTTAACGGAAAATTATTCTTTAATTTTTGGAAAATGGTTTACATTTTTTAAAACCGTAAACTATTTTTCGAATTTGAGCATTTCATTATAAAATCGATAGACCCTGCTAAGACCCGCCGAGGAACTCGCCAGGACTTGACCAGGACCCTTGAATGCACTTCTTCTCTCTTAAAAACATCTCTTCAGCCAGCCAGGAACAGAGCTAGAAAGTCCTATGGGCAGGAGGCCAAAGCGGTGCCGGTCTTATAGATATAACTTGAAATACTATGGACTAACAAGATGCATGTCATATGGTTCTTATAGCTATAAGTCGCCTATAACTATAAGGCAAGCGGTGCAAACTTAAAAAAGGTTTCACGCTAGCCCTCTTTGATCACCTCCATGCACGATACTACCAAATTCAAAAGCCCCTCTTCCAGCCCCTCCCCATTGGCTGCCATTAAAGATTTTTTTTTCTTCAGCCCTAGCATCCTTAATTATGTACCTCCTCTGAATGGTCTATTCTATTTGTTTCAGCCATATATACATTAGGTCCTCCTTGCGACCCAACTCAAGGTGAGGCCTTGATAGCCCACTTTGGTGTTAAAACAACCTTGGATTTTAATTACCAACATATTTTATGTAACGCCCAAAGTAAATAAATACCAAATGAAAATAGAAAACTACAAATTTTTGAAGAAATGTTTGGTTAAATATGAATTTAGTTGAGCATGGAGAAGCTCATAGTCATTCGATACAAAAAGGGGTTAAAAATTTTAAGTTAGAAGACTTTAGAAATTTGATATAGAGACACCGTATTCAAATGGTAGTTTTTTTTTAAAATTTTTTGACATGTCCGCACAAGAGGGGAGAGGGAGATTCAAACTAGTAACCTCCGCTTCATTAGGCGTGGTCCCAGTCGATTGAACTACCTCTTTGGGACTATTCAAATGGTAGTTGGTGACATTCGAACATGAGAAATTTGTCACGTGACAATTAGAAGCTCACACGGGAAAACAAACATCCATGATTAGATCTTGATAGATTGCGTTAGAATGAAACGATATTTCTACATGGCAATCATTGTGTGGTTAGGGGGAAACATTGCATGATACCATGCTTAATAAATGTGCTTGATTTGATTTTTCATTTTTTCCAACTAAAAAATGATAAAAACCCATATACGTTTGGTATTTATTTAAATATTAAGAATATATTTTTATGTGAATTTCAAGAATTTTTTTCAAAACAAAATGTAGAAGATAGTTTACTCATGAAAAAAAGAAAAAAAGAAAAAAGAAAAAGAAAAGTAAAATATATTACTTTCATGGATTTTTGGTGCTTTTAGTTAACAAAAATCGTTGAGTGTTTAATTTGTAACTCAATTTTAAATTAATTGAATAGTATCTAGTTAGTTATGGTAGAAAGGTATTTTTGTTACCTAAAAAAGTAAAAAGATAAAAATACTCTTATATTATAATTAACTAAATATTATTCGGTTCATTTAAAATGAAGAGAATCCTATTTCCAAATTGAAGGCATATATACGATTGATTTTGATAACAACGTCAAACTTCAAGCTTCATTATACAATTATCCTTAGATACTATTAATGAAAAATTGAAAATATAAAGAGAAAAAAAGAAGAAGCCTCGACTCGCTCATACTATAGCACTCGTACTCCTCACTCGCACGCAGAAAATCCCTCTTCCCGCCAGAGACAGGCTTCTACTTTTACCGTGTACTGAACCACCAGAACTCAATCGCCTCTCTTTCTGTGTCTCTCACACAGAGGATTCGCCTAGAAAACCCTAGGTACAAGTCAGCCATGGACGATTCTAGGGTTTTCTCCGACCCAATATCTACCCTTCATCGTCGTTCTAACGCGGGTATCATAAAGAGGATCCGATTGGAAAACTTCATGTGCCACGATAACCTTCAGATCGAGCTCGGCGAGTGGGTCAATTTCATCACTGGCCAAAATGGAAGTAAGCGCCTCCGTCTCTCCATATGCTTGTGTCAATTGCGCACTAAATGCAAAATGCAACAATTTAATAAATAATTCTTTCTTCTATATTTTCTCCGGTTCTGAATCGGGGTGTATGAATTTTATGTGAAACAAGAATGAATTTTGTGGGTGAGTTTTACTTGTTTTTCAAGGATTATTTATTTATTGTCTGGTCTTTAATTTTCATGTTTATTAGTGTTCTCTGTGTATGTATATATGGGCGCACAGTATGATTATGTATAGAGTGGGGTTATGAATATTGTGTAAGTTTTGAGGCATTTTTGGATTAATCTATGTGTGAAAATGTTGTTTGGTCAATTGGTTTTGGCGTTTACAGGTGGTAAGAGTGCTATTCTGACTGCTTTATGTGTTGCATTTGGGTGCCGAGCCAAAGGGACCCAGAGAGCAAGTTCCTTGAAGGATTTTATAAAAACTGGTTGCAGGTTTGTGAGCTTCACATTTGTCTTGTTTTTACTTCCCATATTAATTTTTGGCTATTTTTTGGTTGGTTACCTTCACTTGTTTGAAGTTTAAGTCGATGCTATGAAAACCGAAGTGTTGTGGAAATGGAGAATGTGCTCAATGATTTACTTATTTTTGTTTCTTTGGAAAGCTTCTGTTGGGTCTAGTAGTTTAAAAACTTTTCAGCTAGGATTATGACATCTTATTACGAAGAAATATGGGTAAAAAGAAATATGGGCAAGCTATGGCTACTTCTTGGCTCAGTCTGCAGGCCCAGGAGTGATTATGTGAGGGTGTTTGTTTTGGGTGCTCCTTGTGTGCCTTGGTGTCTAGACGCACTTTTATTTTATACTGTGATGTGCATCCTTTCTTTAAGTGGTGTACCCGTGTAATTGTGTTGGGCCCCCTTTTGGGTTTTTGATATATACAATTTTACTTATAAAAAAAAAGAAATATGGGTAAAAAGTTGGCCAAATGTAGGGCTTTTGATACAACACCTACAAACTCACATAGTTGTATAAAATACATGTGGACTAAAATGTTTGGATATTCAATGGTCAATTTGATTTTGCTTTCATGTAAAAGGGGATTAAATTGTATGTGCAACCATAAAGATAGTAATCATTCATTTTTGAAGATGCTAAAAGTCTGAAAAAGAAGGCAAAAGAGAACCTTATAGAGTAAAAAATGCAAATGGATCTATAATGTATTGGTTTTCATATGAGCCATAAATGTTTTTTCCTCAAATCCTGTATTGACAATATTGCTTGGGCTCTAGCTATTTAATGGTGGTTGCGTCAAGTAACCTCATTGAACCCACATGATTTTATCAAGTTTCTTAGTTTATCTGCCATTGTTCTTTTGCAGTTATGCTCTTGTTTATGTGGAAATAAAAAATGAAGGCGAGGATGCATTTAAGCCAGAAATATATGGTGATGTCATAATTTTAGAACGCAGAATTTCTGTGTCTACGAGCTCCATTGTTTTAAAGGATCACCAAGGTTTATATCATTTGCTCATGCTATGTTTTCTTCATTATCTAAATACTTTTACTTAATAAAATGGAAGTTGTATATTTTTGTGAGATATGTTTGGTTGAAATTAAATTATAATTCTTAACATCATGAGAACCTTTTTGATAAGTTGAATCCTTAACTTGTAAGATAATCTGCTTTGATGATTTGGTGTAAGTAGATTATATTCAATGATAAAGCCCTTGGTTGTAATGAAGTTGTGCCAATTAGCCTTTGGTTGAAAGGGGTAGAGTAATTTAGACAATAAATCTAGAAGATTTTGAAAATTTTGGTTTAATTTCTAAATAGACTTGTTTTTATTTGTTTATTTGAATTTAGGGTTTCTCATACCTGTGTAAAATTGCACTCTGGGGGCTTTAGAGACCTACTTGAAAGGGAACTATTGAATGTGGTTCATGAGAGTTGCATCAGTGTGGCTTGCATTAGTTTTGATTTTGCATTTCTATTAACTAGTAACTTTGTATGTTCTCTGTTGTTGATAGATTGAGTGATGGGGGCACAAGACACAAGCCATAGATTACACTAGCCCATGACCTTGTGGTTGAGTGATTAAGGGCTAGATTATTATTGGGATTTTATTAGTTTGCATTTTATTTGCTTTTTTGTTTATTTTTTAGACTGGTTGTTGTATTTTTATTTTTTGTACTTCATGTTATTTTAACAGGCCATTAGCACAAGGACAATTAGGGTTAGGGTAGGGTTTAATTCCTACTCTATTTAAACCTAACTTTTCTATTGCATTCAACAGCTTATGATGAATTAGAAAAATTGAACTACTGTTTGTCATCTCCTTCTTTTCTTCTTTCATCCATATTTTCTCTTATCTTTGGCACTTGTCCTTCTTCTCTCTTGCTGCTCTTGTTTCTTTTTTATTCTCTTTTCAACTTCTTCCTTTTCATATTTTCTCAATTGCTTGTTGTCCCACATCAATTTGGTGTAAGATACAGGTTCTATTGTTTTCCACGACAACCAAATGACCCTTAACCATGTGCCGCTAGCGCCCTTCTTCTAAGCATCTTCACCACAAAGTCCATATCACTCAATCAACCATCACCACAAAGTCCCTACCAACTATCAACAATCAATAATCACCACAAACACCCCCAACTAGTCAATCATTGCCATTAAAAAAAAAATAAAATCAAAAGAAACCCATTCAAAAAATTCCCAACCCCTACTGCCAAAGACCCACAGGACCACCAAGCCTCCGTCAATCAAAATCCAAACCTACGAAAGTGTGGGTTTAGTCAACTTTCCAAGGTTTAGGTTTGCTGATTCCCGTTTCCTTGGTATATTATACTATTATACTTGCTATTTAAAATTGTCATCAATATTTATTTTGTGCTTGGTGAATTATCCCAAAACCCGTTGTCTTGAATAACACTCCCATATTTTTGTTTTGTCATCCATTTACCTATGCTATCTATTATTTTTGTTGAACAAAAAAAAAAAAGATCCATTTCTGTTAGCAAGCGCTTTTTTTTTTTTTTTTAAAAATAAAAATTGTGGACCTTGCATGGAAGTGTGGACAGTTGTGACTTTCCATTAGTCACCCTCTACACTTGGAGAACCGGCACTATCTGTTTGCATTTTGTCTATTTGGAGGATGATGCCTTCATGCTTTTTGTGGTGTGTTTGGAGGAAAATAAATAATAGAAGTTTCAAGGACCGTGAGAGGATGGTGGTGGATCTTAAGTCTTTATTCTTCAATACTTGTTACCTTTGGACAACTACGTTTGTCTTTTCTAATTTGCTTAGTTTTCTTGAATTTTTTTTTTCTTCTGTCTCTTTTTATCTAGATGTTTCTTGTGTATTTGAGTTGCGCTTTTCACTTTTTAATGATATTTCGATTACTTACAAAAAAAGAAAAGTTTTTGTTGTATGTACATTGGAGCATCTAATGTTTTCTTTTGCTATTAAGAGAATTAAATTGTTTTGGGTATTTGCATCTTCGATTCTTTTTGATGACATATATATATAATATTTCTAATAATCTTTTTGATAAAATAATTGGTAGATGAGGTTGTTGCATTCACTTGATTTTGTTTTCCATCTGATGGATTTGTCAGGAAGGAAGGTTGCTGGTCGGAAAGATGACCTTCGTGAGCTAGTAGAACATTTTAATGTGAGCATTTTTCCTATTACTCGGAAAATTATTTACATTTGTTTTTTTGGGTTTTGTTCACATATATGGGGCTTACTAGGTATCTAAATCAGCATTATTTGATAATCACTTGTGGACTTTATGCTTGGTATTGCTGTTATGTGTTCTAGCTTCCCAAGAGTTTATGCATGAGGCTTACTAGTCCTGATAGCTTAGTTGGTAACACAATAATTAGTAAATACGTAATGCACCTGACCCAAATTTTCATTTAAAAAACATTACTCTTCCTTCATACGATTATGTAACTTATATTACTAGCAACATTTACTTTGAACCTGCTTCTAGTGTGGAATTATTCATAGTTTCTTACTTATTTTTTTATGATATGGTAATTTCTTTTCCCCTGTGCTAATATGTCCTTATGATTTGGGGAGTGGCTGCATCTAGCTTGAGTTTTCATTTTATCTTGATATTAGGAGTATTTAGAATTGCGGTAAGGAGCTTAAAAATGGCTTTTAGTACATAAAATGCTATGCTAAACAAAATGGGATCCGTTAGATAAAAAACTTAAATAAGCACGTTTTTGACTTATTTGGTCTCAAAAAGCACAAAAACTGCATTTGGGAAAAGCTTGAAGTGAGGCCTTTGTTAAAAAGTTATTTCAGGCTTTTTGTATACACAAAAGCTCTATTTACAAATGCAATCCTGAACTGGCTCTAAATAAGATACGAGCACCATAAGCTGGAAGAAATTGACAGCCAGGATAGGGTTAATATGTCAGTAGAGTTCCTTGTTAAGGAAATGTATTTCGGGAGATGTAGAAAGAAAAAAAATTGCGATGAAAGCCCTTCATTCTCCTCTTCCCCAGATATCTTGATTCATCCTTTTATTAGCTTTTGCTTCTTCCACACCTAGCTCTTTCAATCTGTGGTTGTCCAGAAGTTTGGAAGTCTTTATGATCTGGAACATTATGTCTGTTGGTTTAGGCTAAAATTTTTAAACAAAATTTGAAGAAGATAATATATATATTTTTCTCTTTCTGAAATTTCTTAGACTCTCTAATGTCAAATATATATACCTAGATCATTAAACCTTAAAATAACAAAGTTCAAAGTTTTAATTAACTTCATGTCACCCATGCAAAATTTACTTGAACACTTTATTAATCCAAACTAAGTTAGCTATTTTCAAGAAAATACACCATTGGTAAGAACCCAATAAGCTGGCCCAATTGTAGAAATAAAGAAGATTCCTAAAGCATCCCTACCTACAAATTTAGAAAAAAGTAAACAAACTTTTGAGTCTGAAACATTTAGGTCCAGCAAATAGGCCTTTTTGGAATGGAATGAGGCTGTCATGTATGAGTTTGAACCGGTTTTCAATATCAACTTGATGCAGTCAATACAACAGGGTTGTGTAACTGAAGTTATATTTGTAAAATTTATCTCTCCCTTAGTAGAAATAGTTTTTGTTTTTCGAGCTTAAACTCTCTCCATGGATGTTTATTGATGATCTGCTTTGCAGTGCAGATCGATGTTGAGAATCCATGTGTAATAATGAGTCAAGACAAAAGCAGAGAGTTTTTGCATTCTGGGAATGCCAAGGACAAATTTAAGGTAATTTTTGTGGCTTTGTGCATCGTTAGAGAAGTACTTTATGAATGCAATACTGACTCTTGGTTTCTCAGTTCTTTTTCAAGGCCACACTTCTTCAGCAAGTGAATGATCTTTTACAAAACATTTATGAACATTTGAAGGCTGCAAATGCACTGGTTCATGAGTTGGTGGAATCAATAAAACCCATGCAAAAGGAACTTGATGAATTGCAAGGTAAAATTAAAAACATGGAGCATGTGGAAGAAATATCTCAGAAGGTACAGCAGTTGAAGAAGAAGCTTGCTTGGTCATGGGTATATGATGTAGATAAGCAGCTTGCGGAACAAAGCGTGAAGATTGGGAAACTGAAAGATCGTATACCAGCTTGCCAAGCAAAAATTGATTTGCAACTAGTAAGTAAATAACTCTTGCAAAGTTGAAAATTCTGTCTAATTCTAATAGAATGTGAAGTTGTCTCACTGGTTAGCACATCATGTTACTCTCTCACCATTCTTGCCTACAAGGATTGGTTAAAGACCTAGTGATTATTTGAGAATTTAAGTTGGAATTTCTGAATTCTCTAGAGCCTATAATTTTTTTTTGGTTGTTTTGGAAATTTGTTTTTCTCTTGGCTTTGCAAGAATGCTGAATTTATATTCTAATTTTGTCGTTGCACCAAGACATATGTTTGTGATACTTAGGATTGTGAAGGTGTTGCTATCATTTCCACATTTGAGTGGCTGGATTGTGAAAGTGTGTGCGTTTTAAGTTCCACATTAATTGTGTACAAAGTGATTTTGGGCTTTATAAGCGATTCCAAGAAGCTGTAACTGTAATTTTGACTTGTCGTTTTGGTGTATATTGTAGATATAGTTAACATTTTCCCTGCGTTGTGATAAATGGCGTCAGAGGCAACATAGTAATGTCATATGGAACTGGGGCACTATAGGACAATGTAGATCTTGATGAGGAGGTTAGGGATTTGGGTAGGGGAGACTGTGATATACTGGATTGTAATAGATATGTGTTAAATCCTACATTAGATAGGTGGATTGTGAAGGTTGTATGAGTACTCGGTATCATATTAGTTATTTATTAGGTGAAATTGTTTTTTATGAGTGATTTCAAGGGTCCCAATTGTAATCATTATCTCTTTAGAATATAGCACATATGGCTAGCGTTTCCCTGAGTTGTGGCAAATGGTATAAGAGCAAACTTCGCAATGTCATGCGAGTATCCGGTGAACATGGGCTTTGACAAGGACGTTAAGAATTTGAATGGAGAAGATGGTAATACCCCGGGCAATAAAGTTGTTGTTTTTTGGTCTTATACTGGGTGGGTGGATTGTGAAGATTTGCATGTGATAAGTTGCACATTGCTTGTGTTGTAGGTAGACTGTGTTTCATAAGCTATTTAAGAAAACTCTAATTGTAACTTAACTAGTCTTTGTGGGATATAGTGTGAACATGACTAATGCTTTTCTTGGGTTGTGACAATGTGGTTGGAATACTTTTTTGAAAGTATGACCAGTTTTCATCCAAAACATGATTGGTTAACGTGTAGTGAATTATGTCATACATCAAATAAACTCGTTAAAAGATTTGAAGTATAATTTAAAACTGAGGAAACGGTGGAGTGCAACACATGTATCCATTTCATTCCCTTGTATGTGCCATCCACATCGGGTTGAATCAAGGGTTGCTTTTTATTGTTATTTTTTAGGGGAAAATACATTTTTAACCCATAAAGTTTTAGTGCTTTTTCAATGTTAACCCCAAAGTTAAAAAATTTGCAATCCACCCCTATGAAGTTTCAAAATTTGGCAATTTTAACCTCCGGTTAGTTTTTTCAGTTAAAATGGACGGAACCCTAGAAAAATAAGACTGAGGGCATTTTTGTCATTTCATACTTTTCCGTCCAATTTGACAGAAAAACTAACGGAAAGGTTAAAATTGCCAAATTTTGAAACTTCATGGGGTTTTAGTGCTTTTTCAATGTTAACTCCAAAGTTAAAAAATTTGCAATCCACCCTCATGAAGTTTCGAAATTTGGCAATTTTAACCTCCGGTTAGTTTTTTCAGTTAAAATGGACGGAACCCTAGAAAAATAAGACTGAGGGCATTTTTGTCATTTCATACTTTTCCGTCCAATTTGACAGAAAAACTAACGGAAAGGTTAAAATTGCCAAATTTTGAAACTTCATGGGGGTGGATTGCAAATTTTTAAACTTTGGGGTTAACATTGAAAAAGCACTGAAACTTCATGGGTTAAAAATGTATTTTCCCCTATTTTTTAGATTGTCAAATCCTATAGGGTGATTGGCTCTCTTGTATACTTTTTGTGTTCATAAAAAAAGTGTTACCCTCATTAGATGAAAGAAATATCTTTTTTTGTCCTCCAACTAATTAAATATCCAAATAAAAAAGGAATAAAGTAATAGTCAAACTTGAGTTTTTTTCTTTTCTATTTTTTTAATCTTAAAAAAGTAGAAAGAATATTAGGAGGGGGGNTAGTCACACTAAATTTGAGATGGGGGATGGCTCCAAAATTTGATTATGGCATCATGTTTGGTGTTGAGATCAAGGTTTCAAGACATCTTTTTTGTACTTGTTTGGCATTGCTCGCTTAAAGGATGCTGCTGTGGCTGACCTTTTGGAGCTTGATAGTGCTTCCCATTAGTGTAGTCTTTTTCATAGTGGCACATGATTAGGAGATGAATCTCTTTGCCTCTCTCTTACTTTGTTGTATTTCATTAGAGTGAGAAGGAGTGGTGATGACAGACTTTGTTGGATTCCTTCTAGGAGAGGGTTGTTCGATGTTAGTTCCTATTACAATGTTCTTGTCCCCCATCATAACACTCCCTTTCCCTGGCAAAGTATTTGGTGGAACAAGGCTACCTTAAGAGTGGTTGTCTTTGATTGGTCGACCGCCTTAGGGAAGATTCTCAGCATGAATAATCTAAGGAACGACATATCATCTTGGTTGAGTGGTGTTGCATGTGTAAGAAGAATGGGGAGTCAGTGGACTATCTTCTATCCATTGTGAGATCACAAGTGCATTGTTGAATATAGTTAGTGGACTATCTTCAACAGTGCTGGGCTGGCTTGAGTAACCTAGAAGGGTAGTAGATCTCTCTGTCCGTTGGAGAGCTCTAGGGGGTAGGTTTCAGCTTGATGCAGTTTAGAAGATGATCCTGCCTTGCATTATGTGGCACCCATTGGCTTTATTCTGGAAGATCATTAGAGGACTTACTGGCTTTATTCTTTAAGACTCTTTCTTTGGCTGTTGCCTCAAATTTTAGTATTTCGAACTTTCATTTTTTCTTATATCTCTTATCCGCTACTTTTTTTTTTTTTGAAAGTCAATAGAATATATCAAAAGCGCAAAGTGGCACAACCCTTAGTACACAAGGAGTATACAAAGGGGGACTAGGGGGAAGAGGAGAAGAAAGAGAGAAAATCAGAAAAGCTAATCACCCGCGGGGACAGCCAGCCTGCTGTCCAGGTGAATAGGGTAAAAAGAAAAAAGTGGAGGATATCCTCACTAGACCTCGAAGAGTCCTCGAAACATCTATCGTTTTGCTCTCTCCAAATACACCACGTAATACAAAAAGGAACCATTTTCCACACAACAGCACTCCTAGAACGACCACTTGACCACTAGCTAGCAATTAACTCCTTGACCGAGCGAGGCATAACCCAACAAAGACTTAACCGGGTGAAGAAGGCATTCCACAAGGCTCTCGCCGCTCCACAATGGAGAAGAAGATGAGCAATCAACTCCCCATCTGATTCGCAGAGCCAACATCTGTTCACCACCACCATACCCCTCCTCCTAAGGTTATCCACAATAAGAATCTTGCCACGAGCAGCCGTCCAAGTAAAAAACGCCACTCTAGGAGGAGCCTTAGATCTTCAAATGCTCTTCCAAGAAAACGAAGTAGACCCGGAGGGCAAGAAAACTCGATAGAAAGACTTGACCTCGAACACCCCCTTGCGCGAAGGCAACCACCACAACTTGTCAACCCCAACCCCTCTCATCTTACAATCATACAAGCACTTGTAAAACGAGGCCAACACCTCCACCTCCCGGTCATGAATCAACCTAGTAAACTGGATGTTCCATTGGATGATTCTATTTGAGCGCTCCATATTGTCCGCTATGGATGCCTCCTTACTGCTAGCAATTGTATACAAACCAGGAAAAGCCTCCTTAAGAGCTCTATCCCCACACCAAATATCCTCCCAAAAGCGAATCTTAGAGCCCTCGCCAAGATCAAATCTGAAATGGCTCCTAAACACCTGCCAACCCCTTACAAATGTATTTCCAGAGACCCACCCCATGAGAACCAGGGATGTCCCCTGAGCACCAACCCCCCCAATCCGACCCATATTTTGCTACCAAAATCGATCTCCACCAAGCACCCTCATGAGCAAAACGCCACAGCCACTTACCCAAAAGAGCTTGATTAAACCTTCTAATGTTCCGGATTCCTAACCCACCCTTATCCATGGGAGAGCACAACTTGTCCCACTCGACCAAATGCATCTTTACCTCATCATTCAACCCCCCCACCCAAAGAAAGTCCCGTTGAATCTTCTCAATACGCTTAGCCACATTAGCGGGGATAGGAAACAAAGACATCATATAAGTAGGCAAGTTCGATAAAGTGCTTTTAATCAACGTAACCCTACCTCCCTTGGAAAGATACGACCTTTTCCAAGGAGCCAATCGCCGTGCCATCAACTCTTCCAACTCCCCCCACATCGTTTTGAGCTTGAAAGAATCCCCCAGTGGCAGCCCCAAATACTTCAAAGGCAACGTATCAGTACCACAGCCCAATAACCCAGCAAGTTGATCCACATCTCCCAACGAATCAACCGGAACCAAAGCAGACTTAGGCAAATTAACCTTGAGGCCTGAAACTGCTTCAAAGCAAACAAGTAACGCCCCAATGTACCTGATTTGGTTATCATAAGCCCTACAAAAGACCAAAGTGTCGTATGCAAATAGAAGGTGAGAGACAACAACCCGAATCTGCTCACTGGAACCCACCGAAAACCCCGAGATGAGACCCCTAGAGGTAACAACACCAATCATCTTGCTAAACGCCTCCATAACCAAGATGAATAAGAAAGGAGAGATAGGATCTCCTTGTCGCACCCCTCGAGAACTACCAAAAAACCCGGACGGGACACCATTGATCAAAACTGAGAATCGGGCCGTCGAGATGCATTGCTTGATCCACAAACACCATTTCTCCCCAAACCCACACCTCCTCAATAAATAAAGAAGAAAGTTCTAATTGACATGATCATACGCCTTCTCCATATCCAATTTACTCAACACCCCAAGGTCCCCAGACTTAAGCCTACCATCCAAGCATTCATTCGCAATAAGGACTGAGTCTAGAATCTGTCTCCCTTTCACAAAAGCGTTTTGGGGCTTGGAAATAATCCTACCCATAACTCTCCTCATCCTATTGGCCAACACCTTAGCTATAATCTTGTAGACTCCACCCACGAGGCTAATAGGGTGAAAATCCTTGATCTCCTTGGCCCCATGAAACTTTGGAATAAGCGAAATAAACGTAGAATTAATGCACTTCACAAATTTAGCATGAGAATGGAAGTCTGTGAAGACTGCTATGAAGTCCCCCTTCACCACTTCCCAACAATCTTGAAAGAAAGCCAAAGAGAACCCATCTGGGCCAGGGGCCTTATCCCTATCCATACCTTTGATCACCTCCCTCACCTCCCTTTCCTCAAAGGGTTCTTCCAAACTGGCCGCCTTATCCACATTCAACACTTCGAACTCTAGGTTGTCCACCCTCGGTCTCCAACTAAGGGGCTCCGAGAATAAAGACTTATAGAAATTTACAATGTGAGAACTAATGATATCGAGATCCGAAGTAGACGAACCATTCACAGACAAGGACTCAATAGAATTATTTATTCGATTAGCATTGGCCACCTGATGGAAGAACTTAGTACACTTGTCACTCTCCTTTAGCCATCAGACCCTTGATTTCTGTCTCCAACAAATTTTCTCTTGTAAAAGGGAAGCCTCCAAATCTGTAACCAGCCCTCCACCTCTTCCGACAACACCCTACTTTCCTCATAACTGTCTAGCAACTCCAGCTCCTTTGCCTAAGCCTTATTCCTGGCCCCCATATTACCAAACACCTCACTATTCCACTTCTTAATTTTCCCTTTAAGAGCTTGAAGTTTCTTTGGCCAAGACAACTCGGGGAACCTTCAAAAGAGAAAGAGCCCCACCAATCTCTAACCTTTTCTACAAAGCCCTCCTCTTTAAGCCACATGTTTTCGAACTTAAAGGAGTGCTTCCCGTTCTGCATACCACCCCTAGTCAAGAGAAAGGGCGTGTGGTCGGAGCACAGGCGAAAGAGCTTCTTCTAAACCAAACCCGGGTAGCTCATCTCCCATTCTGGAGAGACCAAAAACCGGTCCAATCTAGACCAAGACATTGTGTTGAACCACGTAGACACCCCACCAGCCAAAGGGAGATCCATAAGACCCTGATCCACAGTAAATTCTGCGAAATCCGTCATTGCAAGCCTCATTCTAGTACCTCCCTATCTCTCACTGTGAAAGAGAGTGACATTAAAGTCCCCCCCAATGCACCAGGGCATATCCCAAAGGCTCATCACCCCTGCTAGTTCTTCCCACAAAAACCTTTTGAAATTGTTGCTATTAGGACCATACACCCCCGCAAAAGCCCACACCAAACCATCCTCGACATTTCTAAAAGAACAAGCAACCACAAATCTGCCCATACAATCATCTATCTTCAACACCACCCTGCGATCCCACATCAAAAGGATCCCACCTGAAGCTCCATTGGACACCACATGGCACCACTCCACATAAGGGCATCTCCACAGACTCTGAACTAGCTGGTTAGAAATTAGCTCTAGCTTAGTCTCTTGAAGATAAGCGATGTCTACTTTCCATTTACTCAAAAGATTTTTGATCTTTAGCCTTTTTCTGCCCTCATTCAACCTTCTCACATTCCATGTCAAGATATTATGATTCATTAATAACATGGCTGCCCCTCTCACCTCCAATACCTCTCCCATGTTTCTCGGCAACAAGCTGCTCCAATACCTTCTCTAGTTTACCAATCTGCCCTCCACAAGACAATCCCACAATCCGGCCAATTTCCAACGCAACTTTCAGCTCCTCAGCCTCTGATGAGTTTGCCCTCGACGTTCCCGTTCCTAAAGACTCCGCCCAAGACCCCAACTCAGGCACTATCTTTGCACTCTGTGGAGCCGCGCCCAGAACCCCCATCGAAGAAGAGTTAGCCCCTGAACCACACGGTTCCACTCCTTCCCCCCTGACTACAACTCGCGGATGCCCCTTTTGTCGCCAGAGAGACAGTTGGTGCCGTGCCCAATACTCCCATCGTCGACGTAACACTCACAACGTCCATCGATGCCACCTGCCCGGAGAACTCCCCTAAAAACGAAATCCTCTGTACCTGCGTGGGCTTGGGAAGCCTCCCGCGACTCCTCTGGTAGACTTGGATCTATATGGGTCCAGACTTTGAGCTTTCAAGCCCATGGGCCTTAACCCGGCCCTGCTCCTGCTCGCCCAAAGATGAGAGCTTAGTGTCGGCTACCTTCTTCCCAAGTCGCGAAATTGTCAGAGTCGCCGAGCAGAACTCCTCCCTTGCCTTCGCTGGCAACAACTCAACCGGACCCAAGCGGCTAGACCCCTTTGGGGAGGATAAAGTGCATTTGCCCACCTTAGCCTCGCCCGCCATAGCCGTTTCCCGGCCACCGGTGTCCCCCCTCTTCCTCATTGACTCTATACACGCAGCGCCCAGCACCCCCTCCCGCTCTGAGCTCAACACCACTTCCGTACTGGACCCAGACGCACCGAGGAACTGCTGCGTCGATGAACCCGACACAGCAGATCCATCATATTTGGAACAGCCCATTCCCTGACGCCCGTTGGCAAGCCCAGACGAACCCACCACCAAGCCCAGACACACTGGTGAACCAATCTTTGTCACCTTGGGCCTCTTGGACAGCTCGCTTGCCTCACACTCTTTTGGGCCTAAACCCAAGCCCACACCCGATGCCTTTGGGATGAAAATCTTCTTACCTCTGGGCGCAGGTCTCCATATGGGCTTGGGAGCCCAGTCCATAACCTTGCGCCCCTGCCCCGGCCCTGCGGAGTCCATGTCCTTAAGCACCACGTCCAGTCTCTGCAAACCTGCATTCACCTCACCCCTAAGTCGTCTCAGCCATTCTCTACAATTACATAGCTCTACCGTTGCATTAAATGCAGACACCCCCTTAGCATTGACAGCTTCCTCATGTCCCTTCACCTGCCCCTGGGTTGACAAACACACCACCTCCATAGAGTGCGTTGCCGGAGAGAGGAGTGCCTGTACCCACCGACCCTTGGGTTTCACGCCTTCCGATTTCCCCGACGTCCCTTCACCTCCACAGAACGCGTTGTCGGGAACCTCGGGACCTCACGCGCTCCCCGCCTGATAGTGGGCCTTCATCAACACTTTCTCACGATCACCGTTGTCGGTCGTCGGAGCTTGGCTTTCCAGTGCTGCCGACGCCTCCTTCAACCACCTTGGCACCTTGAAGATCGGTTCTTTGAGCCCATGAAAGCAATCCTCCTCCGGTGGCTTCGACATACCCAGTACCTCTGTAAAACTCTGCCTTGCCGCCTTGCCCTTCGGTGATTTCTCCACCTTGCCCTTCTTGACCTCTCGCCCCTCCCTCAGAGACGCCTTCGCCTATCTCAACTCCGAAATCAAACGGGACCAACCTTGGCCGTACCGCCCTTTTGGTATTAAAATCGTGCCACTTCGTCTTCTACCATCAAATTCCTCAATAGTTAGAAACCTCCCGTGTCTGTTTGAGCATTTTTGGACTATGATCCGTGGATACCCTGCACGTGATTAGTCCCAGAAAACCTCAGATGTTCCCACGTCTACCACCACCTCCACTGATCTGAGAAGCCATGCAAGCTCATCCCTTAGGACGGAAACGGTCCTCAGTTTTTGTGGCTCCTTTCAATAATCCTCACCCTTGTAGCATCTCCTTTGATCAGCACTTCGAACTTGTTGGATTCCATTGTCCATCTCCTGTTGCATTCCATGATGATCACAAAGCAACCAAGCTCAACCCACTCAACTTCACGCGCCACCCACGCGCCTGGTCAGGCAGTGAATGGAAGAGAGAGAAGAGAACAAGCTCAAAACTGTGAATTTTTTTTTTTTTTGGTTAAGTAAATGCTATTTAATGAATTTGCTACTAGCTAGGCGTTTGCGCTTTTTAATGAATTTGCAATTACTTATCATTTTTTTTCTTTATCTTAAATATCCAAATTAAGGAAAGGAAAATACCCATATCTATTCTATTCCATATCCTCTTAATTAATCATTTTCTCTCATTCTATGCTCTTCTAAACTCCCAAACAAATTATAATCTATTGAGGAACATAATAGGATGGATTTATAGGAGAAAATGCTATATTGCCTTGTTTTGCTTGGTTGGCGGCCTTAGGGAAGATCCTTACCATGGATAATCTTAGGAAGCAGCACGTCATTGTGGTCGATAGGTGCTGCATGTGAAAGGAATGAGGAGTTCGTTTTCCATTTTGAGGTTGCTTGTGCCATTTGGAATGTGTTCTTTAGTTGATTTGGGTTGTCTTGGGTTATGCCTAGAAGAGTATTTGATTTATATGCTTGTTGGTAGGCGTTGAGAATGCCTCTTGGTCAATTGGCCTATATCTTGTGGGATAGTGTTTCCATCCCTTAAATCCCCTATTCCTAGTAAAGACATGATTTGATTTAAAGTCTTGGTATGACAATCAAAATTTTACCAGTTAAGCTTTACTTGAGTCAACATTTTATAGGATATTGTGGAAGGTTGGCTCTCTTTCTCTTTCTTTTGTGCTTAAATTTGTGAAGTAAAAGGATACAAGGGCTTTGTTGGTTCCCATGAAGCTTCGCACAATGGCTTTTAGTTCTGCTCCCTTTTATGTGATGTAAAAACTGATCAATTGAATTGTGTTATAACATTTTCTATGCATGCTGGTATAACTTTTAACAGAATGTGGTGGAGGAGCTGAGGGAACACATATCTAAGAAGAAAGCTCAAATCGCAAGCATGATGGAAAAGACATCAGAAGTGAGGAGAATGAAAGATGAATTGCAGCAGACTCTTTCCTTGGTAACTTCAAATTTCAATGTCTATTGTTTTCATAAAAGCCACATGACTATTGTCTTGATGAAATTATATTAGTAAAGGATGGTCATGCTTAGTTTTTTGTATTTTACATTTTCATTTCTTGTACTCCCTATTTTCTCTTGTAAAGTCATAATATCTAAAAAAAGAAAAAAAAAACTCCTTCCCCCCCCCACAAAAAAAAAGAAAGGAAAGAAAGATCGAAGCCAATTAAATGTTTGTGTTACTCGCTAAGGTTGTGCTAAACTCTAGGATGCAAAGTGAATTCAGTATTGATAGTAGGGCTGGCAATTTAACCCGTGACACGCGAACCCGACATGCGAAAATCGGGTTAGGGTTGAGCATAATCGGGTTCGGGTCATAAACGGGTCGACTCGTTTATGACACTTTTATAATCGTGTCGGGTCAACCTGTGACCCGGCGAGTCACTGGTTGACACGTTTATTTTTAAAAAAAAAAAATTATTTTTTATTTTTAAAATTTTTGTTGTTTTTTTTCTCCATGCTAGTGGTTATTAACTTATTATATCACTTTGAAATCTCCAAATACATCTCCACTTGTAAATTCCTCAAATGTTTGTATAAATATTAATTATTTTGTTGAAATATAAAGTTTTATTTCAAATTAAATCAAAATTTTTTCTTCTGATTTAATATATTAAAGTGGTTGGTAGTGTCTAAAATTGATATGATTTATACATGTATTTTTAGTAGAACATGTACCAAATATTTTTTTAAAATATAAATGAGAATCACATGTACTTTAAATACATATCAATTTGATAGACGGAATTGAAAACAATTATCACATGTCCATCACAAATATCTTTAAGAGTGAGATAAGAATATAATCCTTTTGGTAAATAAATATCCACCAAGCTCTTCTTATTCCTAAACCACAAATAAATGAATCAAGATCTTTTATATTTTTTATATTAGATTTGTAACTGCTTTCATCTATTAGAATGTGTTATTAGATAAAAGAACATTGTATTTGTCATTTTGTTGCTTTGGTTGCTAAAATTTTGCTATTAAAAAGTTTTTTTTTTTTTTTTTTTTAAAAAAATAAATTTATATTCGGGTCGTGTCTATTTCGGGTTTGTGTGTCGTGACATGACACGTTTATACAAACGGGTTCGTGTCGTGTCACCCGTTTATGGAGCGTGTCGTGTTCGGGTCGGAGGGTTCGACACGATTAATTAATCGTGTCGTGTCGTGTCGAACATAATCGGGTCGGACCCGAACCCGACACGCTGACCCGAATTGCCACCCCTAATTGACAGTGAAATGCTTAGACTTTTAACCATTGCAGCTGTGAAGCATGTATTGCTTTGCCAATCAGTTTCCTTGTAAAAAAAGCCCCTTAGTTTTTACCTTCTTGAGAGATTTTTGTGTGATGCATATTAATGTTTTGACTTCCAGTCTCATCTGTATTTCTTTTTCTTTGACCTTTTGCCGTTGTTATCATTTTATATGCTCATCGGTAATTTGGTTATAATAGTTTGTACTTTAGTTATTTTTATTTCTCAATTTTTCTCTTTTTAATTTACATTTCTTTTCTTAGGCAACTAAAGAGAAGCTTGAGCTAGAAGACGAGTATGGCCGCAAGACCAACCATGTCCAGAAGATGATGAAGCGTGCCAGATTTCTTGAACAACAAGTTCAAGATATTCATGAGCAGCATGTTAAAAATACACAGGTTTTCCCATTCTCCTGGATATAAGATAATAGTTTTTCTCCTATTATCTTTTCTTGTTTTGTTTTTTCTCCTGGATTTCCTGGCAATTTTTTGTGATAGTCATTTAAAGAAATGAAAAGGCATGCTTCTCTGTATTTTGTTAATGAAGTAATGCCTTTTTTTCCGTTCACCTGCTTTGTTCTTTCTGTGATTTTATTTTCCTAGGTAGTATAATCTTGCTGTGAATATGACATGCCACATAACAATAATACTTACCTTGATTTCATTGTTAAACATAAACATAAGGTGCCATACATGCGACCACTAGAAAAGTGATGAGCAGGATAACCAATGTTGAATGTTTAAATTCATGGCTATTCGTACTTGACTATTATGTAATCGCAAGTGTCTTTTGGGATCAATTTATTTTTAGGGTTAATTACCTTTTTCTCCTATGAACTACCACTCATTTGTAAGTTGGCTCAATGAATTGACACATGTCACACTCAACCACATTGAACTACCATTTTGTTACAAAACCCTCACTCTGTTAGTCAAAAGCGTTAAAAGTAGTAAAATGATGGAAATACCCTAAGTTTAGAAACTAAATTTACATAAATACCCTCAAAATTAAAATTTCAATAAAAGATAAAAAATGAAAAAAGTTCAAAAAATGGCAACCAAGAAAAAAAATTCTGGGGTGGCCAAACCACCACCTAGGGTGGATTGCCCACCCTAGAAAGTCTCAGCCACCCCAAAAAAACGCTTGGGCTCAGCCACCCCAAAAAAACGCTTGGGGATGGTTCAATAACCACCCGTTAAGATTTTTTTAGTTTTTATATTTTATTTAATTCTTAATTTTGAATTTTGAATTTTTTGTTAATTTTTTTTAGTTTTTCTAATTTTTGTATTTGAGGGCATTTTTTTCATTTAACGTCTAAAAAAGGCATATTTCATTTGATTTAACGAGATTCTCCAAAGGCAGTGTTTGTTTTTTTAACAAAATGGTAGTTCAATGCGGCTGAGTCTGACAGGTATCAGTTCATGGGGGAAAAAAATAGTTAAGTCTTGTTTTCACCTTTCTATGTTTTAAAAACTTCATACATAAATCTTTATGTGGGGTCTTGACTTAATGTAATAGTGCTACCTTTGGAGGTAGGGAGGTTCCACAACTTTAATGATTTAAGTTTCCACAACTTTGGGACATGCTAAAATTTCTCTGATTTGTTTTCCCTATGGTTAGACCTTGCTAAGAAAGGTGAGAACCAGAGAGATCTACAAAAGTGTGCTGGGTTATCAAAATAGTTCTGGAATCTAAATAACTTATTCTCCGTGGAATAGAAGAATTTTGTTTTTCTTCTGTTTAGCCTTTTTGGTGGGCTTCTGCCTTTTTCCTATGCATTCTTTTTCATTCTTGTATATATGTTTTATAAAAGAAATTTATTTTCACGTAATGATGGACAAAAGTTTCATTGAAGGTTTTGTCATTTTAGATTAATAGTTGTACATGTCATGCATATTGTTTAAACAAAATGTATTGTACTTATCAGGTCTTTCTAGCTACTTTTGTTTCTCTCTCTGTTTGAATACTCTCTTGAAGACTCATTTGCATGACATTTGTTGATGTGAGATCTAGTGACTACATTAATGAAAACACATTTGTTTGAGAAGGCCAACAATCTCTGAAATGTAGAGGTCCTATTCCCCATTCTCTCTTTTGGCAGAAATCCCCTTGATTTTGCTTTCTTGAACTCTTTACTAAATAACTCCAGGAAGAGGTTTTTCTGGTCAAAGAAGCTTCTAGGCATGCTACTTCAATATAAGTTATTATCACTTCAAATGCATTGTGGTTCTCATATAAAATTATGTTAACAATGTTTTTCTTATTTCCATTTATCTAGTTGTCACCAGCTTGAAACCTGTGTGATCTGCCAATTTTGAGTGTCATCTTACTATAGCCAACTATTATTAAAATATGATTTTTTTCCTGTTCCAGTATGAACAAATTAATTAGAATAAAAGGCTCAAGTGCCTACCACACAAGTCTTAAACAAAGTATGAAGCTAACCTTGAAAATTACAATTCCATAAATAAGTGCCCAAAAAATTCATGTCTTCTAGAAGTCAGGAAGCCAGCCCTCAATTAGCTCCTCTCTATATGAGTTATTCAAATTTCATCGCCAGTATCCTGTAGGAGATTGCTAGAATCCTGAATTAAATTGGCAATCTTCCTCGGAATGTAATTATTTTTTAATAACTATTTTTTGCATCTCCTACGGACATTTATGTTGTGAGCTTTAGATTAAACCTTCTCACAGAGACATATTTCCAGCCTCGGTACTGAGTTGTATAACCTTTACTTAGAATTATGATAGCTAAACCTTCATCATCAAGAAAAATTACTCTGATTTATATGAGCCTTTTAAATATGGACTTCATCTCATAATTTTTTTTTTTAAAAGATATGGGGTTTAGACCTCTCATTTTGATATGCTGCAGGCTGAAGAATCTGAAATAGAGGAAAAGCTGAAGGCACTCCAATATGAGTTTGATGCTGCTAATTTAAGTTTTGCAAGGTTTTGAAAATTTTCATTTCATCAGTTTGTGTTTTTTATGTTCTTGCTTGCTTTCAAGACAGATTCCACATAATTTGTTAACTTCAACAATATTTCAGGTTGAAGGAAGAAGAAAGTGCCTTATTAGAAAGCATGAACAAGGGATTGAGTGAAATTGCATGCATTGGTAATGAGGTATGCAGGTGTTTACCATCATTGGATAAGCTGATTGTCTAGCATAATTTTGTCTGGTGAAATATTTTATTTTGAGTTTTTAAGGTTTTTATTGTAGATACTCGTAGTGGCTGTTATATCTGCAAACTTATGTACCTAATTTAATGGATAGGGGGAGTTTGATGTGGTGACTCCAATACTATAAATGCATGCTTTTGAATTAATTGTATTGAGAATTCTTATGGTCATGTTTAGGAATTCCAAGTTGTTTCAAGTGCATCACAATCCTCAAACACCTTTTCTTGGTTGCTCCTTGAATCGTTTTAATACATTCTAATTCTTCTTCCGCTTTTTGAAAACCCTGCATCATATCAAAATTTGCTTACGAAAATGTTTACTGGTTCTTTTCAGGAAAAATTAGGCCTTCTTGGTATATGTCTTCCCCCCCCCCCCCCCCCTTACTTTGTTGGTTTTGCATATGGGAAACTCTTGATTCTAGAGCATGCATCCTTAGTTTTGACTTATCATCAGTTGGGGAATTGTTAACAACATGATTGATTGCTTAGTTGGGATTTCTACTTTTTTTTTTTTTTTTTTTGTAACAATGGATTTCTACTTATTTGATCGCATTGGGTTGGCCTCTAATAACATATCAAGAGGGGTTGGTGGGTGTTTTCTAGATTCACTAGTTTTGCAGTGTGGCATGATTCCAATATTAGATTTTGGCATGATGTTTGGTGTAGGGACTTGGGACCTGGCCCTTAAAGTAGCTTATCCGGAGCTTTTTGATTTAACTCGCCTTAAGGATGCTTCTGTGGGAAATCACTTACAGCTATCTACTAGATTATCAATGGCTTGACATCCAGGGATTCTTGTTTCCTTGAGAAGATCCATAACATATTTTGACCTCGCAATTTCAATGCCCAAAAAATACTCAAATTGCCCGAGTCTTTTATTTCAACTTCATTTGTGAGAGATTTCTTTTAAGCCGTGTATCTCCTTATCATCATCGACAAACACAATCAGAATCATTACCTTTCCTTGAGTGGAATGTTTGATCAACTTGACTTTGTTTGAAACCAAATCTCTGTATAGTCTGAGAAAATCACTCAAACTATGCTCTCAGAGATTGTTTTAGACCGTACAAAGCCTTCATCAGTTTGCCCACTTTACCCATAGAAGATGATTCTTAAAGTTCTATTATTTTCTGCTGTCCAGGAAATCCTGCAACTTGTTTGTTCACTTGCACTGGACTTATTTGCAATTAAATCCTCCCTTATCAAACAATAGACATTGCACAAACCGTAAAATCACTTCCCTACTATAATATACTCTAGAAACATAGTTTTTCTCTTCCTACATCCCACCGTAAGCACATTTAGATGGGTAGTTCCCTTGTTATCCTCTTGGATACTGCCATACATATATATGTATATATATATATATATTTTTTTTGGGGGGAGGGGGGGGTGGTGTTGTTGCTTCACTAATTGCAAAGTCTGTTACAATTAGCTCAACTTACTGTGCTGGTCTTTTAAACTACATGCAAAAGGTTGTTTCCTGATGGATAGGTTAGATTTGTTTATGCTAGATCGATCTCTTTAATTTCTGTAAAAATATCTGGGCTTCTTTTTCTCCCCAGAAATTCTTTAACTCGTATGTCTTTAACTTTGTAGTTGATCAATTGCAGTGGCACTGTTTTATTGGTCTAACTGGTGAGCATTTGACCATTAAGCATGTGCCATGTAACTTGTAAAGGTTTATTAAGCCATTTTTAATTTATATTTAGATAAAGTTATTGACTATTCTAAATTTGTTCTCCTGACTTAATATCCTGTCCTCCTTGAATAATGTTCATAAAACTTTGGTTCCTTTAGATTGAAGAACTTGAAAGAAAGCATCGTGAAATTGCCTTTTCCATCCGCGAGCTACATCAACATCAAACCAACAAGGTGCGGATTAGCGGTCAAATGCACTTGTTTTAATTGGTGTAACAATTTGTCTTACAGTCTTAAATGCTTGTGAAAATGGACCCTTTCCTATGTCAGCATATGCAGTTGCAGATCCATGTTTACCGTAATCTTCCTCTTTTATTTTATTTATTTATTTATTTTTAATTAATTAATTAATTAATTGTTTTTAAACTGTATAATGGACAACATTGTGAGAGCAGATTGCCATATTGTTTAGTACTGACAATTTTTTATTTTTCTTGACAGGTTACAGCTTTTGGCGGAGATAGAGTGATTAACCTATTACGTGCAATTGAGAGACATCAACAGAGGTTTAAAAAGCCGCCTATTGGTCCAATTGGAGCCCATTTGGTGTGTGACAGATGCATGTCTGTCTGCATGCTGAAACTTTCATAATTTTTTCTATACAAATATTATTGCGTGTGTGAGTGTGTGTGTTGATGTTTGAAGGGCAGTTTGTTCTCTTTTTTGGAGGGTATGCAGCTCTGGTTCTTGATGCATCTCTCTTTTTGTACCTTTTTTTTTTTGTGGAAAATGGGCATTGAATCTTTTCCCTGAATAATGATTTGAAATAATAGGTCTTTTCTATGCTTCAAAATATATCCAAATTCGTGCATATTATGATACTTGTGCAGGCCTTTCTTATTTATGGTATGATAATAATGTTCATTCTGGAATACATCTTCCATGACTACTTTCTTTGTAGTTTGTATTTGCTAATCTTTTAATTCAAATTGAGCAAGGTCTCATTAGTGGCTGAATCTGTCCATAACAACCCGGTCCCATATTGGGAAGAGGAGTTGGCCACATAGAGTGGGTGATTTATAGAAAAACATTCATGGGTGCTAAGTCCCACATTTCTTACTTAGTATGTGAAATTGAGCTTTACTAATAATTCTGGGGAAGCTCCAAATTGACTAATCCTTTAGGGGTGATAGTGCAGATGTGGCTAATGCTTTTTCTTGGGTCATTACAAAGTTATTAGAGTCACCTGGTAATGCCATGTAGTATTGTCAACACTGCACGTTAGGGGTTAGGGGGGACACCCCGGTCCCATGTTGGAAAGATGAGTTACTCACAGAGTGAGTGGTTTATAAAAAGATATTCATGGGTGTTAAGTTACACATTGCTTACTAGGCGTAACTGGGTTTTATAAGTGATTTTAGGGAAGTTCCAAATTGACTAGTCCTTTTGAAGTGATAGCAAAAATGTGGCTAGTACTTTTTCCTGGGTTATTTCATTGTCTATTTCTCATGTCTAATCTTTCGTGTTCTTTATTTTAGTCAATGCTTATCAAAATTGACGAAATGTAGGCACTAGATATTGTGAACAGAAGCTGTCTGAATAATACTGGTGAAGTTTCTAAATTCTGGGCACGTTTTGTTGTATTATCTTGCGTCCTGTTTGAAGTTTTGTTTTCTGATTTATTTAATCCCTAAGTACGTTTTTTTTTTGGAATTTCTTTTGATAAAAATATGGTTTTACAGTTGGGGGAGTGAGACTGTGATTTTGTTATTGTTTACATCTTGGTTCAATTATGTGTTTGAGCATCAATTTTTTGTTGCATGCACATTATATTATGGTATCATTGCTAGCTAACGTCTCTTATTTATCACTATCTACTGCAGACCTTGGTTAATGGTGATACATGGGCTCGTGCTGTTGAACATGCCATTGGGAGATTGCTTAATGCATTCATTGTAACAAATCATAAAGATGCTCTTCTTCTGAGAGGGTGTGCTAGGGAAGCAAACTATAGCCACCTTCAGATTGTCATATATGACTTTTCAAGACCAAGGTGGATGCATGCCTTTATATTTTGATGAATAGGAGGTGCTGCTGTGTTATGATTGACCATGTTGGTTCTCTTTTTTATGTTTTTCTCCTACTGTGTGGTGTAGGTTGAATATACCACCTCACATGCTTCCTCAAACAAGTCACCCAACTGCTCTTTCTGTTCTACATACAGAAAGCCACATTGTCTTTAATGTGTTGGTGGATATGGTAATTTCATGTCTTCCTACGCTTGTTCACATAATGTCTGTTGACTTATTATTGGTTGTTGATCTAAATTTCTTTCTTCAATAGCATATTTTGGTTTTCTGTTTTAAATTTTTACCCTTTGTGCCGTATGTACTATTTCTCAAAAAGTTAATGGTGCTCTTCTGCACCTTGTAACAAGTTTGTTGTATTTCCAGGGTGATGCTGAGAGGCAAGTGCTTGTTAGAGACTATGATATGGGGAAAGCAGTTGCTTTTGGGCAAAGGATATTGAATCTGAAGGAGGTTTACACTTCAGATGGATATAAAATGTAAGCCAAAAATTAGATTATTAATCTCTTTTACCTTCTTTTTTTTTTTTTTTTTTTTTTTTTTTTTTTTTNGAAATGCACTCATCAGTATAAATTAATAAATAGTTTACTCTGAATAGTCTGTGAGATCAATGGAATTACAATGAGTATAGATGCCTCTGTTTGCATATACTGAATCTTCTACTTGTGTGAAATTTCATCACCAGCTAGTTGTCTTGATCAGTGGAGATTTGTGAGGTATCATCAAAACAATATTTATTAATTATATACTGCAAGACTGTCATTTCTCTGTTGTCTTGGTTGCAAAGATAAAGCTCCTGTGCTTAAGAATGTGAGGTAGGCATTTGATAAGGGTAGCTTCTGACAAGTTATGGGGTTTATTTGGACGATTCCTCCTCTATGTTTTCTTTTTTCTTTTTTTTTTTGGGGGGGGGGGGGGCGTAGAAAAAGGGATTCCAAAGTGTGAAGGTCTTTTTAGTAAGCACCATTATGCACGGAAGTGTGAATGTCATGTTTCTCTTCTATATAATGATAAGAGGTATGAAAGACATCGAGTTATGCAGGTGTCAACATTTTGCTTCTCTCAGCGGCCATGTCTGATGGTTTATTTAACTTTGGCCAAACCATGAGGCATCTTTGTTTTTTGGTTGTTGGTCACAGACAGCAGAAAGGCAGTAACTGTGTTTGGGCCTTGGGTAGTATCACTCGAACTCTTAATATTTGCAACTGGTATATGCACATGTTCTGCTGAGTGTTTGATTTATTAATTCTGGTTTCTGCAGTCCATGTACTCTGGAATCTAATCTTTCTCTTACTACTAGAATGTAAGTGTGATTTATGGAGCAATAGTTTAGTACTGATTCCCTTCCAGGTTTTCTCGTGGTTCAGTCCAGACAACTCTTCCCCCAAATAAGAAGCAAAGAAGTGGCCGTCTTTGTAGTTCTTTTGATGATCAGATTAAGGACCTTCAAAGAGATGAATCAAATGTACATGAAGAAGCTCAACAGCGCAAGAGGAGAAAAAGGGATGCAGAGGAGAGTCTTCAGGATCTTCAGGAGACTCTAAGAAGTATAAAGGTACTACTAAATGTTGTAAATGCTCCTCCTCCCCTCCCCCTGACGCGGCAAGTCCACCTGCATAGGGTGGTGGAGCCTCTTCGCCTTTTGCAGGGGTTGATTTCCACCAACACAAAGGTTGGCAAGGGTGTGGAGTTCCACCCCACTGCCCTTTGCAGTTGGGGAGGGGGGGGGGGGGGGGGGG